>CM054134.1:73775783-73783283 GCA_028751875.1 Rapana venosa | reverse complement strand
CTCACAAGATTCTTCTTTAGATGCTTTAACATAAAAGTCAGTCTCTTTGTTCAGTTCGTTGTTCACAAGATAGTAAGTTGAATAATTATGGAAAAATGTTATTAGATATGTGTACGACTTTAAGTTTATGTATCCTGAATGGTGTATGTAGAGGTGACCAAAATGGTCATTACACATACATTTCAGAGTCGGGAAGCAGTACTAATGACTATTTCATCTTTCTAGTGACCTGTATTACAGTGTGTCTGAAACCTGCCAACTGTGTGTTTCAGAACGAATCGAGTCAGACCATATGCTGTTACACTATCAGTTTACATTCCCTAGTGATAACTTGCGTAATGCAGACACCACATGCAATAACCAGACATTAGACAAATTGGTTTGGATAGCGACTATGTGTCTGTCTTTACTGATGCCTTAAGTACAGATACAGTTTGTGAAAGAATTTATACCGCAATGAATATGATTGATACCGATATAAATGCTGCACTTGATATATTTAATGAATGTATGAAAGAGTGTGCTGTGTGCATGAAAAAGTGTGTATATCTGAATACTGATAAACGAACTGATACTTGGTTTGATTATGAATGTGTTTCTAAATAGAAGAAAAGTGCGGAGAACTGCTGGAAAATATCGACGTACTTTAGATGATCATGATAGGGATCATGTATACAAGAGCTCGTCGTGAATATAAGCAGTTAGTGAAAAGTAAAGAGAAAAAATTCAATGCTACTTTCCTTAGAAAAACTTGTAAATTCTATTCAGAATCAAAAAGAGTTTTGGAATACTATCAAAAGAGTCTCATTTAAAAAGAAACAGTCGAGAAATAGCATAAGAAGATACTTGGTTTCAACATTTTAAAAGCACTGCTAGAAAAAGAAGTAGTTAACAAGGATAGGACAGATGACCTTTTACATGCTGATGATGACTGTTATATGAACCGTCCAATTTCTAGGAAGAAGTATTGTTTGCATTCAGAAAGCTTAAAAACAGTAAGGCTCCTGGCCTGATGGCATAATTAGCGAAATGTACAAGAACTCAATGAACAGTCATACAGTTTTTTTAAAAGTTGTTTAATGCTTTGTTTGATAATGGAATCTTTCCAGAAACATGGACAGAGTCAGTTGTCTTACCATTGTTTAAAAAAGGTAATATTAATGACCCAAATAATTACAGGGGCATTTCTCTCAGTAATGTTAGCAGTAGTTGTTTAGTACTATAATTAATCATAGATTACAGGAATGGTGCAGGAAAATAATATCACTGGGGATCATCAGGCAGGATTTAAAAAAGGATACTCAACAATAGATCACATGTTTGCCTTGCTAGCTTTAGTTCAGAAACAATTTTCTTCTAATCGTAAATTGTATTTGCCTTCATTGACTTTGAGAAGGCCTTTGACTCGATAAACAGAAACCTACTATGGCCTATCTTAAATAAAAAATGGGGTGAAAGGGAAATTGTATACATGTATCCAAAGTATGTATGAAAATGTGAAATGTAGGTGAGGTGTGGAGCTGCACTGACAGATTATGTTAAATGCACAGCAGGAGTGAAACAAGGTGATGTGTGCAGTCCCATCTTATTTTCGCTTTTTATTAATGACATTGGCTGTAAATGTTATACAAAATGAAGACATGGGTGTCCTTTTCTTTTGATGCGTTTGAATTGTTTATCCTCTGCTAGCAGCGATGTTATTTTATTATCAGAAACAATAATTGGTTTGCAAACACAACTTAACAACTTGCAACGTGCTGCTACTCACTGCAGTTAAAAGTAAACATGAAGAAAGTAATATTATTGTATTTAGAAAGGGGGATACTTTAGGGGCAAGGAAAGATGGACTTCGATAGGGAATAATGCGTAGTTAATGCTTATAAGTATCTAGGAATATTCTTACTACTCGACTGAGTTTTGTGTCTGCATGTAAAGATCTCGCAGCAGGGCAAAAAAACTCACTGTTATGTAAATGAAAAGATTATCTACATTAAACATTCGTCCTTGAAATTATTTCTTAAAATTTTTGATTCACGAGTCCAGCCTGTTGTACAGTATGGCTCTGAGCTGTGGGGGTTAAACAAAGCAGCACTCTGCTGTGAATCTGTTCATTTGTTTGCTTGAAAAAGTTTTTAGCTGTAGAAAGGCGTACACAAAATGATCTGGTGTACGGGTGAAACTGGTAGATTTCCTTTATATATTAATTCTGCAGTCCATGCATACGTTACTGGATAAGATTCTGCAGATGGAAGACAGTCGAATACCTTTTAAAGCCTACAAACTGTTGTTTGAATTAGATGTAAGGGGTAAAATAAACTGGGTAACTGATGTGCGCACATGTCTATTGAATATGGCTTTGGTGATGTATGGTTAAACCAGGGCGTTGGAAATACAGATGTATTCATAAAAACTTTTCGTCAGCGCTTAGTAGACTGTAGATGGCAAAAATGGAATGATCATATTCAGAATAGCGAAAGATTTAATCTGTATAGGACTTTTGTAGTAATCATGAAATGAAGCCGCATTTAACCTCTAGCATGGAGAGATATATGAAAATTATAGTGACAAGATTTAGAATGGGCGTAATCAAATCTGGCAACCCATCACAATAGATATAAGCCATATGATCCCACTAAGTTAATTTGTCCTTTATGTGGATGGGAGAAAGACGATGAAGTACATTTTGTTTTAAGTTGCCCTGCCTTAAATAGACTTAGACAGCGGTTTATCCCAGTGAAATATTATCAACAACCATGTATGTTCAAGCTAAGTTTGCTGATGGCATCTACAAGGCATACTGATGTTTGGAATTTTTCTCTTTTTCTGCATAAAGCATTTAAGCTTCGAGATACTGCAACGTCATAGATGATTGCTGTTCAACATGTTGTTAATTGTGACTGATGCATTGTTTTTTTGTTATGTTCTTTTATCGAGTGTTATTGTACTTCTTTTCTTTTCACCAACCCCTTCATGAAGGGCGGTGGCCTAAACATGAATAAATAATCCGAATCCGAATCCGAATCCGAATCTCTCTCTCTCCTCTCTCTCTCTCTCTCTCTCTCTCTCTCCTCTCTCTCTCTCTCTCCCTCTCTCTCTCTCCCTCTCTCTTTCTCTATGTCTCTCTGTCTCTGCTGTCTGTCTGTCTGTCTGTCTGTCTGCTGTCTGTCTGTCTCTCTCTCTCTCTCTCTCTCTCTCTCTCTCTCTCTCTCTCTCTCATCTCTCTCTCTCTCTCTCTCTCTCATCTCTCTCTCTCTCTCTCTGAGTCAGTGACCACAGTGTAGTTCAGATCACATATCTGGCTTCTCTCTCTCTCTCCTCATCTCTCTCTCATCTCTCTCTCTCTCCCTGTCTCTCCCTCTCTGTCTCTCTCTGTCTGTCTGAAGTTTTCCAACAGATCCAGCCAAACACTACTAACAACTAACTAACCAACTAAGGGGTCTGGGTCTAATCCCAGCCTTGGTCTTTCCGCTTCACTAGATAGCCTACTTGACCCCTCTTGTCCGAGGATAGACGGCACTGGACCAAGCGGTCACTCTCTACATTATCATTACTTACATATACACCCTGTGTTTGTTGTCACTCCACTCCACTCCCACTCCACTCCACTCCACGACCGACTTTTTGGGTGGTCAGTTGGGAGAAACGACGGTCTCTATCTATTATTGTTCGTGGTGATTTACCTAGGTGGTTGTTTTTGGAGAGGGATTTTCTTTGTGTGTGTGTGTGTGTGTGTTGGTGGGTGTGTGGGTGTTAGTTGTTTTTTTTAAATTTCATTGTTTTAATGTGTTAAAATGGATTCTTGATTGGAGTTTGTGTGTGTGGTGTGTTTTGGGTGTTATTTTTCTGTTCTCATTTGGAAGAGATTCTGCATGTTTTAGGTGACATTTGTTGTGAGAAAACGATTGGAAGTGATTTTGAGATTGCTTTTTTTGTTTTGGTGGGTGGGGTTTTTTTTGCTGTTTGTTTTGTCGGGGGGGGGGGGGGGGGGGGGGGAGGGTTTTTTGGTTTTGTTTGTTTATGTGGGGGGGGGGGGGGAGGGTAGTGGTGAGGTGTTGTTGTGTTTTTTTGTTCCTGGGCTAGACCTGCGAGGTTCACCAAGGTGAGATTTTCACGTATGCGATCTTTTTTTTCCCCCCCAACATCAATAAAGCTGCATTTCGACTTCAGATGGTTTAATTATGCCTGAGATATTAAGAAAAAGTGGTTTGACTTTACCGCAGTGTATATCATCAAAATGTCTTTTTTCCCCCTTTATATTACAAGTATTTTGAAGAAACAGTGCTGTTACGGACTCCTAAAACCTGAGGGCCAATACAGACTGCTTTTCTTGCAACTCTGGAACAAAGGTTGGGGTTTTTTTTCTCCCTGTTTGTGAAATCTTTTAACGGCATTTTATTAGTGAATGAGATGACTTCCACAAACTGTTGTTGACTTCGACATATTTCAGTCTGAAATCTACACTGTGTTTCGTGACAAATTGTTTTAAATGTTTTCAAACTTAACAGAACGTATTCTTCCTTGGAAATATGGCTGACACTCTTGACAACACATAAAAAAGAGTTGTTGGGTGTGTGGGGTTTTTAAACAGAAAAGAAATGTGTAGTTCTGAAGTAATTTTCAAACTAGATGTTTTCCTGACTCTCCTTTTTGTTAACTTCATTCAAGTTGATCCAAAACTTTTGTGAACAGATCATAGAAAAAAAATGGCAAAAAGAAGTTACAGGGCATGTGATATCACTTTCTATGGAAAGACACCACAGGGGAATTCTACGTCAGTGAAAAGGGAGCATGAAGATGTTACTACACAAAAGGCACCAGACTTAATTGGCTGTTAGAGCATGAAAGTATAGAATCGAATCTGCTATATAAAAAAAAACGGGAGGCATCTGGCACCAACATCTTTACTGGCGTTTAGCATGAAAGTGCAGTGGAAGCATCTGGCACCAGACTTGACTGGCTGTTAGCATGAAAGTGTAGAACCAAATCTGCAAAGGAGGCATCTGGCGCAAGACTCGACTAACTGCTATAGCATGAAAGTGCAGCGTCTTCAAAGCAAGTACGTGGCACCAACATCTTGACTGGCTGTTATAGCATCAAAGTGTAAAATCAAATCTGCAAAGGAGGCATCTGGCGCCAGACTTGACTGGCTGTTTTAGCATCAAAGTGTAAAAATTTTAATCAAATCTGCAAAGGAGGCATCTGGCGCCAGACTTGACTGGCTGTTACAGCATCAAAGTGTAAAATCAAATCTGCAAAGGAGGCATCTGGCGCCAGACTTGACTGGCTGTTATAGCATCAAAATGTAGAACCGAATCTGTAAAGGAGGCATCTGGCACCAGACTCGACTGGCTGTTTTAGCATGAAAGTGCAGAGTCTTCAAAGCAAGTATGTGGCACCAACTTCTTGACTGGCTGCTATAGCATCAAAGTGTAAATTCAAATCTGCAAAGGAGGCATCTGGCGCCAGACTGGACTGGCTGTTATAGCATGAAGGTGCGGAATCTGCAGTGGAGGCATCTGACCCAGCGGCTGGGCAGATGTCCTGCCCCTCGCCGCCTGCCCAGACTGCGGACATCTCTGACCCTGAAGCGCTGGTCAGTGCTGTCCGTTGGTCTGAGGACACAGCCACAGACACAGAGAGAGAGAGTGGGGGGGGGGGGGAGGGCTGGAGAGAGAGAGAGGGGGGGAGAGATGGAGAGAGAGGGGGATGGATGGAGAGAGGGGTGGAGAGAGAGGGGGATGGATGGAGAGAGGGGTGGAGGGAGAGAGAGGGATGGAGGGAGAGAGAGGGATGGAGGGAGAGAGAGAGTGGGCAGGGAGGGAGAGAGGGGAGAGGGAGGGATGGAGAGAGAGGGGGGGAGAGAGAGAAGGGGGTGGAGGGAGAGACAGTGGGCAGAGAGAGAGTGAGAAAGACAGGGAGAGGGAGGGAGGGAGTGAGAGAGAGTGGGAGGGATGGAGGGAGAGAGAGGGGGGGGAGAGGGGGAGAGGGAGGGGGAGGGATGGAGAGGAGGGGGAAGAGAGAGGGGGTGGAGGGAGAGACAGTGGGCAGAGAGAGAGGAGAAAGACAGGGAGAGAGAGGGAGGGATGGAGAGAGGGGGAGGGATGGAGAGAGGGGGAGGGAGGGAGAGAGAGGGATCGAGGGAGAGAGAGTGGGCAGAGAGGGAGGGAGGAGGGGGGATGAAGAGAGAGAGGAGGGGTAGAGGGATAGAGAGAGAGCAGAGGGAGGAGAGAGGGGAGGAAGGAGGGAGAGGTAGAGAGAGTGGGCAGAAGAGAGAGGGAGGGAGGAGAGTGAGAGAGAAAGAGGGGGGAACGTGTGTGTTTTCTGTCATTATTATTATTATTATTACTATCACTACTATTACTACTACTGAGGGGGGAACGTGTGTGTTTTCTGTCATAAATTATTATTATTATTATTATTATTATTATTTATTATTATCATTATTATTATTATTACTACTACTACTACTATACTACTACTACTACTACTCTACTACTACTACTACTACTACTTCTACTACTACTTCTACTACTACTTCTACTACTACTACTACTACTACTACTACTACTACTACTACTACTACTATTTTCGTTTCGAGGATGCTGAAGTGTGTGTGTGCGCGTGCGTGCCTGTATGTGTGTATGTACGTGCGTCTCTGTGTGTGTGTGTATGTGTGTGTGTGTGTGTGTGTGTGTGTGTGTGTGTGTGTGGTGTGTGTGTATGTGCGTGCGTGTGTACTTCCATACGTGCGTCTGTGTATGTGCGCGCGCGAGTGTGTTTATGCAACTGTAAGCGGGCACATTCTAACTAACGTCTTGTCTGCAGTTATTGTAGAGGGCTAGCAGTGGGTTACAACTGGCTGATCACCACCTGGTGATAATAATTATTATGACAAATGTAGTGATGATAGATCTTCCTTCTATTTTGTCTCTACTTAAATCCCCACCGCGCGGTACGAATGAAGGCATTACTTATTTATCGACTGTTTATCGCGAGCTTGCTTACTTGCTCGCGTACTTTGTGCTTTCCAGTCTTTTCATTGCAAGCCTCTAATCTCAAAGTTGAAGATTAAGTACCTTTCCCCCCCCCCCCCCCCCCCCCCCCCCCCCCCCGAACAAAGTCATTTTTTTTTGGTTGAGATTGTATTCACACTGTTATCAACATGCGTAGCTCCCTGTGTGTGATGTCAAGTTACGTCAACATGCGTTGACTTGAATTGTACATGATATCGTTGGTATGCGGTTACCTAGTTATGTAAGCATGTGTGTGTGTGTGTGTGTGTGTGTGTGTGTGTGTGTGTGTGTGTGTGTGTGTGTGTGTGTGTGTGTGTAAGTTGTGTGTGTGTGTGAGAGAGAGAGAGAGAGAGAGAGAGAGAGAGAAAGTGTGTGTGTGTGTGTGGAGAGAGAGAGAGAGGAAAGTGTGTGTGTGTGTGTGTGTGTGTGTGTGTGTGTCTGTGTCTGTGTGTGTTGTGTGTATATTGCATTTGAATAGTTATATAAA
>CM054134.1:73763283-73770783 GCA_028751875.1 Rapana venosa | reverse complement strand
AGTCATGTTAAAAAAAAAAAACCCTTAATCATAACAATGCCTAAGTCATGTAAAAAAAAAAACAAAAACCTTAACATTAACAATGCCTTAAGTCATGTAAAAAAACAAAAACCAACAGAAAAACAATCATTAACAATGCCTATGTATATAAAAAAAAAACAACACAAAAAAAACCTTAATCATTAACAATGCTAAGTCATGTAAAAAAAAAAAAAAAACACAAAAACCCTTAATCATTAACAATGCCTAAGTCATGTAAAAAAACAAATCTAAAAACCTAATCATTAACAATGCTAAGTCAGTAAAAAACATATTTATAAAACCCTTAATCATTAACAATGTCTAAGTCATGTAAAAACAAAACAAAAACTTTTTCATAACAAGCCTAAGTCCTGTAAAAAAATCTTAACATAACAATGCTAAGTCATGTAACAAAAACCATATTTTAAAAACCCTTAATCATTAACAATGTCTAAGTCATGTAACAAAACATATTTTTAAAACCCTTAATCATTAACAATGTCTAAGTCATGTAACAAAACATATTTTTAAAACCCTTAATCATTAACAATGTCTAAGTCATGTAACAAAACATATTTTTAAAACCCTTAATCATTAACAATGTCTAAGTCATGTAAAAAAAAAACCCACACACACACAAACAAACAAAACCAAAAAACCCGTATCCCTGCTTTCTTCATCTCTCTTTATTTTTTCCTCGCGTTTCTTTCTCTCTCTCTGTAAAGGTACAGGCTGAAGCTGAAGGACACGGGTGGAGAGAGCCCCCGGGTGGGGATGACCAGTGGTCAGATGCCCTGCGCGTCCAGACCAATGCTGACCACGCTGGAGAAGTTCCGCCAGATGAGACCCCAGCGACAGCCTCGCCCCACGCTCTTCCCGCTGCAAGGGAAACAACTCATTGAGTCCTCTCTGACCAATGGCGGCAGGTTCGTTATTGTAGACTGTAGGGGCAAGGGGCGTGAGGGGGGGGGGGGGGGGTGGGGGGTGGGGGGGGGGGGAGAGTGGGGGGGGGGGTAGGAGGGGTGTGGTGTGTGAGGGGGGGGGGTGTAGGAGGGGTGTGTGGGGGAGGTAGAGGGGGTGCTGTGTGAGTGTGGAGGTGTGGGTAGGAGGGGTGCGTGTGTGGTGGGTGGGAGGGGTGCGTGAGTGTGTGTGTGTGTGCGTATTTTCTTTTTATATTTTTTTATTTTCTTTTATTATTTTATATCGATGATAATGGAATAAGCACTTATTGCTTTTTTACATCCAGTCCTAGTCCCCGTGTGTATGTGGTTTTGTAAATTCTGTCATCAGTTCCCACCGGCACACAATGGCCTACTCTTACAAAAAGCGGAACAGGATTTAACGTGTGCGTGTGTGTGTGTGTGTGTGTGTGTGTGTGTGTGTGTGTGTGTGTGTGTGTGTGTGTGTGTGTGTTTCCTTGAAGAACACTAGCTGAGGTCTGATGTCCTTTCTCTGTCTTTTTCTTTTTTCCTAAAAGAAAACTGACTAAAATCTCATATGCATTCTCTGTCTTTTTCCTAGAAGAACACTGACTGAAATCTTACATGCTTTCTCTGTCTTTTTTTCTCTTAAGAACACTGACTAAAATCTGATATAATTATTTTTTCGTTTTCCTTTTCCCTAGAAGAAAACTGACTAAAATGTATATGTTTTCTCTGTCTTTTCCTTTTTTCTAGAACACAGACAGAAATCTTTTTTCTCTTTTCCTTTTTTCTTAGAAGAACACTGACAAAAATTTGATTTTTTTCTCTTTTTCTTTTTCTTAGAAGAACCCTGACTGAAATTTGATATAATTATTTTATCTTTTTTTTTAGAATAATACTGACTGAAATCTAATGTTTTCTCTTTTTCCCCCCTTTTTTCCTAGAACACTGATCGAAATCTGATTATGGTTTTCTATCTTTATCCTTTTTTTCCCCTAGAAGAACACTGACTGAAATCTGATATGTTTTCTATCTTTTTCCTTTTTGTCCTAGAAGAACACTGACTGAAATCTGATATGTTTTCTCTATCTTTTTTCCTTTTTTACCCTAGAAGAACACTGACTGAAATCTGATATGTTTTCTCTGTCTTTTTTTTCCTTTTTTTACCCTAGAAGAACACTGACTGAAATCTGATATGTTTTCTCTATCTTTTTTTCCCTTTTTTTTTACCCTAGAAGAACACTTAGGGGACGGAATAGCTCAGTGGTCGGAGCACTCGCTTTCCCCCAGCCAAGTTAAGCAGCGTCGAGCGTGGTTACCACTTGGATGGGTGACCGTTTGCGCGCCTTGGCTTCATTCAGTACAGTTCCCCCAGTTCCCCCAGCTGTAAATGGGTACCTGCCCTCTTTAGGGTCAGGGAAGGTAAAGCAGCGAGGGAGAGGAGATGGGCGCCGCCCTCAATATGCTGGCCCTAGAGAAGTGAGGTCTCTGACGCTTCGCTCCCCTACGACCTTATAGGTTATGGGAAGAACACTGACTGAAGTCTTACATGTTTTCTCTATCTTTTTTTCCCTTTTTTTTTTTACCCTAGAAGAACACTAACTGAAATCTGATATCGCTTCACCTCCTCATGTTCATGTTGTTCTTTCTCTCACTCACCCCCCCCCCCCCTTCCCTCCAGTTCCCAGACGGGCACGGAGCACAGCCTGAAGAACGAGGCGTCAGCGCCGCAGCGGGGCGTGGAGGACACGGTGAAGCTCAACCTGCAGAGACTGGTGCACCCCTCCTCCTCCTCCATCCCCAACATCGGCCGCAAAGCCTTGCGCCGGCACGAAGCCTTGGAGCCCAGGGCCCAGCAGCTGCAGCACGTGCACCACAAGACTCCCCGCCCTTCGCGGCCCCGCCAGGTGCCTGCAGCGCCCTTCAGACTGCAGCTGCAGGGTCACCAAGAGGGGGGTCAGGGCGGTGAGGACAACAGTGCTGAAGGTTCGGAGAGGAGAGCAGACCACCTCCGTGAAGACTCCACCTCCTCCTCCTCCTCCGCCGCCTCCTCTCCTCGGACGCCTCCGCTGCCTCCAGCTTACAAAATGGGAACGATGATTGACGGGGATCGCCTGGACATGGAGAAGCTGAACCAGTATTACTACGTGTACTGCCTCCCCGATGAGGAGGGCGTTGAGGAGGATCACACCACGCCGGTGTCTCGCCTCCCTCCCGCCCGCGGAGGGCGACTCCACCCAGACGGGGCCAAACCTCGCCGCACTCACTCAGAACGCCCCAAGAACTCTGAGAAGCCCGACGTCCGGAGGCCTTACTCGGACCGCGCGGGTCTTGGCGGGGTGAGCGCCAGCGTGTCAGGCGACGACACCCGCCGTTCCAGTCCCACGCACAAGCGAACCGTGGGCATGCTGACGGGCCCGGATAGGATTTCCTTGCCCGTCATCCGCGCCAGTGAGGACAGCTTCAGCCCTGCCCGCCACGGCCACAAGGGAAAGCTGCAGGCTTTTGTGACCGAGGCGGCGGGCGTCAGCTCTTCTGTGGAGATCGTGCCGTCCACGGGGCGCCGGAAGAAGCACATCGTGATAGACATGCCCCACATCCTCTTCAGTTCGGCCACGCCAGACGTCACCCGGGAGCCCACACTGGCGGAGGTAGAGGCGCACGCGGACCACCCTCCCGGGGCTCTGAACAAGGCCTTGGAACAGACCGAGCTCCGCCCTAAAGGAGTGGAGACTTTACCGCTGCCCGAGTCCTGAGGAAGAGGAGGGACTGGCCCTTGTGGGTGAAGGCAGGTCAGAGTGGGAACAGGCAACCACGACACACCATGGCGATATCACCTCGAGGTGTTGCTGCCATTCAGTCTTCCATAAAGAAAGCGGAAGCTTGTGTAAGGCATCGGAAAAGAAAAAAAACCAGACCAGATTTTCTTTTTTGGGGGGGGGCTGTACTGAACAACGCAGATATTGGAAACAGAAATCTTTACAGACAATTTCAGACGAGAAGAAATGCATCATGTTTCGAGACCCACACAGCTGCAATGTCTCGGGGGTCCACAGACGGGATAGTCTAGTGGTCAGAACATTGCGCTCGCAATCTGACGACCCGGGTTCGATTCCCGTTCAAGGGGATATTTTCCTCTGGAGTTAACATTAGTGCAGACTCCACTCTCCCCAAAAGTCCTTCGGATGAGACTATAAACCGACGTCCCGTGTGCGAACGCACGTGGAACATCTTGCGCACACGTTAAATCCTGTTCCGCTTTTCGTAAGAGTAAGCCATTGTGTGCCGGTGGGAACAGATGACAGAATTCACAAATCCGCACACACATGGGGACTGGATGTAAAAAAGCACATAAATGCTTATTCCATTATCCTCGATATAAAAGAATAAATAAATAAATAAATAATGAATAAATACAGACCACACACAAGTAATTTCAAAAGCCTTTCTTTTAAAAAAAAAAAAATAATGGTATGCAGTTGCTTCATACAAACGGCGACAAGTCACCATGAAGTGCGTATTGTAAAGGGGTTGAAAGAACACCCAGTCAGCTTCACATTACACATCATCTGAAGCCGACAAAAGACCATGCACAGAGGGTACGCAACAATCTCTATGAGTGCATGGAGAGGTTCTGGAGTCAACGATTCGCGAGTTCAAATCTCGTTAACACTCGGGTGGATTAAGGGAGGCAATTCTTGTGATCGAGAAGATCAATTGATGTTACAGACCTATCACTCCCTTACTTCTTTTTTTTAATCGTATGCATTCGTACAGATTCTAGTATGCATGTTAAAGAACCTCTGATTCGTGCCAGTGTTCGCTGGGTTACCAACGAAATGGGTTGTTTTTTTAAAGACAAAACGTACGCACGAGGATATTTCGCACGCACTGCGTCATGCAAGCATTCACACTTCTGCCACGTAAAGAAATGTCTGGACAGAATTGATGCAGTCCTCGTACACAAAAACTTGTATGACGGTGACCCTACCCTGGGACACCTGAGACCTCAAATGCTGGTCTTCCTGTGAACAATGATCATACAATGACGAACAGTCGGTCGGAGGATAATAATAATAATAATAATAATAATAATAATAAATGGAACTTATATAGCGCTATATCTTGCAAAGACAAATCAGAGCGCATGCATTCAACCTAACCTTACACAGTCATGCAATCAATGATAAATAATCAATAGTTTAAACAAACAGATATGACAAACACGGTGTGCTGCAGACAAAATCTATGAAATAAAATTTCAACAGTCAAATGTTTTTTTTCAAAAGCACACACACACTCACACTCACACATGTCCTATACTTTAGCAGGGTGATAGGACATGGGTTAGTGAAGGTGGGATAGTTCTGATATGAAACAGGAGGGGGGGGGGGGAGGAATCTTAGGTTTTAGTCTTGGGGCTGGATTTAAAAGTGTCATAGCTAGGTTTCTGGCGAAGAGAGAGAGGGAGCTCATTCCAGGCCCAGGATACTCAGGCAGGAGGGGAACACACGAGAATAACTCTGGTGGCTATCATCAAGAGTCGCAAAGACACCGACACATGCTCCCCTGTGACAGACCGCGGCCTGTCAGTATAAATAGCATCCCCACATTCTGGAAATTCTGTGCCACAAATTTCCTCTTTTCTATCACTCTCCTTGTTCCTTTTCTTCCTGTCACCTCCTTCTTGTCTATTTTCTGCCTTCTTGGTCCATTGTCCTACTTTTTTTTTAAATCCAGAAAGACTTAAAATATAACAGTTCTCTCTTATGCCGAAGTCGGATGCGCTGGGCCTAATTTGTCAGGCTACTTAACGGCAGCGTGACGCCTTTTCGCTCATATAACGGACAACAATTGTTGCTGTCAGCGTTCGACGTAGAAGACCGACACTCGTGTACTGGTGGTCTCTTCTGCGGTGTCCTCTGCTGTGATTTTGTCTTTTCTTGTGTGTGATGTTTTGTAAAGGTACATGTTCATGACAGCAGGTTAATTATGTTACTCGTGTTATGCCTGAAATTTCGGGAACTACCTTGATAATGCAAATAACTGTTGCAATGTCTGTGATACTGAGAATGGGCCATCTTCTCTTGAAAAAAGCTTTAATATATATATATATATATATATATATATTATATATTATATATATATTTATATATTATATATATATATATATATATATATTGATAACCAAATTCAGCAAAAATGGTAAATGCCTGTGTGGTGAGAATATCACTAATACTCATATACTTTTTGACTGCCAGAGTGTAAAACTTTCATGCCCCATTTTTCTGAAAACTCCCTCACCAGCATATTCAGCAATCTAAAACTAGCATTTGAAATTGTGAAAGGTCTTTGTCACAGTCCCATAGGACATTTGTTATAGTTACATTAACGTTAATGACTTTTTGTTTGTTTGTTTGCTTGTTAATGATTCTTGTTGCATTGCCAAGTTTCTTTTCGAGTTTGTTTGTTTTTTAATTTATTTTTTATTTTTTTTAATAACACATCCACCTCACCCGTTTTGGTTTTTTTGTGGTTTTTTTTGTTTTTTTGTTTTTTTTCTCCGTCTAATATCACTAAAAGTGAACAGACGTAAAATTGAAGTCAACAACATATATATATATATCGTGGTAATTAAGTAGTTATGTGACATGCAAGTATTTATATGGTTTTAAAGTAATCATGTAGTATGCAAGTATGAATTTTCTGTGGTGTTCAAGTATTCCTGTCATGCTCATTTGCGTGTTGTTTCATTGTATCACGTTGTTGTTTTGTTGGGGGGGGGGGGGGGTGGTGGGAGGGGGGGTTGGGGGGGGAGGATGGGAAGGTCTGTATCTGTTACCAAGTCTTTCGTGATTTTCCTTCCAAAGCAGTTTTGAATCTGGAACATGAGGAAAAAAGTTCAGAAATAAAGATCAAATTGTTGATTCCTTTTTGTCAAAACCTAACCATTGATTTTTGCTGCAGCGACTTTGGCCTGTGCAAGTGTGTGTGAAAATATCCAATATGCGCTCTCTCTCTCTCTCTCTCTCTCTCTCTCTCTCTAGCTTAGTGGTTAGAACATTGCGCTCGCAATCTTACGACCCGGGTTCGATTCCCGCTCAAGGGGGTATTTTCCTCTGGAGTTAACATCAGTGCAGACTCCACTCTCCCCAAAAGTCCTTCGGATGAGACTATAAACCGAGGTTCCGTGTGCGAACGCACGTGGAACATCTTGCGCACACGTTCAATCCTGTTCCGCTTTTCGTAAGAGTAGGCCATTGTGTGCCGGTGGGAACAGATAACAGAATTTACAAATCCTCATACACACGGGGACTAGATGTAAAAAGCACATGAGTGCTTATTTCATTATCCTCGATATAAAAGAATAAATAAATAAAAAATAAATAAATTCCATTATCTTCGATATAAAAGAATAAATCTCTTCTTTCTCTCTCTCTCTCTCTCTCTCTCTCTCTCTCTCTCTCTCTCTCTCTCTCTCTCTCTCTCTCTCTCTCTACTCTCTCTCTCTCTCTCTCTCTCTCTCTCTCTCTCTCTTCCGAGTTTGCTGTCTGTC
>CM054134.1:73658283-73758283 GCA_028751875.1 Rapana venosa | reverse complement strand
AAAAAGTATTTGTTTCTATTACTTACAATGTGTAGATGTTCTTTTTATGACTTTAGTGGCTTTTTCCCCCTCTTTATTATGTGAGTGTATGGGTATTGCACTTATTTTATTACCATGACATTCAACTTGCATGAGCATAATTAAAAAGTGTTTGTGTTGATCGTGTGCTATGTGAGTATTACATATTTAGTAATCCCTGAAACACCCCCCCCCCCACCCCACCCCCACACACACACGCTCAAACACACACACACACACACACACTCACTCACTCACTCACCCACCCATATTCTCTCCCTCAACAACTGTATAGTTTTTAATTTCTTCTTGGTTTGTTTCTTGTTTTTATTGTGTGGATGTATGGGTATTAAATTTATTTCATTATCATGACATATAATTTGAAACGAGTATAATCTAAAATGAGTGTTGATGGGATCGCATACTGTTTTGGGATTTATATATTGGATATTATCTCTGAAATACACACACACACACACTCTCTGTCTCTCTGTCTCTGTCTCTCTCTCTCTCACCTTTTATCGTCCTGCTTATAGTCATAGTATATCCTGATGAAGGATTCATATTTTTATATTTTCAATACTTTATTGGACTTGCCTCTGTACTTAAGTTTTAATGAGTGCCCTATTTCAATATCTTATAATTATGTGTAACAAGTATGTGTACCATTTGACAATGTGTAGATGTTTATCTTTATGACTTATTAAGTTTGGTTGTGTTATTTTTCTTGGCTTTGTTGTTGTTCTTGTTCTCGTTGTTGTTTGTCTGTATTTCTCTTTTTTGTCATCTTTTGTTGGTTTGGTTTTCCTTCTCTTTTGTTTGTTTGTTTGTTTTGGTTAGGGTTTTTTGGGGGGTGGGGGTAGGGGTGGGGTATTTTTAGGATTTTCTTTTAATTGCCTGCTTTGGGGGGGGGGGGGGGGGGGAGGGTTGTTGGGGGGTAGCTGTTTTGAAAAGGGTTATTTCCCCTTGTTTTTATTGTGAGACTGTATAAGTATTGGGTTATTATTATTAAGATGTATCCCTAACGGGCGGGGACTGGATGTAAAAAAGCACATGTGTGCTTATTCATTATCCTCGAATATAAAAGAATTTGTCATTGTCATTGTCATTGTCATTGTCTCTCTCTCTCTCTCTCTCTCTCTCTCTCTCTCTCTCTCCTCTCTCTCTCTCTCTCAATGTTTATCTTTATGACTTATTAAGTTTGGTTGTGTTATTTTTCTTGGCTCTGTTGTTGTTCTTGTTCTTGTTGTTGTTGTCTGTCTGTTTTTCTCTTTTTTATCATCTTGTTGGTTTGGTTTTTCCTTCTCTTTTGTTTGTTTGTTTGTTTGTTTTGGTTAAGGTTTTTTGGGGGGTGGGGGTGGGGTATTTTTATGGTTTTCTTTTATTTTCTTGCTTTGGGGTGGGGGGGGGGTTGTTGGGGGGGAGCTGTTTTGAAAAGGGTTATTTCCCCTTGTTTTTATTGTGAGACTGTATAAGTATTGGGTTATTATTATTAAGATGTACCCCTAACGGGGGGGGACTGGTTTAAAAAAAAGACATGTGTCTTTTCTTTATCCTCGAAATAAAAAAATTTTTGTCATTGTCATTGTCTTTGTCTTGTCTCTCTCTTCTCTTCTCCCTCTCTCTCTCTCTCCCCTCTCCCCCCCTCTCTCCTCTCCTCTTTTTTCCCTTTGTTCTTCCTTGAAGTATGGTACTGTTTGCTTTTTTAAGTTTACCCTATGGGGGGGGACGGGATTAAAAAAGAACAAAATATTTTTTTTTCCCGGGAAAAAAAAAAAAAATTTGTTTCTATTACTTACAATGTTAATGTTTTTTTTTATGACTTTATTGGTTTTTTCCCCCTCTTTATTTGAATGTAGGGGTATTGCACTATTTTAACCAGACATTCTTTGCAGACAAAATTTTAAAAAGGGGTTGTGTTGACGTTCTAGGGGATATTACATATTTTATTACCCCGAAACCCCCCCCACCCCACCCCCACACATAAAACAACACACACGCACCACACACCACACCCAAAACCACCACACCCCAAAAACACACCACCCCAACAAACCCCAACACACCACACAACGCTCAAAAACCACACCCACCCCCACCCCTCACTCACTCACCATCACCCACTATTCTCCCCTCAACGACTTATATTTTTACATTTCTTCTTGGTTTTTTCTTGTTTTTTTTTTGTGGGGATGTATGGTATTAAATTTATTTCTTATCATGACATATAATTTGAAACGGTAAATCAAAATGATGTTGATGGGTCGCATACTTTTTTATTTTTAATATTGGATATTATCTCTAAAATATCCCAACACACACCCTTGCCCTCGTCCTGTCCTGTCCTGTCTCTCTCCCTCTCTCTCTCTTCCCCCTTTTCTCTCCTCCCCTCTCTCCCCTCTCTTCTCTCCTCTTCTCTCTTCTCTCTCTCACCTTTTATCGTTCTGCTTAAAATCATGGAAATCTTTATAAAGGGATTCATTTTATATTTTAATACTTTATGGCTTGCCTCTGTACTTAGGTTTTAATGAGTGCCCTATTTCAATATCTTATAATTATGTGTAACAAGTATGTGTACCATTTGACAATGTGTAGATGTTTATCATTATGACTTATTAAGTTTGGTTGTGTTATTTTTCTTGGCTTTGTTGTTGCTCTTGTTCTTGTTGTTGTTGTTTGTCTGTTTTTCTCTTTTTTTATCATCTTTTGTTGGTTTGGTTTTTCCTCTCTTTTGTTTGTTTGTTTGTTTTGGTTAGTGTTTTTTTGGGGGGTAGGGGTGGGTATTCTTAGGATTTTCTTTTAATTGCTTGCTTTGGGGGAGGGTTGCTGGGGGGGGGGTGTTTTTGAAAAGGGTTATTTCCCCTTGTTTTTATTGTGAGACTGTATAAGTATTGGTTATTATTATTAAGATGTATCCCTAACGGGCGGGGACTGGATGTAAAAAAGTACATGTGTGCTTATTCATTATCCTCGAAATAAAAGAATTTGTCATTGTCATTGTCATTCTCTCTCTCTCTCTCTCTCTCTCTCTCTCTCTCCTCTCTCTCCTCTCTCTCTCTCTCTCTTCTCCTCTCTCTCTCTCTCTCTCTCTCTCGCTCTGTACAAAACAGAGAATGTGTGTGTGTTGTGTGTGTGTGTGTGTTGTGTGTGTGTGTGTGTGTGTGTGTGTGTGTGTGTGTGTGTGTGTGTGTGTGTGTGTGTGTGTGTGTGTGTGTGTGTGTAAGTAAGTAAGTAAGTAAGTAAGTAAGTAAGTAAGTAAGTAGTTAAGTAAGTAAATCTTCAATTTTAACGCCTTTCCACTTTAAGTGATACCAGACGACCCTAAAATAGAAGACTGAATAAAAGAGATGGATAGATAGATAGATAGATAGATAGATAGATAGATAGATAGATAGATAGATAGATAGATAAGTAGATAGATAGATAGATAGATAGATAGATAGATAGATAGATAGATAGATAGATAGATAGATAGATAGATAGATAGATAGATAGATAGATAGATAGAGAGAGAGAGAGAGAGATAGAGAGAGAGAGATCTACTCTGTATGCGTGCGTGCGTGTGTGTGTGTGTGCGTGCATGCGTGCGTGCGCGTGTGTGTGTGTAATAAAGAGTAATAACAAGGGAAATACACAAAATATAAACAGATCAAGAACAACATTTTTTTTAAATGAAGTTCAAAGAGAACTACAACTACAATGAGTGCCCTATAGGACTTAACAATAAACCTTTAGCAATATCAGACGTTAGCTTTACATTGTTCAAAACTTCGTCAATGGATATCTCAGAAAAGGCAGGGAGATAAGGTTTTAGACTCTCACATTAAAGTACGATATGCATGATATTCAAGTGTGTGCGCGTGTGTGAGTGTGCGCGCGCGCATGCATGCATGCTTGCACATGTGTACTCTATATAGGTGGGTGTGCATATGTGGGGGGGGGGGGGGGGAAGGGCTGCGTGTGTGAGCGAGTGAGTGTATGTGTGTGTGTGGTGGGGGGGGAGGGGGTCGGTGTCCATGCATGCGTGCATGTGTGCATGCGTGCGTATGTGTGCGTGCGTTTGGGCGTGTTTGTGTGTGTGTGTGTGTACGCGCGCGCGCGCGTGTGTGTGTGTGCGTGCGTGCGCGTGTATGTGTGTGTGTGTTACCAGGTGGACGGGCGTGCGCGTGCTTGTGTGTGAGACACTCGGTAGTAATAATTTTTACAGCGCACGCATTCACACGCAATCATGAACTCATGCAGGCACACACACATACACACACATGCGCGTGCGCACTCAATTACACAGATATATAGATATATATATATATAGATAGATATAGATATGTATAGATATATATATAGAGAGAGAGAGAGAGGAGAGAGAGAGAAGAGAGAGAGAGAGATTTCATTTAATATTGTCATGCTGTTTATAGTCCCCACCGACCACGAAGGCTATAGATAGATAGATAGATAGATAGATAGATAGATAGATAGATAGATAGATAGACAGACACACACACAGACACACAGACACACAGACACACAGATTAGAATGGTTTATTCATATAACTATAAATCTGTACCCTTACGAAGAGGAAGTAATCGAGTAAGCTTACACAATGGCGGATCTCTTTAGTAATAATATTGATGTAAAATAAACGTTTCCTTATTAAGTTCTGGATTACTAGACAACAAAGAATGGAACGCATTTTCTTGTGACTGCCGAGAGAGAAAGAGAGCGAGAGACAGACAGACAGACAGACAGAGACACACACACACACACACACACACACACACACACATACACACACAACACACAGAGGCAGACACACAGACAGACAGAGACACAGACAGAGACAGACAAAGAGAGACAAACACAGACAAAGAGAACACAGACAAAGAGACAGACACAGACATACAGACAGACAGAGACACACAGACAGAGAACGACAGACTCTGACAAGGAAGTAAAAAGCACGCCACTAAAAACTACTTGAATAATACTACGACTGTCAATGCTGCCTTTCTAGTGTGGTGTTGGTGGCAGTTGAGAAAGGAGACAAGGAAAGTAAAGCAGGCATTGGGGAAGAGGAAGGGGGGAGTGCAAGGGGAGGGGGGGGGGGGTTGCAGGAGGGGGTGGGGTGCAATAGCTGGAAAATAATCCCTGGGTTGGGTTTTTCTATTAACAGTAACACTACGCTACACCAACAGTTTAAAAAAAAAAAAAAAGGGCTGTGAGTTTCGAAACAGGGGGAACCCAAACAGGCAGAGGACAGATAGCAGTCTACTTGAGCGTTTGGTCAGTGCTCATATTATGTGTGGAAGGAAGGAAGGAAGGAAGGAACACAGCATTTATAACTGTGACAATTTCCACAGCTAGGAGCTTCTACCAAAAAAAACCAAACAACACAGGACTCCCCTTTGGTGTACACCCCTTCCTCTGCCATAAGAGCGAAGTCAGGGTTGTTCTACTTTCCCTGAACCTGGCTACAGAGTCCGTGTGTTTATAGGGTTGTTCTATGTAACTGGCTACAGAGTCGGTGTGTTTATAGGGTTGTTCTACTTTTCCTGAACCTGGCTACAGAGTCGGTGTGTTTATAGGGTTGTTCTATTTTCCCTGAACCTAGCTAAAGAGTCAGTGTGTTTATAGGGTTGTTCTATGTAACTGGCTACAGAGTTAGTGTATTTATAGGGTTGTTCTATGTAACTGGCTACAGAGTCGGTGTGTTTATAGGGTTGTTCTATGTAACTGGCTACAGAGAGTCGGTGTGTTTATAGGGTTGTTCTATGTAACTGGCTACAGAGTCAGTGTGTTTATAGGGTTGTTCTACTTTTCGTGAACCTGACTACAGAGTCGGTGTGTTTATAGGGTTGTTCAATTTTCCCTGAACCTGGCTAAAGAGTTGGTGTGTTTATAGGGTTGTTCTATGTAACTGGCTACAGAGTCGGTGTGTTTATAGGGTTGTTCTATGTAACTGGCTAAAGAGTCGGTGTGCTTATAGGGTTGTTCTACTTACCTAGCTACAGAGTCGGTGTGTTTATAGGGTTGTTCTATTTTCCCTGAACCTGGCTACAGAGTCAGTGTGTTTATAGGGTTGTTCTATGTAACTGGCTACAGAGTCGGTGTGTTTATAGGGTTGTTCTATATAACTGGCTACAGAGTCGGTGTGGTTATAGGGTTGTTCTACTTTTCCCCGAACCTGGCTACAGAGTCGGTGTGTTTATAGGGTTGTTCTATTTTCCCTGAACCTGGCTACAGAGTCAGTGTGTTTATAGGGTTGTTCTATGTAACTGGCTACAGAGTCGGTGTGGTTATAGGGTTGTTCTACTTTTCCCCGAACCTGGCTACAGAGTCGGTGTGTTTATACCCTGTAAACAACCATGAAGGGGACCTTGATCGCTGCTTTGATGAGTGCTGTCATCGTCAGCATAGCGTTATCCAAGTGTAATCATCGGATTCTGCAGTGCTGGCATCGCATCATTGACCCCTTCCCCTTGAACCACAGTTCTCCCTGCCTGGACGATCCTCGCTGCACCTGCAGCAATTCTACAGTGGACTGTTCCTCCCAGAACCTGTCCTTTGTTCCCTCCGTGGGCCTGGCGAGGTACCGCTTCCTCAACCTGTCCAACAACCAGCTGACAAGCATTTCCCATCGCCACTTCTTGTCCAATGTGTCCAGACATGTGGAAATCATCGATCTCTTCAGCAACGGCCTGGTCTTCCTCTCCCCGGAGGCTTTCCGTGATCTGCATAAACTGACGATGCTGATGCTAGGAGGTTTCAACTACCTGAGCTACAAGGATCTATCGGCTCTCATGTTAATACAAGGTGTTGTGACGCTGGACCTTGGCTGCATGAATCTTAGTGACATACCTTTGGATACCTTCCACGGGGCCAGACGTTCTAAGACGAAAGCGCTGGACTTCAGCTGGAATCGTATTCCCTCTTTGAATATGTCTACATTCCAGCCTCTCAAAGACATACAGTTCATAACATTCTGGAAGAATGAGATATACGGTGTGGAAACAGCATCCATGCCCTCTTTGCTAGATCTAGGCCTGGAAGCCAATCGCTTGTACGATTTTCCTCAGACGTGTTCCTCTACCGGGGCGTCACTCTTCCCCAACCTGCAAAAGCTGAGACTGGACCAGAACATGATCGAGTGCATTGACGATCCAGTGTGCTTACCGAAACTTACCTCCTTGTCTTTAAGTTACAACAAAATTCTGATTTTTCCCACCGACATGTTTTCCATCACTCGCTTTCCATCTCTAACGGGACTGAAACTCATGCAGATGGAAGGCAAAATAGGCAAGGTGGACAAGTTCTTCATCAACAACTCCAGGGTGGGATATGTCACCTTCAAGCTGAACCAGGTGCACTTCTCTAAAACTGTCCACGAAGACGCTTTCGCTGGCTGTCCCAACATCTGGAGATTCGGTCTGCGCGGCAACAACTTTGGTGGACTGACCGAGGCCCAGTTTGGTCGTTTGTTGCATCCAATGAGGCATGCCCTGGTCATTTTAGATCTCGGACAAACACAGATGAAACAAATATATAAGACTGCTTTTGCTGGCATGGATAATCTGAAGGTACTAGATTTGTATGGTAATGCTTTCCCTGGCATTCCTGATGGTGTGTTTGACAAACATCCTCAACTGACAAGTTTGACGCTTGATAACAACTATATCTCAACCATCTCAGAAACAACATTTGGGCCTCAGCTACGAAGAAGGTATATTTTTGTGTTTTCTGTGTCTGTTTGCCTAGCTATTTATCCTGTCTGTCCTTCTGTTTGTGTGCCTGTACTATTTGACCATCTCTCTCTCTCTCTCTCTCTCTCTCTCTCTCTCTCTCTCTCTCTCTCTCCGTCACGTGACGTGAAGCAAAGCAACAGGGTGTGTTATATGAGAGCTCTTGGATAACTGTTTTCATTATACTGTCAACAACGCCAGTTTCCGGATTTACAACGGCTGTCAAGATGACCCCGCTGAATGCCCTGTTGATAGAGGACACAGTCACCAGCTGGAAAAAGAACAGGCAAAGCCAACACCAGCGTTGTCTTTGCACCTCAGTTCATACCCTCACAAACATCCAGAAACATGGGAGACCCTGTGTTAATAAATCGCACACCACAAGTACAAGTTTGAAGAGACATATTCTCGGCAGCACGAGGCAAAGAGAACGAGAAGAAAGGCTGCAGCCCAGGCAGACAGACAGACCAGCATCAGATTTCATCTGCGCCCTCTGCCATAGGGACTGTCTGTCATTCCCGTGGTGGACTGGCCAGTCACAACCAACGCTATACCGGAATGAACTCCTAGAGCGGCAACTCCTTAGTCTTTCGAGACTGAAGGCTGCCAACAAGTTCAATGCTTCAGAAAGAAATCACCCTGTCAACATGGCAGTGATCTGAGGAGGACGCAGCTGCTAAAACAGAAGCAGGCAAGTGTGGCAGAGCCTTTCATTCGTCCAGACAGTGTGTTACTGTTGTGTAAATCAAGTTTGCCTGAACAGTTTTGCACATAGCAAAGAACTCAACACAGTACACACACCAACAGAAATAGAGATGTGTGTGTGTGTGGCAGGGAGTAAGGTGTGTTGCATGAGCTGGATGACACAACTTCTTTTTGTAGTCAATGGACCGTGACACTGGGGTTGCATTTAAGAGGTGCCAGAGACAACTGCCCCACCAGAGTTTGACAGCACTGTTGAAGGGTTTGACTACTGTGGGATGGTTACATAAGAAGAAAAGAAGAAGAAGAAGAAGAAGAAGAAGAAGAAGAAGAGAAGAAGAAAAAGAAGAAGAGAAGAACAAGAAGAAGAAGAACAAGAAGAAGAATTTATGGAATTTATATAGCGCTGAATCTTGTAAAGCAACAAATCAAAGCGCTCAGATTTTTTTGCCGAGGATAATGGAATAAGCACTCACGTGTTTTTTTTACATCCAGTCCCCGTGTGTATGCGGTTTTGTAAATTTTGTCATCTGTTCCCACTGGCACACAATGGCCTACTCTTTCGAAAAGCGGAACAGGATTTAACGTGTGCGCAAGATGTTCTGCATGCGTTTGCACTCGGGGCCTCGGTTTATAGTCTCATCCGAAGGACATAATCGGAATGTTACCTACAGACTATGTGGCAACTATAACTGAAAGAGCTGTGATAAGACACCTGAAACATGGAGGCAGGAACAGACTGTTGAGAAAAGCTGTGGTAGAACAGCAGTGACATTGCAGACACAGTCCTGCATGAATCAGAGGATATTGTTTTGGAATGGTCATGTACTAAAAAAAAGGACCGTTCATAGAACAAATAGAAGGAAAACATGCTTCCTAAAGAATGTGACAAACTCTGCACGCACGCAACACAAAGGCAGAAGGACTGGGAAGAAGGAGTATGCAGAGGGGCCATCACACACTTTATGGCTATTAGGCGTTCTATGCAGTCTCACTTGTTTCTATGTGTGGGGACAATGTGACAATACCTGAGTCAGTGACAACCCCTAGATGTAGCATGAAAAAGACTGTGCTTGATACCTGTCCCCAGATATGACTCTCTCTGTCTCTGTCTCTGTCTCTCTCTCTAATTGGTGCATCAACAGTGCATCAGATATGTCCCTCACACCAATTCATAATGATCATTGTGAATCTTTTGGGGGGGGGGGGGGGGGCGGTGGGGAGGGGGAGGACGGGATAACCTGTTGGTCAAAGCATTGCACTAGTGTTTTGATGGCCCTGATTTAAGTCACCACGGAGATGCTTGTTCAAGGGCATTTTTACCTTAAGTGCTGACTCCACTCCCCTGGAAGTCCTTCGGATGAGACGATAAACCAAAGCCCCTAAACCTGTTCTGCCATTTGGAAAGGTAGGCCGTTTGCGCGTGTTGAAGAGCACATCTTGCGAATAACTATGTTAAAATCTGTTCCACCTTTTGGAAGAATAGGCCATCGTGTGCTGGTGGGAACAGATTTAAAAAATTTACCAAATCGCATGCACACAGAGATTGAATGTAAAAAACCAAACACATGAGTGACAATTCCATTATCCTCCAAAGAAAAGAATCAAAAGCAACAGCAGCTGCCGTTTGGCTAAAGTTTTAACTGCAATCTAATGATCCTGAAGAGAGTGAGAACAAACCGATTGTATTGAACAGCATTGATAGAAGCAGCAGACTGAAAATCCGGCTGTTCTTCCAAGGAAATGAGTTTTTCCTGCCCTCCCTCCCCCCCCCCCCCCCCCCCCCCACACCGTCCACCCACATCCCACCACCTTTTTAAGTTGTTGTTGTTATTGTTGTTGTTGTTGTTATTATTATTATCATTATTATTATAATTATTATCGTTGTTGTGATTATTGTTATTGTTTCTAAACCCCATGATCACGCTTTTGGATGTTGGAGTCTTTCGCATATTACAAATCACACGTTCTTCTCCTTTCATGAAGTGGTGTGAGGCTTAGTATCAGTGCAGACTCCACTCCCCCTAAAAGCCCTTCGGATGAGACTATAAACCGAGGTTCCGTGTGCGAACGCACGCACAGCATCTTGCGCATACGTTAAAACCCGTTCCGCTTTTCGGAAGAGTAGGTCATTGTGTGCCGGTGGCAACGGTGACAACATTTACAAAACTGCATACACATGGGGACTGGATGTGAAAGGAAAAAAAAGAACATGAGTGCTTAATCCATTCTTCTCGAAAGAAAGAAAGAAAGAAAGAAAGAAAGAAAGAAAGAAAAAGAAAGGAAAAAAGAAAGTAAGAAAGAAAGAAAGAAAGACAGACAGAAAGAAAGAAAGAAAGAAAGAAAGAAAGAAAGAAAGACAGACAGAAAGACAGAAAGAAAGAAAGGAAAGAAGAAAAAGAAAGAATAAACTATATACTGTTGGTGTACAGATCTAAAAGGAAGTCAAACCTAGGGGAAGTCCTTAAACAGGGCACATCAACAACAACAACAATAACAACACCATTACCTCAGTTCACGTTCAGACCATAGGTTTGTGAGTTCCTGCCACACGGCTAGTTGTCTTGTCACCCACTTGTCTGTCTAGATGCCATCAGTTTTCCCTCACAGAGCAACAGACATGAGCCCACAGTTCACAGTCATATTCAGGACCCAGTTTGGGTGTTTTTGGCCTTCCCAAAGAAGTGAGTGTGGCAACCAGGATTGGGAAGATAGATAGATAGATAGATAGATAGATAGATAGATAGATAGATAGATAGATAGATAGATAGATAGATAGATAGATAGATAGATGGATGGATGGATGGATGGATGGATGGATGGATGGATAGACAGATAGGTAGATAGATAGATAGATAGATAGATGGATAGATAGATAGATAGATAGATAGATAGATATATAGATAGATAGATAGATAGTTAGATAGATAGATAGATAGATAGATAGATAGATAGATAGATAGATAGATAGATAGATAGATAGATAGATAGATAGATAGATAGATAGATAGTAGATAGATACTTCTTAATACCAGTCACTTCCCCTATTAGGATGCTGAGGGCCCGTCAATATGACTAGCATCTCCACCTTCTGGGAGTTCTGTGCTAAAAATTTCCTCTTTTCTATCCCTTTCTTTGTTCCTTTTTTTTTGCCGCTCATTCGAATCTCCCTGCCTCAGACATACCCAGATTCGTTTTGTCGTATCTTTACGGTCGGAAGTTCTCAGGGAGCTCACCAATATTGTTAGGCCGCCGTGGGGCCACCAGCCAGAGGTGGCCTGCACTGCTGCTGGGTCACTTTGGTTGTGTTTAGTGGTACCTGTTCTTGGCTGACATACGCAGGACACCACCTACTAAGCCCCCCACTTACGACAGTATTTGCTCATTTGCCGAACCCGACTGAGTGAGACGGCCACTCGAGGTGGTGACCACTACGTCCCTCCAACGACCGTCCCCGGCGAACCTCCAACCCCAAAGGCTTTGACACAAACTCACCACAGGCACAGAAGTGTATGAGGAAACCGAATCTGAGGTCACCATGAGACCAGAGCAACTGGGACCCCCAAATCAGAGGCTTTTTTTTTTTATTGCATGATGATAATGAGGATGATGTAATGATGCTGCTATGGAAATGGATGTGCTTTGGGACTTCTTGACAGGGTGGTACCCTACGCTTCCCATCATAATATATCCCAGCGACAACTGGGCCCGAGATGTACAGACACCTGCAGTGCTCCAGCTCTTCCCTTGAGAAGCAGAATTAGAAAGGGCAGAAGTGGAAAGGAGAGAAGTGGAAAGGAGAAAAGTGGACAGAGAAGTGAAAAGAGGAGAAGTGGAAAGAGGAAAAGTGGAAAGGAGAGAAGTGGAAAGGAGAGAAGTGGAAAGGGCAGAAGAGGAAAGGGCAGAAGCGGAAAGGAGAGAAGTGGAAAGGAGAAAAGTGGACAGAGAAGTGAAAAGAGGAGAAGTGGAAAGAGGAAAAGCGGAAAGGAGAAAAGTGGACAGAGAAGTGAAAAGAGGAGAAGTGGAAAGAGGAAAAGCGGAAAGGAGAGAAGTGGAAAGGAGAGAAGTGGAAAGGGCAGAAGAGGAAAGGAGAGAAGTGGAAAGGAGAGAAGTGGAAAGGGCAGAAGAGGAAAGGAGAGAAGTGGAAAGGGCAGAAGAGGAAAGGAGAGAAGTGGAAAGGAGAGAAGTGGAAAGGGCAGAAGAGGAAAGGAGAGAAGTGGAAAGGAGAGAAGTGGAAAGGGCAGAAGAGGAAAGGAGAGAAGTGGAAAGGGCAGAAGAGGAAAGGAGAGAAGTGGAAAGGGCAGAAGAGGAAAGGAGAGAAGTGGAAAGGGCAGAAGAGGAAAGGAGAGAAGTGGAAAGGGCAGAAGACAATGACAATGACAATGACAATATTTTATTGTGACAAGCTTTTTAAGCCCATTCACAAGGGGACAGTGGGAAAGGGAATGGGCACAAAACACATATCATAACTAGAAAAATGCATGATTACTACAGCCCAAATATCTCCATGGCATGGGTTCCACGTCATGGTTGTTACAATTATGTTCAGATTCAGAAAAATTAGTGTGTAACACTTTTGCCCATTACGAATGGGGAAAAGAAGGTTTTTTTGTTTTTTGTTTGTTTTGTTTTTTAATGATAGCTGGTAACTGATTGAGTCTGTGACAAGGTGTCCACGTCACTCTGTACTCAGTCACTTTGGCCCACTGGCTCAAATCAAGTCCGATTCCAGTGCAATTATCTCACATTCACTTTTACAATCATTTCTCTCCTCATACAAAGTCACCTCCCCTGTTTGTATAGTCTCTTTACAAAACTGTCACCTTGGAAACAAATAGTGCACATCATCATTATCCATTTTACTTAACCAAAGGAAAAATATGTTTGAAAAAGTTCTTTTTCCTTCATTACTCGTTATCATCAACCTATTCAACAGAACTACAAGCAAATTTCACACCCTCACACACACACACACACGTCAACAAACTTTGATATACCGGCATGAAACACACTTTACAAAAGGAACAGCCTACATGTACACCATGCACGAGTTTTTCATGACACAGATATTCCATGCTAGCTTCTCTCACTGCCTCACGAAAACTTTGTCCTAGCCAGTTTCTAACACTGTGTGTAAGCGGTGTCTGTGTGCTCCCAGTGCCTGTCACATCAAAATAAGGGAGGTGGACAATTTCAAGTTGACCGGCTGGCTACCTTTCTATGGTTGAGGAACAAGATGGTCATTCCCATCCAGACCATACCTTTTCCCTTCTATCACTAGATGGTCATGGACCATAGCTGCTCTTTTTCCTTGACTTCTGGCAGCCTTCAGATGAAGTAAGAGCTTCTTTCTGATCTCTCTCACACGCAGAGAGAAATCTTCACTGACAAAAATGTGTGTTCCTTTCAGTTTTTGTTTTGCTTGCAAAATTCTTCTTTTATCTTTAAAGAATGTGCAGCATGCAAGTATGGGTGAGTCTGGCTTAGAGTTAAGCCTCTGTACCCGATCAAACTGTACACGATCTGAAAACTGCAATTTGTCAGTGAGTAAGTCCTGGACTGAGTCTTCACAATCTTGCCTGCTTTCCTGATCTCTACGGGGAATGCCATGCATGATCAGGTTATTCCGCTTGGAACGACCTTCTAGACTATCTGCTTTCTTTTCCAGAGACTCTACCTGGGCATTTAAGGACTCATTTTCTGACTTTAATACATCATTTTCCTGCCTTAAATCTGACACATTCTTTTTCAAATCTTCTACCTGTCCCTGGAGATTGGCACACGTATCCTTCAGGTCTTTGATATCAGCACTCATGCTGTCACACTTACTGCTGAGATTGTTAAGTTTGATCATGACATCTGAAAGACAAAGGTCGTTGGATGACGTTGGTGCAGTTCTTGGTGAAGATCTCGTGCTGTCCACGCTCTCTCTCCGTGAGGCACCACCAGCACCAGCTTGACGAGTCTGCCGCATTGCTGCCCCATTCTTCGTGCCGGGTCCTGGGTTCAACTCCACATCTCCACACTGGTGGAGCAAATTTCCCATGTAGAGCAGGGGGAGGAGCACACCTACCGTGACACCGTGTGCGCGAGTTTTCAATGTCAACACCCCTATCCGCATGGCCGCTAAGAAATTTGCTCGCTTCAACATAAAAGAAGCAAATACTGCTGCAAAGTGACCACACCTGGCCCGAAAAGTCAGTGGAATAGCAAGCATGGTACTGGAACCAACCACTTGCCAAACTTGAAGTTACAGCTTTAAATATATCCAGGAGAAAAAGCACCAAAATATCAGAGCTCATGAAACATGACTGCACTGTTCAGTGACAAGAAGAGGAAAGGGCAGAAGAGGAAAGGAGAGAAGTGGAAAGAGGAGTAATTGAAAAGGCAGAAGTGGAAAGAAAATTGGAAAGGGGAAAAAGGGAAAGGAAGGAGAAGTGGAAAGAGGAGAAATGGAAAGGGCAGAAGTGGAAAAAGGAAAAGCGGAAAGAGGACATGTACAAACAAGAGAGAGGGGCAGGGGTATGGGCTTCAGATTAGGGTCGAAAAGCAGACCTTTAGGCTTGGAAGCAAGCCATTGCCAAAAGGTGTGAAAATACAGCCCCTGGTGTGTGTGTGTGTGTGTGCGTGCGTGCGTGCGTGCGTGTGTGTGTGTGTGCGTGCGTGCGTGTGTGTGTGTGCGTGCGTGCGTGCGTGCGTGTGTGTGTGTGTGTGTGTGTGTGTGTCTAACAGGAGAGAGACGAGGGGCAGAGACAGAGACAGAGAGAAGGGGTGGGGGGAGGGGGGGGAGGTCGGGGAAGGTACGAGCGTGAGCACGGGAGCACTCACATGCATCTGAGCACAAAATGCCTGTGCCTGGTGTTATAGACAAACTCGTTAGTTTGCCAGTTTTGACAGATAACGGATGTTTACTCTGCTTTCTTCCTGAAGAACAACAGTGACCAAACAAAAACAACAACAAAAACAACAACAAAATCCACACCAAACATCACACAACTGTTTCACCCCTTGCAGGGTTGACTAGACTTTTGGCTGACTGACGATGCAGAAAGTACGTACTCCCAGCACATAAGAATTTACATCCACTTAGCTCGCGCTAGCGTGTGTGTGTGTGTGTGTGTGTGTGTGTGTGTGTGTGTGTGTGTGTGTATAGATACATACATACATACATACATACATACATACATACATACATACATACATACATACATACATACACACACACACACACTCTCTCACACACTCTGTGTACATCCCTTTTTCAATGGCAGAACGAGAGGCTAATGTTCCTGATCGACAAAAAGACCCAGTGTCCTTCCCAAGGGAAACTTTTCTGATAAGGGGCCTACATTTTTGTCAGTGATGAAAATGATTATGTAAGTGTCCTAGGAAGCAATTCTAGGACTTTAAAAGAACTAAGGTCTACTTCTAGCCTGCTGTGGATCCCCCTCCCTCCCTTCCTCCAGCCCCCCCCCCCCCCCCCTATTCCCTTCCAAAAAAAAGAAAACCCCAGACGAGGAAAACGAAAGAAGCAAAGGATTAGAAGAAATGCATAGTTAGGAACAGAATTCCCCTGGGAAAAACCAGTTCCCGTTTCATGAAGTTTGCCTAAAGCTTTCTATCATAATGTAATACACAGTTTGAGGAAATAAAAATCTCCTCTCTTGTCCTCTCCTCTCCCTGTCTTCTCCCCTCTTCTCTTCCCCTCAAATGATTACCTGGTCTTTTTTTTTTCCTGTACTGGTGAAGCACCCCAGCGATAAAAGTCAGCAGTAACGCCTTTTGAGTATGAATTTACTTTGACACGGTTTAGAAGCCACGCTCTTATCTCACAGACTCAACTCTTCGAAACGGGGTTTTCTTGACATCAATGTCCCGTTTGATAGCAGCAGTCATGGAGTGGAGGATGGCAGCAGTTGTGACCAGCGCTTTCTTCATTCAGCAAGCGCTGTCCAGATGTGATGATCAGACTTTCCAGTGCTGGCATCGCTTCAACGCCCATTTCCCCTTGGTCCATGCCCCAGTCTGCTACAGCAGTGCCTGCACCTGCAGCAATTCTACAGTGGACTGTTCCTCCCAGAACCTGACCTTTGTTCCCTCTGTGGGCCTGGCGAGGTACCGCTTCCTCAACCTGTCCAACAACCAGCTGACAAGCATTTCCCATCGCCACTTCTTGTCCAATGTGTCCAGACATGTGGAAATCATCGATCTCTTCAGCAACGGCCTGGTCTTCCTCTCCCCGGAGGCTTTCTATGACTTGCGCAAGCTGAAGAGGCTGCTGCTGGGAGGTTCCAACCATCTGAGCTACAGAGACGTGTCTGCGTTGATGTTTCTCCGTGGCGGCGTGTCGCTGGACTTTGGCTGTCTGCAGCTTGGTGACATTCCCTTAGATACATTCCGCAAGGCTGGGGGTTCTAGAATAAAAGAACTGGGCTTCAGCTGGAATCGTATTCCCTCGTTGAACATGTCCATTTTCCAACCTCTCCAAAAGATCTCTTACCTGAATTTCTGGCATAACGAAATCTATGATCTACACCCGGCTTATCTACCGAGATTAGGCCAGCTGGATCTGCAGGCCAATCGACTGTATCATTTTCCCCAAACGTGTTCCTTTGGTGCGCCCCTATTCCCCTGCCTGCAAAAGCTGAGATTGGACCAGAACATGATCGAGTGCATTGATGATCCAGTGTGCTTACCGAAACTTAACTTCCTCTCTTTAAGTTACAACAAAATTCTGATTTTTCCCACCGACATGTTTTCCATCACTCGCTTTCCATCTCTAACGGGACTGAAACTCATGCAGATGGAAGGCAAAATAGGCAAGGTGGACAAGTTCTTCATCAACAACTCCAGGGTGGGATATGTCACCTTCAAGCTGAACCAGGTGGACTTCTCTAAAACTGTCCACAAAGACGCTTTCGCTGGCTGTCCCAACATCTGGAGATTCGGTCTGCGCGGCAACAGCTTTGGTGGACTGACCGAGGCCCAGTTTGGTCGTTTGTTGCATCCAATGAGGCATGCCCTGGTCATTTTAGATCTCGGACAAGCACAAATGAAGCAGATTTCTGACAATACTTTCCGTGGAATGGAGAAACTGAAGGTACTATACCTCTATGAAAATGAGTTTACTGTCATTCCTGATGGTGTGTTCGACAAACATCCACGACTGCAAAGTTTGTTGCTAAGTCGTAACTACATAGCCACCATTTCTGAATCAACGTTTGGGCCTCAGCTCCGCAAAAGGTATGCACAACTATTGCTCGCTCTCTGTCTCTATCTCTCTCTCTGTCTCTCTCTCTGTGTCTCTCTCTCCCCTCTCCTCTCACTCTCTCTCTCTCTCTCTCTCTCCTCTCTCTCTCTCTCTCTCTCTCTCTCGCTCTCATTAAACGCATACGACGGCACACATCACAGGTTTAAGCTAAACACTTTCACGACAAAATACGTGAAAGATGTCAACTGCATTTGTGGAGAGAAGATCTAAAAGCATTTTTACCTGCTGTACCTAGTTTGTCAATGGATCAAATTCTGTCTGAACCATCGTTACTGTTGGACATTGTGTTAGGGTTAATAAAAAGTCCGATAACTCAGCTGTTTTAGTATGTTAAACTTGGTTTTTATTCAGTACTGTTATCTGACATTTTTCAGTTATCGTTTGCGTTTTCTTGATAGATTTTTCCCGTCTAAAATCACTAACTGTGAATAGACGTTAAACTGAAGATATTACATCACAGGACTGCAATGTTTGTCTCAACTTCCTAACATCAAGTAATCTCGACCAGATTCAACTTCCCCACAACGCACTGCCTGGGAAAAAAATTCAGTGCATTGCCCCAATGACTCCTCAAGGCGTCAAGTGAGAAGTCATAAAGAAACTGAAGAAGTTCGGGGACTTGAAATTGATGCGCTACACGCTTTGTGAATGATATCCCCTGAGACATTTACTTTATGAACGATGAAGATAAGGACTGTGCTGATGTGATGTTTTGGAAAAAGAAGAAGGAGGAGGAACAGAAGAAGAAGAAGAAGAAGAAGAAGAAGAAGAAGAAGAAAGAAGATGAGATGATGAGATGAGATGATGAAGATGATAGATGAGAAGAAGAAGAGATGATGATGATGATGATGATGATGATGATGATGATGATGATGATGATGATGAATGAGAGAAGAAGAAGAAGAAGAAGAAGAAGAAGAAGAGAAGAAGAAGAAGAAGATGATGATGAGATAGATGATGAGATGATGATGAAGAAAAGGAGAAGAAGAAGAAGAAGAAGAAGAAGAAGAAAAGAAGGAGAAGGAGGAGGAGAATTTCAAGAAGAAGAAGAAGAAGGGCTCTTCTACATTGACATTAACAACTTCTTTCGTTGAGACTGTGTGATACGATGTACACTGTTGAACTAATTTCTATAGATGTAGTTCTTTCCTCTCTCACCCTTTAACTTTCTGAGGCACTACGCTGAACTGAAGAGCTGTTTATCTGATTCCTCTTGTCCTGCTTCAAAGCCTTCACTTTCACCCCCAACCTATCCCGTAGTCTGGGAGACCGTATGGGGCACCACTGAAGATTTTGCAACCAGCTTCCTCCACTCCTCGCGGTTTTCAGCTTTCCTTAGCAAGTCGTTCCACTCAACACCAGTCCAGTCTCTGATGTTGTCTTCCCATCGCTTTCTCTCTCTGCCTCTTCGTCTCCCTCCTTGTACTGTTTGTTCCCTGTAGGACAGTCTTGGCCAGTCCAGATGTTCGTGTGACGTGCCCATTCTACTTTAGTTTTCGTTTTTTTTCCACTGAAGTCAGGAGCTCTTCATATGGCCCGATGGTGTTTTCAACTCTGGTTTTCACGTCTCATACAGAGATCAAGTAACAAACGAGGAAATGAAATCCAGAATTGAATAATAATAATAATAATAATAATAATAATAATGTATGGAATTTATATAGCGCTGAATCTAAGCCTAGGTCTCAGAAAATGGCTTCCATGTTCACTTTTATATTGCCAAGCGCAAGTAGCTGATAACAGTTGTGTGTGTGCGTGGGTGCGTGCTTGCATGCATATGCGCGCGCGCGCATGTGTGTGTGTGTGTGTGTGTTTGTGTGTGTGAGGGGGGGAGGAAGTGGTGGTAGTGGTGGTGGTGGTAGTGATGTATCAATGTAGTTGTTATTGTTATTAATTTGCATTGTTGTTGTTTATTATCAGTAGTAGTAGCAGCAGCAACTGTAGCAATAGCAGTGGTAGTAGAACAGCAGCAGCAGCAGCAGCAGCAGTAGGAGGAGGAGGAGGAGCAGCAGCAGCAGTAGTAGTAGTAGGAGGAGGAGGAGGAGCAGCAGCAGCAGTAGGAGGAGGAGCAGCAGCAGCAGCAGTAGTAATAGGAGGAGCAGCGGCGGCTGCGGCGGCAGCAACAGCAGCAGCAGCAGCAGCAGCAGTAGTAGTAGTAGTAGTAGTAGTAGTAGTAGTAGTGTTGTAGTAGTAGTAGTAAGTAGTAGATATAGTTTGTAGTAGTAGTAGTTAGTATAGTAGTAGTAGTAGGTAGTAGTTAGTGTAGTAGTAGTAGTGTAGTGAAATAGTAGTAGTAGTAGTAGGGAAGTAGTAGTAAAGTATAGTAGTAGTAGTAGTAGTAGTATAGTAGTAGTAAGTTAGTAATAGTAGTAGTGTAGTAGTAGTAGTAGTTTGTAGTAGTAGTAGTAGTAATAGTAGTAGTAGTAGTAGTAGTAGTAGTAGTAGTTAGTAATAGTAGTAGTAGTAGTAGTAGTAGTTAGTAGTTAGTAGTAGTAGTAGTAGTAGTAGTAGTAGTAGTAGTAGTAGTAGTAGTAGTAGTAGTAATATAGTAGTAGTATAGTAGTAGTAGTAGTAGTAGTAGTAGTAGTAGTATTTAGTAGTAGTAGAATAGTAGTATATTTGTAGTAGTTAGTAGTATGTAGTATAGTAGTAGTTAGTAGTAGTAGTAGTAGTGGAGTATAGTTAGTTAGTGTGTAGTAGTAGTAGTGAGTAGTAAGTAGTAGTAAGTAGTAGTAATGTAGTAGTATGTAGTAGTATGTAGTAGTAGTATAGTAGTAGAGTAATAGTAGTAGTAGTAAGTAGTAGTAGTAGTAATGTAGTAGTAGTAGTTAGTAAGTATGTAGGTAGTAAGTATTAGTAGGTAGTAGTAGTAGTAGTAAGTAGTGTAGTATAGTAGTAGTGAGTAGTAGTAAGTAGTAAGTAGTAGTAAGTAGTAGTAGTAGTAGTAATAGTAGTAGTAGTAGTAGTAGTAGTAGTAGTAGTAGTAGTAGTAGCAGCAGAAATATCATTATTATCATTATTCTTGTTGCTGTTGTTTAATAGCAGTAGAAGTAGCTGCAGCCGCTGTAAAAGTAGTAGTAGTTGTAGTGGTGTGATTATTATTGCCATTATTATTATTGTTAGTATTGTTACTATGATTAGGATCATGATTATCATCATTATTATCATTTGTTAAGTGTTAAATCAAGCCATACAGGAAACAAAATGTACACGATTTCATCCAACAGATATGCATTGTGTAGAGTATAACTTCTTCAAAAAGGAGGAAAACTACAAACAAGGAAGATAATTATTCGTAAAACCAGGAAGTGTCGTCAACTTGTTACCGAAACAAGGAAAATGGATGCATGCTAACAAACAAGAGCACCACCGACAGGGTACTTTTTCAACGTTACTTTTTTGCTATCCCCTCCCCCGTAATTTAGGACCACTTCATAAGTTGACAGACCCTGTTCAAGAAATCTCGCTCCACCTTTTCCTTCTCATACAAGCATGTGTAACCGAAACTGTGCTTTTGTAAAGTGACTTCATGTGCGGGCAGCTAGCCCACAGCCGTGGAATTCTGTTCTGAGGGGGGGGGGGGGGGGGGGGAGAGAAAAAAGGAATTCACCAAAGCCTAGAAAGTGAGGTACCTCACACACTAATTTTGCTGAAGTTGACGTGTAACTGATGATGATCATGAGGTGGTATTTTCTCCTAGCTGCGTTTAGCATCGTGTGTGTCCACATTGCGTTCTCGGAGTGCGACGTTCCTCCTTGCTGGTATCGGTCGGGGAAGTTTCCCAGGGAGAAACACGGGCGTCCCTGCCTAAACGAGACGTTGTGCACCTGCAGCGAGGCAACAGTCGACTGTTCCTTTCAGAACTTCACCTTTGTTCCTTTTGTGGGCCCAGGGTCCTACCTGTACCTGAACCTGTCTGACAACAATCTGCGAAGTATCTCAGGGCGTCATTTCTTTGGAAATGTGTCTGGAGAGGTGGAGGAGATTGACCTGTTCAACAACGGCCTGGTCTACCTCTCCCGTGCTGCTTTTCGCGAACTGTCCAGACTGAAGAGGTTGTACCTGGGCGGCTCCAACAACCTGACCTACAAGGACCTGCCGCTTCTGATGTCTATTCGGGGCGGTGTGTCGCTAGACCTCAGCTGTCTGGGGCTCCGGGATATCCCGCCACTTGCTTTTCGCAATGCCAGCATATCCAAGACAACAGAGCTAGATTTCAGCTGGAATTTCATCCCTTCTTTGAATCTGTCTGTGTTCCAGTTTCTCCGAAACGTCAGTTTCCTGATATTCTCGCATAATGAAATCTACGATCTGAACACAACATATCTACCCACTGTACAGAATCTGTCCCTTCGAGACAATCGTCTGTTCGACTTTCCGAAGACTTGTTCCTCTTTTAATAGGTCTTTGTTCCCGCGCCTGCTCAATCTCAGCCTAGACAAGAACATGATTGCAGAAATTTGTGGTCAGGTGTGCTTACCCAACCTGGCCTTCCTGTCTCTAAGATACAACAAAATTCTCACCTTCTCCACCAACATGTTTTCTACCACGCGCTTCCCTTCCCTGACATCGCTTAACATCATGCAGATGGAGGGCAAAATAGACCAGATCCAGCAGTTCTTCCTTAACAATTCTCGAGTGGTTGACCTTGTATTCATCATGAACCATGTGGACTTCGGTAGGCCCAAGATTCACGAAGACGCCTTTGGTGGTTGTTCCAGACTTCGCAATCTTCTTCTATGGACCAACAACTTCGCAGATGTGTCCGATTCCAGATTTGAGAAGTTGTTCCGTCCACTGAAAGGTTCTCTGAAGTACCTGTCTCTAGGAGACACGCAGATCAGTCAGATAACCGAGAAGACGTTCAGCGGCTTGAAGAAACTGGAAGCTCTTGGATTGTACAAAAACAATCTGGCTGGTATTCCTGCAGGCGCTTTTGATCAACTTCCTAAACTGAAGTACTTAAGCTTGGCGAACAATTCCATCGCTTCTATTTCTCCTACAACGTTTTCTCCTGAGCTGCAGAACCGGTAATCTTCTCTCTCTCTCTCTCTCTCTCTCTCTCTCTCTCTCTCTTCTCTGTCTCTGTCTCTCTCTCTCTCTCTCTCTCTCTCTCTCTCTCTCTCTCTCTCTCTCTCTCTCTCTCGCTCGCTCGCTCGCTCTCTCCTCACCCTGTGTATATGCTCAATGAAATGCATACAGATTTTTATCACAAGTATGCGTGTATACAAAACACTGGAAATGTGCTAAAGCGTATTTAGTAGGCTACACCATCCTTCACATACCTCCTCTGGTTTCAAATGCCAAATACATATATTTTGCTAGCACTTTTATTGTGTTCCTGTCCTTATGTTGCATGATAGAAAGGAAAAATATTCAAATTATTCAATGACAAAACCCCAATTGTAATGGGCTACAGCCTTTCACAATTAAACCATCAACACTTTCTCTCTCTCTCTCTCTCTCTCTCTCTCTCTCTCTCTCTCTCTCTCTCTCTCTCCTCTCTCATTCTGTCTCTCTCGGGTCACGTGAGGAAAAGCAAAACAACAGAGCCTGCTTTTGCTTGAGCTGTGAGTAAAAAACAAAAGCAAACTGTGATTTATGTGCCCAAAAATGCCAATGGTGGGACTTTCAGCTACTGTAGTGACTGCCCTGAACACTCTACCAACCATCAACTTAGTATCCTGCTGGACAATAGCTGGCGAGGGCCACAACACTGTCATTGTATCACAACTCAAACCTGCTGACAGCTCAGCGTCAGCGAACATGGTGGTGGAGCCTGTGTTGAGCCAGAATACAAAGGGTATCAGTTTTGGAGAAAACCCCCATGCCAGGTGCGACGTGACCCCAAAAGAGCCCCCAAAGAGCCGGACAACAGAGGCAACAGAAAGAGACAGAGAAAGACAGGGATCCTGCTGTCAAGGCCTCATGTTTTGTCAGCAAGGCAGACCAGCCCCTCAATGGATCGGTGGTCTAGAGGTAACGCGCCTGCCTAGAAAGCGAAACGTCCAGGTTCGAAGTGTGTGGTGGTTCTATCCCCTCTGGGGCCCAAAACTTTTCCCCCCATCCAGTATACCATGAGTGGTGGTCTGGATGCTAGTCTTTTGGATGAGAGGATAAATCGAGGTCCCATGTATATTTAGTGCACGTAAAAGAACCCGCGGCAACAAGAGAGCTGTCCCTGGCAAAATTATGTAGGAAAAAAAGCCACTTTGATAGAGAAAAACAAATAGCACTTGCATACAGGCGAAAAAATAGGTGGTGCTGCTCTAGTGGCTATGCCCTCTCCCCAGGATAGAGCAGCCCGAATTTCAGGCAAAGAAATCTGACAATACAATACAAAACATTGTCTATCCTTCCATCTTTGTAAGTTTGTCTGATCATGGGAACATTCGCAATTTTTTTTTAATATATCTATATCTGTCCTTTCGTCGGTCTGCCTGTCCATCTATATGCCTTGGTCCATTTATTCCATCAGCTTGTTCTGTCTGTCCTAACATCTGACTGTTGGTTTGCCTGTCTCTCTATCTGTTTGTCCGTCTGTATGTGTACCTATCCATGTAATTCATATCTGTCTGTCTGCCTGCCTCTCCATCCGTCCGTCTGCCTGTCTGACTATGCATGCAATCCGTGTCTATTTCTCTACTTACCCGTCCGCCTGTCCGTCTGTCTCTGCATGGAATCCATATCTCTCTGTCTGTTCGTTCGCCTGCCCGTCTTTCCATGCAGTCGTAACAACTGTCTGTCCGTCTCTCTCTTTCTCCGTCTGTCTCAGTCTGTCTCTGTCTCATTCTCTCACTCTCTCTCAATCTGTCTGTCTTCTCATCCATCCATCTATTCTATTCTATTCTTTTATATCGAGGATAATGGAATAAGCACTTATGTCCTTTTTTACATCCAGTCCCCGTGTGTTTGCGGTTTTGTAAATTCTGTCATCCGTTCCCACCGCCACACAATGGCCTACTCTTACGAAAAGCGGAACAGGATTTAACGTGTGCGCAAGATATTCTGCGTGCGTTCGCACACGGGGCCTCGGTTTATAGTCTCATCCGAAGGACTTTTGGGGAGAGTGGAGTCTGCACTGATGTTAACTCCAGGGGGAAAATATCCCCCTTGAACGGGAATCGAACCCATCTGTGTCTGTCTGTCTTTGTCTTTTTTTCCATGCAATCGACAATATCATATAATCTGTCTGTCTGTCTGTCTGTCTGTCTGTCCCCAGGCTGAAGCTGCTGACGTTGTCTGGCAATCCGTTCTACTGCTCCTGCGACATCCTGTGGTTCCAGCGCTGGATGAAGACCCGCTATGAGATTTTCGTGGACTTTCACACCAACAGCTACACCTGCACCAACGTCAACAACATCACCCTGCCGGACTTCGTTTTGAACGAACAGGTCAGGGAGAGAGAGAGAGGGGGGGGGGGAGAGAGAGAGGGGTGGGGAGAGAGAGAGGGGACGGGAGGGGGAGAGAGAGAGATGGGAGGAAGGGAGACAGATAGACAGACAGACAGAGAGGGAGAGAGAAGAGAGAGAGAGCAGACAGACAGACAGAGAGGAGAGACAGACAGACAGACAGAGAGGGAGAGAACGGGAGGAGGGAGAGAGAAAGAGAGAGAGAGAGACAGACAGACAGAGAGAGAGAGACAGACAGACAGACAGAGAGGGAGAGAGACGGGAGGGAGGGAGAGAGAAAGAGAGAGAGAGAGAGCGAGAGAGACAGACAGAAGAGAGGGAGAGAGACGGGAGGGAGGGAGAGAGAGAGAGAGAGAGACAGACAGACAGACAGAAGAGAGGGAGAGAGACGGAAGGGAGGGAGAGAGAGAGAGAGAGAGAGAGAGAGAGAGAGAGGAAAGAGAGAGACAGACAGACAGACAGGACAGAGAGGTAGAGAGACGGGAGGAGAGAGAGAGAGAGAGAGACAGACAGACAGAGAGGGAGAGAGACGGGAGGGAGGGAGGGAGAGACAGACAGACAGACAGACAGAGAGGGAGAGAGACGGGAGTGAGTGAGAGAGAGAGAGAGAGATTTCTTACCTGCTTGTACTAGTGTGTGCAATCGATGTTGTCTCCATGACAAGGATAAAGGTAAAGGCACAGATGTCCCATAACCTATGTGGTCGTAGGGGGGGCGAGGCATCAGACCTCAAATTTTCAATGGGCCAGCATATTGAGAGGGCTAAGCCCATCTCCTCTGCCTCGCTGCTCTACCTGCCCTGACCCTAAAGAGGCAGTTACCCATTTACATCTGGGTGAATTGGGGGAACTGTACTGAAGCCAAGGGGCGCAAACAGTCACCCATCCAAGAGGTAACCACGCTCGATGCTGCTTAACCTTAGCTGGGGGGAAAAGCGAGTGCTCTGACCACTGAGAGCTATCCCGTCACCACCGTGTTAAGTTCAAATTAAGACATGCACAAAAAGGCTTGTGAATAGCATACTAAGCAATAAGACATTGTCAAAATCATACTCCAGAATATAGGATGATGTTGGTGGTGGTGGTTGGTAGGGGGTGGTGGGAAGGGGGGGAGGGGGAGATAGCGTGGTGGTTAGAAAGTTGTGCCCGTCATCCGACATCCCCCTCCTTCCCGCACACGTTCTCTTCCCAAAGGCCGGGTTTTAACGTGTGTGCAAGGTGTTCTGCGTCCGTTCGCAGTCGGGGCTACGGTTTATATAGTCTCATCCGAATGACTTTCCGGGGGGAGTGGAGTCAGCATCTGATGTTATCACCATGACAAAAAACAAACTAAAATCCCATTGAACGGGTGTCTCATGGTGGCTTGAGCCGGGCCTTCAGACCATGGGCACAACAACGCTCCAGCCATTATGTTCCATTATGCGTTTTCATCACACCTGCCATGGCGAAAATCCACATAGCACACACATGATCAGTGGCATAACGCCGTCATGCCTCTGAAACATACGGGGTGATTTCATGCCGCTGGTTCAGCCTCTGAAACATACGGGGTGATTTCATGCCGCTGGTTCAGCCTCTGAAACATACGGGGTGATTTCATGCCGCTGGTTCAGCCTCTGAAACACACGGGGTGATTTCATGCTGCTGGCGCTGGTTCAGCCTCTGAAACATACCAGGGGATTTAATGCTGCTGCCGCAACCCTCTGAAAGCTGACTGAAGCCACTGAAGCGTTGATGTACATACGTTGTATGAACATACTTAATGTAAGTCTGTCAGTGAGGCGTTGATAGGTATGCTCTTTTAAGCTGAGTTGGAAGATATGTAAAAATTTCCTATTAAATGATGATTGTGCTCGTGTTCAAACCCAGGGCCAGTAGCTTCAAGAGGCTTGTCATGCCATCTGTTCATCCTACCACCTGACTTCATAGTCACACATAATCACTGATTGCCCTTCATGGGATGATTAAAGTGTTTTTGACTTGACTTGACTTGACTCTGTCGTTATATCTTGATATTCATAGTCATACATAATCACTCTGTCGTTATCTTGATTTCATAGTCACACATAATCACTGTCGTTATATCTTGATTTCATAGTCACACATAATCCCTATGTCGTTATATCTTGAAATAATAATAATTCCATACATTTTTTTTAATTATTATTATTACTATTTCATAGTCACACCTCATCCTTTATCATGCCACGTTCTGCCTGTCTGTCTGTGGTTTTCAAAGGCTTGCATGCTGGGCTCTGACGCCGCTGCCTTCACCATCTCCATCACCTGCGTCTTCATCCTCTTCTTCCTCCTCTTCTCCCTCTTCTTCCGCTTCCGCTGGCACGTGCGCCTGTGGCTGTACGAGGCCTGTCGGGGACGGCAGCAACGCCAGAGGCTCCGCGGGCGTCGGCGGTTCAAGTACGACCTGTTCGTGTCCTACGCGGAGGAAAACATGGGCTGGGTGGAGCACCGGCTGATCCCCGTTCTGGAAGGCGAGTGGGGACTGCGACTCTGCGTCCACCAGCGGGATTTCGTCCCGGGTAAGCACATCGTGGACAACATTTCCGACTGCGTGGCGGAGAGCGAACGCATTCTCCTCGTCTTCTCGCCCTTCTTCGCCCGCAGCGAGTGGTGTCAGTTCGAGCTCAAGTTCTGCCAGACTTGCGTCATGGAGCGGGATGACGTCTTGGTGATTGTGGCGCTGCAGGCCGTGGGGTCACGTGAGATGACGGGTGCCATGATGGCGGTGTTGCGGACCACCACTTACGTGGAGTGGGAGGCGGAGGAGGAGGAGGTGGGGGAAGTGCAGGCCATGTTTTGGGAGCGCCTGCATGTGGCGCTGGAAGATTCGGAAGGTCTAGTGTGAACAGGGAGACGTTAGACAGTTGTGCAAGCTGGGATATGTTCAGATAGGCCTACGAAAGTTTTGTCGTTTTGTTTTGGGGTTGGTTTTTTTTGGGGGGAAGGGGGGTTATAGGCTACAGCTCTTAGAGTTTGGGGGCGTTTTGTGTTTTGTTTTGTTTTGTTTTTAAGATTCGGTGGAACTTTTTACAGGTTTAAAGTTATTTTTCAAATACACAAGTTTTATATGTGTGTCAAGCTTCCTCATTTTTCGCCAGTTTGTGACTTAACATATGAATGAAGGATAAACACGAATGAAGGGGAGGAGGGTAAGACAAGAATTGACGTAGTAAAATAAAAACTTGACGTAATTTTTTTTAAAGACGTTATTAGAAGGTGCGTCATATATTTTATTCCTTTCCTTTCCTCTCTAGACTTTTACAAGTAATCGTATACTAACCAATTTCAGTTACCCTAGTTTGAAAATTTTTCATTCTTTTCAGTAAATTAGGCCTGTCTTTTGTTCGGAAAAATATCCAGTATTTTCGGTAAACCCTTCAAGAGACTAAGACTTAAAGACTAAGACGTTCAGACATGGAAAAACAGAGTGGCTGACAGTGGTGTGTGCCAGATCTAACTATCCTATGCTTTAAAAGTAACTTTTGTCTGGAAACGTACTTGCTAATTTTACCACTTTCTCTCCATGAGCCTCTGGTCAAATTCAGATGTTCTGATCAGAACTTTCCTGTTCAGTGTGATAGATCAAATGCTGTATCAAGAAATTAACGCCAATGCAATGCGCGTCCATTGGCAAAAATCGGAAATGAATTTCATAACCTATCAAAATGTTCACATCCTGTTATTGAACGCAACAGGTGTGATTGCTTGCAGAAATGTTTTCTATGTATCATCCAAATGCTGTAAAATTCCACCTTTTGAAATATAGTTGTTGTTTTTTAAATTTAAGAAAGAAAAAAAGGTAAAGGTGTCCCATATCCTATGTGGTCGTAGGGGAGAGAGGCATCAGAGACTTCATAGCTCAGCTTCTCTAGGGACCAGCGTAAATCAAAACTTGTTATTGAACTAGCAAAATGTAGACTCTATGTCCGTTTTATTACAAATTTAATGTTTTCGTGAGTCAATATAATGTTAACATGAATCATTGTTATGAGTTGATTTGACTTTGGTACTGTTACCCATATTGGTCTACTGGTCTAGTTTTACATTGTGGGTTTTGTTGCTGGGTTTTTTTTTTAGTCTGTGCTTGATTGACATGAGCATGTGTAACTGCACCGACTTCCGCCATATGTTTATTTCCTTAGCATACAATCCCAAGGGGCAAAAGCTAAAGTAAAAACTGTTTCAAACTGCTTGTTCTAGCATTGTCAACTTTTGTGCACCCCCAAAGGGAAAGGGAGAGTGGGAGTTCTTGAAATATAAACATTTTTGAAGTCATCGTCTTCGTCGAATGTTCAGACAGCAACTACTGTTGTCTGTCATATGAGCAAAAATTAGTTACGCTGCCGTTAAGCGCCTGGGAAAGTCGGACCCAGCGCATCTGACATCGGCTTTGAAGAGAAATCGTATTTTGAGTCTTTCTGGGGGAGAAAAAGGCAGGGAAAAGACAAGAAGAAAGTGACGAGAAGAAAACATCGGCTTTGAAGAGAAATCGTTGTTGTTTTAGTCTTTCTGGGGGAAAAAGGCAGGAGAATGAGCCGAAAAGGCAGGGAAAAAAGAAGAAAGTGACAGGAAGAAAAGGAGCAAGGCAGAAACAAAGAGAGAGATTGAAAAGAGGGAATTCCTAGCACATAATTTCCAGAAAGTGGGGATGCTATTCATACTGAAAGCCCCCCAGCCCCACGGGGTAAATTCTTTTTAAGTTAATCGAACACTAGGCCTCTTTATTGTTTCGCTTACTTTCCTACGCTTATTCACTTTTTAAAAAACTTTTTTTTGACAACGAAACAAGGCAGGACTGAAAGAAAACATCACCCAACTTCACTCTTTTTGTACAGTATAATATAATCCATCCACTAAACTGTTCATTGTTACGTCGCACTCGTCATTTGCAACACTCACTACACATGACAACATATTTCAACCATTTCGTTTTACTGTACAGTTTCCAATAAAATAACCGGAGGTAAATGCTATCGAGCTGACAAATCACACACACACACACACACACACACGCACGCACGCACGCACGCACGCACGCACGCACAGAGAGAGAGAGAGAGATATGAATGAAATTAATCTTTTATGAATCTTTAGTGTGAGTGTGTGTGTGTGTGTGTGTTCGTTCTTGTATTTAACGTCTGTTCACTATAATTGATATTATACGGGAAACAATCCTATAGCAAATATAATCGAAGACATATGGAAAGAGAGTCGTGTGTGTGTTTAACTGGTTTCTTTGTTTTGAGTTTGCAACAATTTTCTGTCAACACACACTGATTCAAGTTGTTTGCAATTAATACATACTTTTTATGAACGAGCAAAACACTGCATTGGGTGGTCTTTTTCTTTGCGCGGATGCTAGAACAAACAGACGAATAAATAAATATACCCACAATAAACACAATACAGCAAAACAGCCAACCATACAAATACAAAAAGCTGTCCGTCAGTCTATCTGTCCGCCTGTCTGCCTGCCTGCCTATATGTCTGTCTTGACTTGTATTTCTCAGAGTCTTCTCTGTCTTTCTTTGGTGGGCTAGTGGGCTAGAGGCTACGCGCCTGTCTAGAAAGCGAGAAGTGCGAGTTTGATTCCACTTTGAGTCCGAACTTGTTCCTCAAACCACTAGATTTTGAACGGTGGTCTGGGTTCTAGTATTTTGGATAAGACAATAAACAGGTCATGCGTGCGACACATATTCAGTGCACACCCATATTTTTTTAAGCAAACAAACAAAACCCCGGGGCAAGAAAAGAGCTGTGTCTGACTAAGTTCTATGAAGACAAGCCAATAAAATAAAATAAAAAACCAACCAAAAAAACCATATGGCGAGGAAACAAATACACATGCAGACTAGACAAGAGGTTTTGTTTTTTTGTTTTTTTGTTGTTGTTTTTAATGGTGGCGCTTTTCTTGTGGCAACGCGCTATCCCCAAGGGGAGCAGCCCGAATTTCACGCAGAGAAATCTGCCGCGACTGAAAGTAGTTTGCTACTTTTCTATACATTTATTATTATTATTATTATATTATTCTTATTCTTATTATACCCTTCCAATCTGGTTTCCAACCTAACCAGTATTCTTGTCGAAAAAGCCAAAATTTACAAAACTGCATACACACGGGGACTGGATGTAAAAAAGCACATGAGTGCTTATTCCATTATCCTCAATATAAAAGAATAAAATAAATAAATAAGTTTGGAACCAGTGACCCTCAAAGACAAACCTTTTCGAGAAAGTGGGATTCCGGCCTGGTTCCGAGCATTATTGACTGATTTGCTTCACAGCACGTGTTTGTACGGATGAATGGATGTGCACATACTGGATATCCATGATTTTTACCAGCCGCCTTGGTGCGGTGGTTAGCGCCCTGGGCTATAGGCTGGAAGGTCGTGGGTTCGAATCCCTAAGATTTTCCTGACTGCGGTCGGCTCCTACCAAGAGCGGGTTTGCTCTGCACTCATTGGGAAGACCGAGACCGCACAGTTAAGCTTCATTCATTTTAAGGATGCGGTTTTGAGAGCAATGCTCACATTATCTGACCAATGCTGCAGGTATAGGTATCTCTTGCGATCAGTTGATACGGGACGTATTATATAATAGGAAGCGTGGGATACAGCCCTGTCACATAGTCTCAAAGCACATGCACTTCCACAGCAGCAGCATTACATCACCTTCATCGTCTCTGGTCATCAAACAATAAAAGAAACTTGTCTATAACTCGATGTCCACGGTAGCTGTGGTCTCGTGGTGACCTCAGCTTTGGTTTCCCCATACTCTTCAGTGCGATTGGAGAGTTTGTGTCAAAGCCTTCGGGATTGGAGGTTCACGGGAGAAGGTCGTGAGAGGGACGTTGTGATGGTCACCAACTCAGGTGGGCTCAGTCTCGCTCCGCTTCTAAGCTATTATTTTCGTCAATAAGGGGATTAATAGATTGTGTCCTGCATATGTTCACTCAAATCAGGCACTCCTGAACACCACTAAAGTGATCCAGCAGCCGTGCAGGGCCCCCTCTCCCTGGTGGTCACGCGGCAGCCTGACACAGATAAGCTCCCTGTGGACTGGTTAGTGTCAGGAAGCACCATAAACGAAACTGGGTGAGGCAGGGCAGAGAGATCGGAATGAGCGGCATGGGAACAGCAGGACAGGAAAGCTACAGAAGTTGAAGCAGTTAAAAAAAAATGATTATTATTTATTTATTGATTTATTCTTTTATATCGAGGATAATGGAATAAGCACTTATGTGCTTTTTTTACATCCAGTCCCCGTGTGTATGCGGTTTTTGTAAATTCTGTCATCTGTTCCCACCGGTACACAATGGCCTACTCTTACGAAAAGCGGCACAGGATTTAACGTGTGCGCAAGATGTTCTACGTGCGTTTGCACACGGGCCTCGGTTTATAGTCTCATCCGAAGAACTTTTGGGGGAGAGTGGAGTCTGCACTGTTGTTAACTCCAGCGGAAAAATATCCCCCTTGAACGGGAATCGAACCCGGGTCGTCAGATTGCGAGCGCAATGTTCTAACCACTAGGCTGTCCCGTCTCCCCATTATCCATGGGCCAGTGGTGGTAATTGCACCGAGCAAGAGGCAGTTGGTTCGATTCCACCTGAACCCAGACTTTCCCGTCAACCTGGAATAGAGGTCTGGATGCTAGTCTTTTGGATAAGATGATAAAGCAAGGTCCTGTCCTGCTCGTGCGACATAATTTAGTGCAAGTAAAATAACCTCTGGCAGTAAGAGATGGGAGTTGTCCCTGGCCAAATGCTATAGGAAGGAGAGAGATCCGCAGAGAGAAGACGCCTAGCTATGACACTTTTAAATCCAGCCTCAACAAGACATATTTATTTCAAACCTAAGATTTCCCCCTCCTGTTTCATATCAGAACTATCCCACCCTTCACTTAACCATGTCCTATCACCCTGCTAAAGTATATGACCTGTGTGTGTGTGTGTGTGTGTGTGTGTGTGTGTGTGTGTGTGTGCTTTTGAAAAACATTTGACTATTGCAAGTTTATTTCATAGATTTGGTCTGCAGCGTACCATGTTTGTAATATCTGTTTGAACTATTGATTATTTGTCATTGGTTGTATGACTGTGTAAGGTGAGGTTGAATGCATGCGCTTTGATTTGTCTTTGCAAGATATTGCGCTATATAAGTTCCATTTATTATTATTATTATTATATCATTATTATTATAAGTCGTTCTCTCTGAGCAAGGAAACGGTGATACGTACACCCACGGCAATACAACAAAGGGATGGCGCTGAACGAGTGGCGACAAGTTTGGTGTGGTGGGTTTTTTTCCCTCCAGGAGGGTTGCCTAAAGTTTCACAAGAGGAATTCAGCCATGATCGGAGGTGGTATGCCTTTATGTGGTAATGATGGATTTTTTTCTTTCTTTCTTATTTTTGTTTGATCTCTCTCTCTCTCTCTCTCTCTCTCTCTCTCTCTCTCTCTCTCTCTCTCTCTGAAATTCTGCTGTATATTTAAGTATGTGTTACTCTGGGTTTAAACCTTATTGCTGCCATGAACATGCCTCTCTCTCTCTCTCTCTCTCTCTCTCTCTCTCTCTCTCTCTCTCTCTCTCTCTCTTCTCCTCTCTCTCTCTCTCTCTCTCTGAAACTATTTACGTGCTTTGTTCTCCTTTATTTTATGGAGGCTTTGCTTTGTTTGGTTCTGTTTTGGTTTTGGTTTGGGGTTGTTGTTGCTTTTTTGAGGGGGGACTATTCGGTTGTTCCCTCTCCCCTTGTTGTTGCCGTTTTTTGTTTTGCTCTTGGTTCTTGCTATTTGTTGTTGTTGTTTCTGTGTTTTCTGTTCTGCTTTCTTTCTTACTGGTTGCTACTTTTTTTTTTCTTCTTTCTCTCTCTCTTCGGTGTTTTTTGTGGGGATTTTTGTGTAGATATTTTTTTCCGTAAGCTGTGTAAGTGTATTGCTATGGGCTTTATTTTATTTTATTATCATTTATATCCTTAAGGGCGGGGACTGGATGTAAAAAAGCACATGGGTGCTTATTCATTATCCTCGAAATAAAAGAATTTGTCATTGTCATTGTCATCTGGTTGACTTGTAGCTTGTTTAGTTCTGATCATAGTATAAAGAACGATCAAAGAATTATTTATCCCTTTATTTGGTTCATATTTGTTTATGTTTCAGTTTCACCGTGACATTTTTTATTTATTTATTTACTTTACACTCATGCGCAGCTTCTTGTTAAGTGTTTTATAGAAAATCGCAAATAATTTTTATGCAAAAAAAAAGTCGTGGTTTATTTCCTACTATATTTTCCCTCTTGATTTGGTTGTGTGTGTGTGTGTGTGTGTGTCGCTGAGGGGATGATGCTGCCGATTTCCTCAGTGGGTAGCAACTGCAACCGAATACAAACTGTTGAGTACTAATGCCCAAATCGGGAATTTCCGATAAACCCAAACAAGAACTCTTGGTCACATCGACATAATCGAGTAAGCTGACTTTGATAGTGGATTGCATAATTAAAGGTAGGCTACTGCTTCTTGTAAAAATGAAGGAAACTGGTGTTGCAAGTGTCCCGAGAGACGCGTGACGTTACGTGTTGGCAGTCCACACACAGCAAGAACGGGAAAGTCGCAAGTCTGCAAATTTCCCACGCGGTACGGAAGGGCGATAATTTGCTGCACTCGGGATCTCGGACTGTGCAGGCATAGCCTACTGCACAGCAGGTTGGGTAATTGTTTTGTGTGTGCAAGCTGCTTTGATGTTGAGATTTTGTCTAATATACCTCGATGTCAGATTTGGTTTTGCACAGACCAAGTCGCTTTGCCTAAGCCACAAGCGGTCGTACTCACAGAAGGCCAATGTGTTGTCTAGTCTCCAAGGCCTGGTGGCGCCACGCAGCATGAAATATGACACATGGATTTTATTTTTAAACCTAGGCAATTCGAACACTAGAGGTCTAGCCTAGTGAGATGCGTAGGTCTATCTCCGTGGATGTAAACGCAGACTGTTACGATCCCAAAGCATTCACTGCTTTAGGAATAAGTTTCTTTTTGAAAAAGATGGGTTAAAAAAACAACAACAGCAGCAAGTTTTGTTTCTCTGGGTATTTCTGTTTTGTTTGTTGATTTGTTTTTGTTGGTGGTGGTGGTCAACAGGGTTTTTTTTGTTTTGTTTTGGGGGGGGGGGGGGGAGGGGTGAAGGAGTTTGTTTTGCATCCTTTTTTTGTGTACTATGTTTTTGGCTATTTCTCTAGTAGGGAATTGTAGAACATTCATAACAAATTGGGGAAAAAATGTGAAAGTGTGTTAGATTTGATTAATCAATAACTTACTTCATACACTTGATTTGCAGCATATGTTCCATTTTTGACATAATAATATTATGTACAAAAGTGTTCTTTAACTGCACAGGAAAGAACAATCAATTTTTGGTTTATTCTTTTGTAGATGGGTTTTTAAAAAGAATATTTATGTAAGACTTTAAAAATGTGCCCACCATAGTGGCATGAAACACCTCTCTGATTGAAAGGCCACAACATGCAGAAAGAATGCAGTGCAAAACATGACATGATTTCATTGTTTGTGGTACATTACATGGCACATGATTTTTTTTTTATCTCTAAGCTTGTCTGGCTCTGTCACACACACACACACACACACACACACACACACACACACACCACACCACCATATTTGATTCTCATTCAAGAGGATTTTTCCTCTGGAGTTAACATTAGTGCTGACTCAACTCTTCCCAAAAGTCCTTTGGATGAGACTATAAAACGAGGACCTGTGTGCGAATGCACGCAGAACATCATATGCACATGTTAAAACCTGTTCCGCTTTTCAGAAGAGAAAGCCATTGTTTGCCGGTGGGAACAGATGACAAAATTGACAAAACTGCATACACACGGAGACTGGATGAAATAAAAGTACACGAGTGCTTATTCCATTATCCTCAAAATAAAAAAATAAAATAAATAAACAAATAAAACACACACACACACACACACACACTGATCACCATATCATCACTACCATTTGCATTGTGAATAACAAAAAAAGAACAAAAGCAAAAAACTTGAGGTGTAATAAACTTTGTGGAGGGCATAATCTTGCATGAAACACAACAGATCAAAAGGCTTTCACACAAATCATACACAGGCATGATCTAGGTGCTCTTAAAAATGTATTTATAAAAAAAATAATTCTATAAAAAAGAACTGAAAGAAATTCTAACATACACACTCTAATTAGTTTGCTGTTCCTTTAAAACTAATCAATAATGCTGCACACTGCAATCCACAAGTTATTGTAGTTGTAGATTATATCGAAGTCCCAGAAGTCATCCAATTTAAGGACTGTGTAATTCAATGAACGAATGAATGAAGGATGAATGAATGAATGAATCTTTATTTTTCACGGGTAACAGAATAAGCATGCACATAGTTTTTTTCATCCAGCCCTTGCCCTGATTAGGGACTATGAACAAAACAGGTAAAAATCTTACTGCAACAACGACATGATTTTAAAAAAAAATCATATATTTAACAGTACATAATCCCTAACTTACTTGAGCATTCATTTCAAGAGATACATAGATTTTTTTTTTTGGGAGAAAAGAGATATGTTGATAAACATATAATTCTCAAATAAATCAAACATTAACATGAAAACTGATACATTGATTATAATTAGCTAATATGGATAAAGTAAAATAGAGGGGAGACAGCAAGAAGCAAGAGAGAGAGAGAGAGAATTTCCAGGTTACATCAGCATCAAAATAAACCAGATATCAAATTCAGTTAAAGCATCATCAAGAAGCAAAGAGTTCCCTCTCACTCACTAAGTCAGGCGGCAAAGCCAAGTGGCAGGTCCTAGGCTCATGGTGAAGGTTTGCAAGCCACAAGTTGTTGTTGTTGTTGTCTAGAAGGAAAGCAGTGTGTGCACAAGCAGTGTGTTAGGCCTAATGCTTTTAAAACAGCAGCATAGGTGACTATATCAGGGGAGATAATTTTTAGATTAAAGGCTTGAAACAAGTACAAGGAAGAGTTTTTACACTTTTGTAAATGGTGTTACTTTTGTTTGGTTGTTGGTGGTGGTGGTTTGTTTTTTTTTTAATAATTTTTTTAAAATTGTGGATAACCTAAAAATCATGAGAGGCTTTATGATTTTGCTCAGGGGCAGGGAAGACAGACGGGGATTGCTAGGGGCTCAGATTGATAGTACAGTTGAATAATAAGTTGGTTTTTTTGCTGCTTGTTTTTGTTTGTTGTTTTATTTTTACAGTTTCTTCAACTTGCTGTGGCGCATGGCCAGAGGGCGCTCCACAGTTGAAAATTTAGTCCAAAAGAAAGGGGATTTTTAAAAAAAGAAAAAGATGGAGAAATGAAAATTAATAGCAATAAAAAATATATAAGTAGAATTGAATTTTTTTGCTCTACACTTCAACTTTTTGTCAATCATACCATGACAATGAACAGAAAAGAACCAAATTTTTAGAATAGTATTTTTGAATTTAAAAATTGTTTATCAAGCCTAAATGTTTAGGAGGTTTTTTTTTTATCTCAAAAAGTGACCTGGAAAGAAAAGGTAAAAGCTAATAATTATGGGCACAAACCATAAAAACAAGTGAACAATATTTTAAGTTACAAACTGTGAAAATCAAGTACAAAAATTTGCTTTAAATAAGAGATAGAGAAGAGGGGGGGGGGGGGGGGGTAAGGGGAGAGAGAGAGAGCATGTTTGCACTTGAGACCTTGATTTTTATTGTCTTATCCAAAGGACTTTTGGGAAAGTGAAGTTTGCTCTGATGTTAACTTTAGGGGGGAAAACTGTGTACTGTACTGCACTGCACTGCACCATACTGCACTTGACCTTACTGCACTGTACTGCACTCTACTTAGCTGTACTGCACTGTACCACTGTATATAACTGGACTGAAGTATATGTTATTGTACTCTTCTTTACAGACTACCTTTCATAAGACTTCAGAAGAAATACACAAGAGCAGACAGATTTATTTATTTATTCATTCTTTTATATTGAGGATAATGGAATAAGCCCTCATATACTTTTTTTATATTTTACATCCAGTCCCTATGTGTATGTGGCTTGTAAATTTTGTCATCTGTTCCCACCAGCACACAATGGCCTACTCTTCTGAAAAGCGGAACAGGATTTAACATGTGCGCAAGATGTTTTGTGTGCTTTCTTGGTTTATAGTCTCATCCGAAGGACTTTTGGGGAGAGTGGAGTCGGCACTGATGTTAACTCCAGTGTAAAAATGCCCTTGAATGGGATTCAAACCTGTGTCGTCAGATTGCAAGTGCAGTGTTCTAACCACTAGGCTATCCCGTCCCCAAGAACTAGCTGAAAGAGGAGGCAAAGCCTAGTGGTTAGAGCGTTGAGCTGACGGTCCGAGTTAAAGCCACAACCAAGATATCCATTTGAGGGGATTTTTTCCCTCTGGACTTATGATTCCACTCCCCTGAAAGTCTTGGATGTGATTTTAAACCAAGGCCCCATATACCAGCCCATGCAGAACATGTCACACACACATACATGTTAAAACCCTTTCTGCTTTGTGGAAGAGTAGGCCATGGCATGCTGGTTGGAATGGTTGACAACATATTTAAAAAACAAACAACATAAAAACATACGCACACTGGTATCATGTTTAAACATCATCCTTGAAGTCAGAATGCGGCTACCTTAATGGTGGGTAAACTGTTGCATTTGCAACATCTCTCACCCAGAGAGGAGACAGACCAAGCACTGAATAGCAAGCAGAGGGAGAGCGGAAGCATACCTGGAGTATACCTGAAGCACACCTGGAGTATACCTGGAGCACACCTGGAGTATACCTGAAGCACACCTGGAGTATACCTGAAGCACACCTGGAGTATACCTGAAGCACACCTGGAGCACCATGCAGAGGTTGATCCAGAACAGGCAGGGATGGAGGGTCCTCACTGGTGCCATAAACAGTGAGTGCTCTGTTGCTTTGTATTGATTCTTATCCCAGTAGTTAAGTATTGTGTTGTATTGTAATGGGTTATTTTTATTTTGTTTGTTTGTTTAGATTGCTTTATTTATTGATTTTGAGGAAAATAGTACCCATGTGTGTTTTTAACACCCAGTCCCCATGTGCATGCAGTTTTGTTAATTTTGTCATAATTGCGTTCCTACCAGCACAAAATGACCTTCTCTTGTGAAAGGCGGAGCAGGTTTTAATCAATGTGTGCGCAAAATGTTCTACATGCATCGGCACACGAGATCTCGGTTTAATTATATCTCATTCGAAGGATTTTCAGGGGACACGTAATGTGCTATGTTGTACAGGGCCGTGGGAACATTGATTTTTGCATTTTGTACATTACTGTATTGCATTGTTATTATATTGATTAACTCCAGAGGGGAGAAAAAAGGTTTTTTCAAACGCGTGTTGCATTAATTTGCATTGCGGTGTTTTGTACGTTATTGTATTACTGTTACATTGATAAACCCTAAGGGGGAAAAGTTTTATCAAACAGACGACTTAACACAGACTCAAAACCTGCCACCTCAAGTAACCTTCAGATTACAAACACCCGGCCCTAACCTTTGATTAAGCTGCTCTCACCCTTCAACTTCTGACAAGATGGCTTCATTTACATCTGAGTGATAAGACATTTGATATGGGAGAGCGAGGCCACCTGAGCAATAACAGAGAGAGAGAGAGAGAGATCTTGTCTTTGCATGTTTATCGCAGGTTTGAGTGTGACCAGAAACGTGTGGAGTGGCAGATACGCTTCATCCCTTAGTCTACAGTACAACGAGGTGCGATTGTGCGAGCAAGCCACACACCAACCCTGCTTGAACTACAGACAGTACAGCAGCATGGGTTCAGTGAGTATTGTAGTTAGTAGTTGAATGATAAATTGTTTGGTATTTTTGTGTGTGTTTATTTTTGTAAAATTTATTTATTTATTCTTTTATATCGAGGAAAATGGAATAAGCACTCATGTGCTTTTTTTACATCCAATCCCAGTGTGTATGCGGTTTTGTAAATTTTGTCATCAATTTTGTGTGTGTGTGTGTGTTCCTCGGCTTGAGTTCCAGGGTTCCTCAGTGGTAACATTTTGCATATATATATATATATATATATATATATAGAGAGAGAGAGAGAGAGAGAGAGAGAGAGATAGTAGAAGATAGAAGAAGAGAGACAGAAGATAGACAGACAGAAGAAGAAGATAGACAGACAGACAGACAGACAGACAGACAGACAGACAGACAGATAGACAGACAGATAGACAGACAGATAGATAGATATAGAGATATATATGTATATGTGTATATATATATATATATATATATAAAAGGATATATATATATATATATATATATATATATATATATATATATATATATATATATATATATGTATATATATATGCAAGTGTTTTCACCTTCCACGAAGGGAGCCACATTGCAATTTGAGGAATAAATTATATATCAGTCTTTGAATGTGATGTTGTGGGTGGTCGCTGAAGATAAAATACATTGCATGACTTATCTTGTATGTTCATGTACATATATGCTTGCGTATGTGTGTACACAAGCTACCAATTATCAGCGTTAAGTAGACGCATGTGGGCACATAAATGCGTGTACAAGTGTGCATGCATGAGCACTCACACATGCTTATAAACTTAAGCACACCCTTGCAAATGTATGCTTGCATGCCTACACACAGGCATGTATGCACTCTTTGTCTCTGTCTGTCTGTCTGTCTGCCTCTCTCCCCTCTCACCTCCCACCCTCTCTCTCTCTCTCTCTCTTTCTCTCTCTCTCTCGCTCTCTCTCTCTCTCCTCTCTCTCTCTCTCTCTCCTCTCTCTCTCTCTCTCTCTCTTCTCTCTCTCTCTCTCTCTCTCTCTCTCTCTTCTTTCTTTCTCTCTCTCTGTGACCTGTTCATTCAAAACGCAAAGTGCACGCACACATGCACGCACGCACACACACACACACACACACAGGTTGAAGGTAAAGGTTTTATATGTAACAAAAGTCTGTTTCGAAAAGTCAGGACATTTATTTGCTTATAACCCTCAATTATCAGGGTGCTTGATTTTAACAACACAAGTTTTACTGCTCTTTTAATTTCATATAAATGATGAATGAATTTCAAGTTTGTTCCACATTGTGTGTGTACATGTGTGCATACGTATGTGCATGCATGTGTGTATGAGTGTGCATGTGTGCGTGTGTGTGTGTGTGTGTTGTGGTCATGTGTGTGTGTGCATGCGTGCGTGCGTGCGTGTGTGCATTTAAAGGTTTTATATGTAATTTGGGGGGGTAGAGAATAGCCTAGTGGTCAGAGCATTGCATTCATGATCTATTTCTCTGGATTTGAGCCATCACTGAGGCACCCATTCAAGGGATATGTTCCCCTGGAGTTAACATCTGCACTAATTCCGTTCCTTTGAAAATCCTTTAGATGAGACTCTAAACTGAAGACCCATGTGCAAATGCACACAGCACATGTTGCAGCAGCACTTAGTTAAAACTCGTCCCACCATTCACAGGCTGGTAGGAGTGGATGGCAATTTTATTTTTAATGCATGCGCACTGGTGTCATGTTTGTACATCATCCCCGAAATTAGAATGCGGCTACCTTCATGGTGGGCAAAAATGGTGGCATACGCAAAATCTCATCGTTTGTGAACCACAGGACTGAAGGTGAGGAATAAAAATTAGATATGAATATATATATATGAATATATATATGAATATATATATATGAATATATATATGAATATATATATATGTATATATATTATATATATACATATATATATATATACAAATATACATTATATATACATATCTATATATATCTATATATATCTATATATATCTATATCTATGTATATATATATATATATATATATATATATGGGAGAAGAATAAAGTAGAGGTTAGAGTGTTGCACTTGTGTGATCTCGCAGTAATTAAGGATGCAGATTTAAACCACCACCATAGTGTTCATTCAAGGGAAATTTTTCCCCTTGGAGTTACCATTGGTACTACTAACTCCACTCCTCCAAAAGTCCTGTTACAACTTCAAACTGACACCACACATGCAAATGCATGCAAAATATTTTGCACACATGTTAAAAACAAAAATTCACCTTCTGTAGGAGAGTAAGCCAGTAGTGGTTGCTTGTGCGTGCCTTGATTTGTTAAGCGCTTTGATTTGTTTTTGCAAGATATAGCACTATATAAATTCCACTCATTATTATTATTATTATTATTATTATTACATTCCCAGCATGCATCTAGCTACCTTATGGGGAATGAGCTCTGCCAGATATAATTTGCCCACACCTGGCACACTGCTTGAAATGGAGTGCATCAGTGACTCCTCAAAGAGTCAAGGGGGGAAGTCAGCCAGTCAGTTAAGTGTACATGTGTGTTGTTTTTATGCTGCAGGTAGATCCCAACTTCAGAGTTTCTGGCACCATTTGTGCTCCCCTCACTCCATTCACCAAGGATGGGTGAGTGGCCCTGCTCTTTGCTGTGTACTGTCCCTTTTTTCCCCTTCTGTCTGTCTGTGTCTCTCTGTCTCCTTTTCTCTGTCTCTTTTTCTCTGTCTCCTTTTCTCTGTCTGTCTTTCTGTCTATCTCTCTATCTATTATCTATCATGATGTCATCTATCTATCTATCTATCTATCTATCTTCTATATTATCTATCTACTACTATCTATATCTATCTACTATCTATCCATCCATCTATCTATCTATCTCTGTGCTTCTGTCTGTTTCTATCTTTTCTCAGTGTGTGTGTTTTAAACGGCTCTTTTATTTTCTCTTATCATGATTTCTGTTTCTCAGTAGTGTTAAGTCTATTTCTGTCACTATGTGATGTCTCTACTCATGCTCTTTTTTTTTTTTTTTGCATCTTAATTTTGGCCCTATGTGTTTGTCTCTTTTTAAGCTGTTTCTGCTCTGTCTGTCCTGGCCATATGTGTTTCATGTTTGCCAGCGAAAGATCAGAAAGTGATATTTCAAGTAGCTTTCTTATCATACTGCTAGATATAACTGATAAAGGATAATTCATATATATTTTCACGTGGATTATCCCTTTTTCAACTATTTCAAGGATAATGGATTAAGTACTCATGTGGGTTTTTTTAATATCCAGTCTCCTTTTCCATGTGGTTTTGTAAATTTTGTCATTAGTTGCCACCGGCACACAATGGCCAACTCTCTACACAAGATGCTTTGCCTGTTTTTGCACATAGGACCTCGATTTAGTCTTATCCAAAGGACTTTCAGGGGAGTGGAGTCAGCACTGATGTTAACTCCAGGGGGAAAATTCCTTTGAACAGGCGATTCAGTGATGGCTCAAACCTGGGCTTGAACCCAGGCCTTCAGATTGTAAGTTGTTGAGGCACCATAGTGAATTTTTCAGGCAGTGTGTCATGGGCAGGTTGAACTTGGTGGAGCCTGTCCCTCTCCAGGTTATTTCTGTGGATAGCAGTTTTTCTGATACTTTGGATTTTAAGTGTTATACAAAGGTGACTGTTTTGTTTTAACCCACACTCTCACATTTTTTGTGGGGATTGAATAGCTCAGTGGTCAGATCACTCGCTTTTCCTGAGCTAAGGTTAAGTAGCATTGAGCATGGTTACCAAGTGGATGGGTGACTGTTTGCATGCCTTGGCTTCAGTACAGTCCTACAGTTCACCCAGCTGTAAATGGGTATCTGCCTTCTTTAAGGCCAGGGGAAGGGAAGGCAGCGAGGGAGAGGAGATGGGTGCTACCCTCAATATGCTGGCCCCTGGAGAAGCTGAGGTCTCTGATGCCTTGCTCCCCAATGACTGAAAAGGTTATGGGATGCCTTTACCTTTTTTTTCATTTTTACTCACATTTATTCCCTACAGTTTGTAGTCCAAGACCTAATGTACAAAACATATTTTGAGTTCTTTTTCTGCACCTCCTATCTCTTTCTCTCTGGAAAACCTATTGGTTGGTTGGCTGGCTGGCTGGCTGGCTGGCTGGTTGTTCTCTTGATTTGATTGGTTAGTCAATTAATTGCTTTGATTGATTGAATGATTGATCAGTTATGCTTAACATGTTCAAATGGACTACACACACACACACACACACACACACACACACACACACACACACACACACACACACACACACACACACACACATACATACATACAATATATGTTTGTTGTTTTTTCGCAGAGAACTGAATCTAACAGTCATGCCGGCATACAACCGCTACCTGGACACTCATGACTTGGATGGACTGTTCAGTGAGTTCGATAGCAGACGCTCAAGTTATATGAATCAAGTCTCTGCTTCACTTTTCTTGCATAACAAATTCCTTGAACTGAAGATTTTTGTTTTCTTCTATAAGCTCGAAAGAGATGCATCTAGGCATGCACATAGGCACAGTGATAAAACTGCATGTGCAAATGCACATAAGTGCATATATATACACATCTTAAACTGCCGTTATAAACATCATGGTCTGTTCACAGCGCACACTTATTTTATTCCCACAAAGGAATCAGAAAATGTACAATAGAATCTTTCCCACTAAAATTAAAACAAAATTTTTTTTACTGGAAAAAAAGAAGAATGCAAAGAGCATGTCTATAATGAACGAATAGTAAGCGATTCTGTAAATAAGAAAAGAAAGATAAAGACTGCAAAGCATATAATATGTATTTTGTATGAATTACAAGATGTCCTGTATTTACTGCTGCATTACTACATGTTGGAACAGCTTCTCAGAAAGAGCACAGTTCAATGTAATATGCAAGTCATGGCCTCTTTGATGGAGATCAGAACACTATTATACAGAAAAGAATGTTTAACCTGCACAGCTGATCTCCTAAGAATCTACAATTGATCTTTTGCATGCATGTATACGCGAATTAAGAAGAATGAATACAGCAGGCATACACATACAGAAAAGAATATTTAACCTGCACAGTTGATCTTCTGAGGATCTTTAACCTGTACAATTGATCTTCTGCATGCGTACATATACATGAATTAAAGAGAATAAACAGAGCATGCGTAGGCATCAGTGTACCAGGGAGATAGTTAAACATCCTTGGTCACTATAAAAATTCCAGCCTACAACCTCTACAGGAATATGAAGATTATGAGTTTGTTGCCTCTGTTTTAAACGAAGAATGAATATTTGGCATGATGTGCAGTGTGTGTGCGTGCATGCATGTGTGTGTGTGTGCAATTCAAGGTACAGTGGGAAAGGGAATGTCTCTCAGTAGTAAGAGTTAACGAGATAAAAAACAAACCAAACCAACCCCCCAAAACCACTCTGAATTGTGCTGTGTGTGTGTGTGCACGCGCGTGCACATGCGTTTGTGCATGTGTGTGTACGTGTGCTCATGCATGCACTTGCATAAATATGCATGTGTGTGTGTATGTGTGTGTGTGTGTGCAATTCTAGGTACAGTGGGAAAGGGAATGTCTCTCAGTAGTAAGAGTTAACGAGATAAAAAAAACACCAAACCAACCCCAAAACCACTCTAGTGAATTGTGCTCTGTGTGTATGCGCGTGTGCACACGCGTGTGTGCGTGTGCTCGTGCATGCACCTGCATAAATATGCATGTGTGTGTATGTATATGTGTGTGTGTTTGTGTGTGCAGTTTTGGGCACGATGGGAGAGGGGATGTCGCTGACTCTTGCGGAGAGAAAGCTGGTGGCTAAGAAGTGGGTGGAGGCTGTCAAGAACAACACCAGGTCAGACCCGCGCTTGAGAGAAGGAAGGAAGGAAGGAATGAAGGAAGGAAGGAATGAAGGAAGGAATGAAGGAAGGAATGGATGAATGAATGAAGGAAAGAAGGAATGAAGGAAGGAAGGAATGAGTGAAGATCTAGGAATGAATGAAGGAAGGAAGGAAGGAATGGATGAATGAATGAAGGAATGAATGAAGGAAGGAATGAATGAAGGAAGGAAGGAAGGAATGGATGAAGGAAGGAAGGAATGAATGAAGGAAGGAATGAACAAATGAATGAAGGAATGAACAAATGAATGAAGGAAAGAATGAAGGAAGGAAGGAAGGAAGGAAGGAAGGAAAGAATGAATGAATGAATGAATGTTGTTGTTAAGCGTTTCCCAGCTTAACACTCTGCGGGCTCACCCAGAATGGGTATTCTGACTCGCTCGTCCCACCTGGGAATCACTGTGAGATTGTTGTTTTTGTTGTTGTTGTTGTTGTGCGTTCCCCAGCTTAACACTCTGGGGGTCACCCAGAACATGCACTCTGACTCGCTCATCCCACCTGCGAATCACTGTGAGATAGGAAGCACACCGGATGAGAAGTTTGTTTGCCTGTATGATACTTTTCAAGTACCTCGCCATATAGACATGATACTTTTCAACTACCTCACCATATAGGCAGCCGTACTCTGACTTCAGAGGATTTTTTTCTCCTTTAACAAAGGAGAGTGCAGGTTGTTAAGAGCTTGTCATGGCTGAAGGCAATCTCAACACATTTTACAACATAACATTTTAATGTAGGCCTTGGAAATTAGTTAAACTGACACAGCTTTCATTTAATTCATTTATTCATTTATATCACTTTAAGTCACAAGATTTCTCTGTGTGAAATTCAGGCTGCTCTCCCCGGGGAGAGCGCGTCGCCACAAGAGCAGCGCCACCTTTTTTTTTTTTTGGTCAGAAACTGTATTTGTTTCCCTGTCAGAGTGGCTTTTTTCTAAGAATTCTGCCAGGGACAACTCTTGTTGCCGTGGGTTCTTTTACATGTGCTGAATAATTTTGTGCAACACACGGGACCTTGGTTTATCATCTCGTCCGAAAGACTAGTGCCCAGACCACCACTCATGGTCTTTTGGATAGGGGAAAAGTTTCTGGCCCAAACGGGATTCGAACCACTGCACACTTCTGACCCGGACTTTTCGCTTTCTAGACAGGCGCATTACCTCTAGACCGCCGATCCACAGCTTTTGGCCTGGGCCAGATTGTGAGATTGAAATTGCACACTGAATGACAAGTTTGCGATTGCACACTGAATGAGAAGTTTGTTTGTATGACTGTTTTTAATTAAGAACCTTGCCATATAGGCAGCCATACTCCAACTTCAGAGGATTTTTCTTTCTCCTGTAAAGGAGAGTGCAGGTTGTTATGGTAAGAGCTTTTTGCCAGTTATCTGACATTGATAACTGACACAGCTTTCAACCTGGGCCAGAATGAGTGAATGAATGAAAGTGAGTGAGTGAGTGTGTGAAGGAGTGAGTAAATGAATGAATAAATAAATCATAAGTACACCATACTAGTTGGCTGACGTGGCTGCACTTTACTGTGCAGATTGAAAACTGTCATCGTGCAAGTCGGGGCTGGTAACCTGAAGGACAGTATCGAACTTGTGAGTATTTTTACCACTGTTTTTTTGTCTTCCGTCTGCCTGTCTGCCTGCCCCCTCTTCTTCTTCTTCTTCTTCTTCTTCTCCTTCTTCTCCTTCTTCTTCTTCTTCCTTTTTTGTCATGTTTCTCCCAGGGGAGGTTTGACATTGATGAGCCTTCTCCATCTCTCTCTGTTCTGCCTGCCCCTGTGTGAGTGTATGTACATGTGCATGCGTGTGCGTGTGGGTGCATCTCTGCATGTGTGTGAGTGTGTGTGCATGTGAACACTAGGGAATATGCGCATGTTTGCTAAGGTATTTATTTGTGTGTGTGCACTTGGGTGTGTGTGTTTGTGCATGCATGTGGGTTTTTTGGTTTTTAAAAAAATTATTTATTTTATTCTTTTATATCGAGGATAATGGAATAAGCACTTAAGTGCTTTTTTACATCCAGTCCCTGTGTGTATGCGGTTTTGTAAATTCTGTCATCTGTTCCCACCGGCACACAATGGCCTACTCTTACGAAAAGTGGAACAGGATTTAACATGTGCGCAAGAAATTCTGCGTGCATTCGCACATGGGGCCTCGGTTTATAGTCTCATCCGAAGGACTTTTAGGGAGAGTGGAGTCTGCACTGATGTTAACTCCAGGGGAAAATATCCCCCTTGAATGGGAATCGAACCCGGGTTGTCAGATTGCGAGCGCAGTGTTCTGACCACTAGGCTATCCCGTCCCCCATGTGTGCGTGCATGCGTGCATGAATGTGTGCACTTGGGGGTGGGGGTGTGTGTGTATGTGTGTGCATGTGCATGTGTGTGCATGTGTGTGTGTGTGTGTGTGCATAGGTGTGGGTGTGTGATGTGTGTGCATAGGTGTGTGTGTGTGCATGTGCGTGTGTGTAAATGGCCTGTGGGAGCGTTATGAACGATGGTCACTGAACCTCTGTCGTCCCTGTCTGTCTCCCTGACCGCCAGGCCCAGCATGCAGAGAAGATCGGCGCCACAGCCATCGCCTGTCTGGCTCCCAGCTACAACAAACCTGCAAGTGAAGGTCAGATCTTATACACGTGCATGCACTCGTTAACACGTGCATATGCACATGTGCACATACACGTATGCACACATTATGTGTGCACACACATGGATGTATACACACACAGACACACACAGACATTATCCTTGATATAAAAGAATAAAATAAAAGAAAATAAATAAATAAATACACACACACACACACACACACTCTCTCTCTCTCTCTCTCTCTCTCTCTCTCTCTCTCTCTCTCTCTCTCTTCTCTCTCTCCTCTCTCTCTCTCTCTCTCTCTCTCTCTCTCTCTCTCTCTCTCTTCACTAACACCAACATACGTGCACATGCGGATGTATACAGTGCTGTTTTGGGTGTAGTTTTTTTTTTTTAAAAGCTTTTGTTCTCTTTTTCTCAGTTGTAGTTGACTTAATTTGTATATATTTTTGTTGATTCACTTTTTTTTTATCATACAAACGCATACACCCATGGCACCACACACACACACACACACACACACACACACAACACACCACACACACACACACACACAAACAAACATATACATGCACTCATATGCATGCACACACGCATGCTCGCACACACACACACACATACATATTCCAGAAGATGGGTATGTTATTTTAAATAATAATAATAATGATGTATGGAATTTATATAGCGCTGAATCTTGTAAAGCAACAAATTATTATTATTATGTTATTTTTACTGCCAGGCCCCCAAAATCCCCATGAAGAGACCTTCAGTTTTCTGTTGCATGGCATTCCTGACGATAGATTTAGGACATTAGCTTCAACGTAATGATTCTGACACCTTATTTTTCTCATTTTCAGCTCTGCAAGAACAGCTAATGCTCTGCAATGCAGAAAGGATATTTCGATAAATTGTCATCATGAAATTTGAGTTGGGGGAGGGGGGTGCATGGTGTCTGAGATGTTATGGACTTACAGTTCAGTTCTTGAGTGTTGATTGAACAAAATGTACGTTTCATTCCTCAAATAAGAAAATGTTGTGTGTGTGCAGAGGTGTTGGTGGAGTGCATGAAACAGGTGGCAGCCGCTGCTCCCAACACACCTTTCTATTACTATGACATCAACTTCATGACTGGCATCTACTGTAAGAATTAGTGTATGTGTGAGTGTGTGTGTATTTATTGTTTATTCTTTTATTTCAAGAATAATGGAATAAACACTCATGTGCTTTTTTCCCATCCATTCCCCGTATGTATGCAGTTTTGCCAGTTTTGTCATCCATTTCCACTGGCACACAATGGCCTACTCTTCCAAAAAGCGGAATGGGTTTTAACATGTGCGCAAGATGTTCTCTGTATGTTAACACAGGGGACCTCGGTTTATAGTCTCATCCGAAGGACTTTTGGGGAGAGTGGAGTCGGCACTGATGTTAACTGCAGAGTGTGTTTGTGTGTGTTGCGTTTGTGTGTGTGTGAGAGAGAGAGTTTTGTTTTTGTACACAAACTAACCTGAAAACTCATAATTATGTAGATCTATGCCTTTGATGTTGCTATGCCAATCAATTTTTTTATATTGCATTATAAGCATTTTATAAAAGTGGAACTTAGAGATGTTTGTGTTAAATAAATAAAAAAATCTTTGAAAAAGGGGAAAAAAATGAAAGGCATACCATACCTATACTTATAGTTTGGATACTTTCATTTTTTTATCATCAACCATAAAACAATAAACAAAAATGATTACTCTGGTGTCTCCAAGCATAAACAAGGCACATGATTTTCAGTCAGTGATTCTTAAACTAATTCCCTGTTTATAATGTATACATGCAAATGACAGGTACAATGTAATGAATGTAAACGCTTTCTGAAAATAGACAATGTGAATATAAACAAAAAAGATCAGGACTTACCAATTTACATTTTTGTGTCAGAAAGTAATAATGATTAAACCACCTAATAATGAACCATTCTTCTGCAGTAGAAAAATATTACATTAGGAACCAAATGCATTGTGCTCATATGTTACATGCTTATGAAGAGAAATGTGTGAAGCACACACTCACACACACACACACACACACACACACACACACACACACACACACACACACACACACACACACACACATCACCAAGTAGTGAATGGACATTAAACAAAAACAAAACAAAACAAAACAAAACACACACACACACATGACAGAAAAAAGTTGGTGGCGCTAATCCATGATCTGCAGGCAACATAGACAACAACAAAAAACAAACCCACACACACAGACACACAGACAGTTACTCACAGACACACAGACACATATACACACACGCATACACACACACACACACACACACACACACACGCATGTACACACACAGACACACACACACACACACACACGCTCTCTCTCTCTCACATATACACACACACTCTCTCTCTCTCACACACACACACACACACACTCTCTCTCTCTCTCCTATCTCTCTCTCTCTCACACACACACACACACACACACACTCTCTCTCTCTCTCTCTCTCACACACACACACACACTCTCTCTCTCTCACACACACTCTCTCTCTCTCTCTCTCTCTCTCACACACACACACACACACAAAAACACACACACACTCACTCTCTCTCTCACACACACACATCCTCTCTCTCTCTCTCTCTCTCTCTCTCTCTCTCTCTCTCTCTCTCTCTCTCTCTCTCTCTCTCTCTCTCTCTCCACACACAACACACACACACACACACACACACAACCACACACACTCTCTCTCTCTCTCTCACACACACACACACATCCCTCTCTCTCTCTCCTCTCTCTCTCTCCTCTCTCTCTCTCTCTCTCTCTCTCTCTCTCTCTCTCTCTCTCTCTCACATACACCCTCTCTCTCTCTCACACACACACACACACTCTCTCTCTCTCACACACACACACACACACACACCCTCTCTCACACACACACACACACACACACACACCCACTCTCTCTCTCACCCACACTCTCTCTCTCTCACATACACACACTCACTCACACTCTCTCACTCACTCACCCACCCACCCACCCAAGTAACCACCCAACCAAAAGTCCTCTGACATCATTGATTTCTGCGTGTAGTGAACACGGCTCGGTTTCTGGAGCTGGCGGCGGGGGAGATCCCCACACTGCGCGGAGCCAAGGTGTCTTCCCGGGAACTGCCGGCTCTGACAGACTGCACCATGGCCGCCGCCGGCCGCTTCCAGATCATGGTTGGCTCAGACGAGGTAGTCCTCTTTTAGTGGGATTCTGTGTTCGTGTGTGTTCGTGTGTGTGTGGGGGGGGGGGGGGGGGGGGGGGGGGGGGGGCAGTGGGTGTGTAAGTGTGTGTGTGTTGGGTGCATGTGTATATGCACACATGCGTGGGGTGGGTGGGGGTGGGGAGGTTTGTTGGGTGTGTGTATAATCGTGCGTGCATGCATGTGTGTGTTCGTGTGTGTGTGTGTGTGTTCGTGGGGGGGAGGGGAGGGGAGGGAGGAGGAGAGGGGGTGGGGGGAGGAGCAGGGTGTGTTTGTAAGTGTGGGTGTGTGTGTGTATGCACACGTGGGTGTGTGGGCATGGGGTGGGGTGGGGGGTTGTTGGGTGTGTGTATAATCGCACGTGCATGCATGTGTGTGTGTTTGTGTCTGTTTTTTTAATTTTTATTTATTTATTCTTTTATTTCGAGGATAATGGAATAAGCACTCGTGTGCTTTTTTTCATCCAGTCCCCGTGTGTATGCAGTTTTGTCAATTTTGTCATCCGTTCCCACCGGCACACAATGGCCTACTCTTCCGAAAAGCAGAACGGGTTTTAACATGTGCGCAAGATGTTCTGCGTGCGTTCACACACAGGGCCTCGGCTTATAGTCTCATCCAAAGGACTTTTGGGGAGAGTGGAGTCTGCACTGATGTTAACTCCAGAGGACAAATCCTCTTGAATGGGAATCTGTCTGTGTGTGTGTGAGAGTGTGTGTGTTCAATACACCTACTTTTTTACCACATCATTTTTGATCAGTTGAACCTCCATTAGGTTGTTTTTTTTAAAAGTAAAGGTATTCCCATAACCTATGTGGTTGTTGGGGAGCGAGGTGTCAGAGATCTCAGCTTCTCCAGGGGCCAGCATATTGAGGACAGCACCCATCTCCTCTCCCTTGCTGCTCTACCTTCCCTGATCCTAAAGAGGGCAGGTACCCATTTACAGAAGGGTGAACTGGGGGACTGTGCTGAAGCCAATGTGTGCAAACGGTCACATATCCACTCGGTAACGACACTCGATGCTGGTCAAAGACTAAAACTAATGGTGGTTTCATGAATGACAGAAACTTTTCCATCAATGTTGGATCAGGGCTGCAGAAACTTCATCTGCTGTGTCTTTTTTTTTGGTCTTTAACATTTTTTTTAATCATATATGATTTTGTTTATCTATTTTCAACATGACTGCAAACGCAGGTTTTCCCCCCAAAACTTTTCAGTTTGAATCACAATGCAAGTCTAGGTATTTTCTGTTTGGCTTTTTTTGTTCATTTGGATGGTTTATTTTTTGTTTTTCATTCCTCAGCTAGAGCTCCAAGGTTCACCAGTGGTGAGATTTTGTGTATGTGATCATTTTTGCCCACCATGAAGGTAGCCGCACTCCAACTTCAGGGATGTATGCTAGGTACACAGCATGCAAATCCAACATCATTCAGTCAAGAGTGATAGATTTAGTGTGCCTCTTCCTCTTACCTAGTCCTAGTGTGGTCAGTTCCTGCTGTAATTAGCACCAGCTGGCCCCAGCTGGGCTGGGATAGGATGGAATGAATAGCAGCTGAGAGTGGGGAAAACTGACAGCTGTGGGTATGTTCATGTTTCTTTAACCTACCGAATGCTAACATGAATTATGGGATCTTTAACATGCATATTCGATCTTCCGCATGTGTTATACATGAAGGGAATCAAGGCACTGGCAGGTCTGCATTGAAAGTTGACCTGGAGATCATAAAAATCCCCCACCCTTGATTCAAGAAACACTACCAAAATTCAAACCCATGACTTCATGGACCCTTGTGATTGAAGTCGAACTGTCTTAACCACTCAACTATAGCATCCGTCTTCTTCTTCTTCTTCCTTTTTTGTCATGTTTCTCCCAGGGGAGGTTTGACATTGATGAGCCTTCTCCATCTCTCTCTGTTTTCAGCTTCCTCCTTATTTATACCCCTTTCTCTAAGATCATCTGCAATACAGGCAGCCCAGGTTTTGCTAGGTCTTCCCTTTGGGTCTCTTTCCATCCACTACGAAGTTCATTGCTCTTTTTATGATGTGGTGGTCTGCTTTCCGTTGAACGTGCCCAAACCAGCGCAGTTCTATTGGTACTAGCTACAGACTTCAGGTCATCAATTTTGCACATTCTCCATAGTTCTTCATTCGTGATCCTGTCTTCCCATTTGATCTTTGTATGGGGATGGGATAGCTCAGTGGTCGGAGCACTCGCTTTCCCCCAGCCAAGTTAAGCAGCGTCGAGCGTGGTTACCAGTTGGATGGGTGACCGTTTGCGCGCCTTGGCTTCAGTACAGTTCCCCCAGTTCACCCAGCTGTAAACGGGTACCTGCCCTCTTTAGGGTCAGGGAAGGTAAAGCAGCGAAGGAGAGGAGATGGGCGCCGCCCTCAATATGCTGGCCCTAGAGAAGTGAGGTCTCTGACACCTCGCTCCCCTACGACCTTATAGGTTATGGGACTCCTTTACCTTTTTTTACCATGTAGCGTAGCATTCGGTTTTCACAGCTCTTTAATTCTATTCTTGTTATATAACTGATTTGTAATCATTCATTGTGAACAGCAACTGCTGACTGCCCTGTCGCTGGGTGTGGAGGTCCCTATCTGCAATGGCCACCTGGGAGGACTCTTCAAGCGCGTCAAGGCTGCTTTCGATGCCAGAGATATGGACTTGGCCAGGAAAGAGCAGGTAGACCCGTCTTCAAACAAAATTACACACACACACAAATTCTTTTTGCAAAAAAGAAGCTTCAAACAAACATTGCGTGCGAAACTGTGTCATGGAATTGAATAGCCAGCCTGCCGGGTCAGTGTTGGATTTGTGATGTGAAAATATCTAAGGGCATGTGTGAGAGCCACGGTTGAGCTGTCCACTGAGAGGAGATTTTTTCCTCCCTGAAGGTAACATTTTTTGTCGTGTAGAAGTAGACATAGGAGGTCCCATCTTGGTTCTGTCTTCACTCCCCAGCAACACCATAGGATGAGATGATCAACCAGGGTTGTGGTGTGTGAAGGCATGCCTGATATCTTGGATATAAATATACTCTCCTTTTTTCCAGGGACCGGTTGGTCAGCTTTGACCAGTGGCTTTGGCATTAAAAAAATTTTTTTTTTTTAATTCTTTTATTTTGAGGATGATAGAATATTCACTCATGTGCATTTTTTCATCCAGTCCCTGTGTGTATACAGTTTTGTGATTGGTTCCCACCAGCACACAATAGCCTACTCTTCTGAAAAGGGGAACAGGTTTTAACTTGTGCACAAGATGTTCTGCATGTGTTCGCACACAGGACCTCGGCTTATAGTCTCATCTGAAAGACTTTTGTGGAGAGTGGAGTCGGCACTGATGTTAACTCCAGAGGACAAATCCTCTTGAATGATGTCACCAAGAATCATTTCGGATGAGACAATAAACCGAGTCCCCGTGTGCGAAGGCATGTAGAACAACTTGTGCACATGTTAAAACATGTTCTGCTTTACAGAAGAGTAGGCCATTGTGTGCCAATGGGAACAGATGACAAAATTTACAAATCTGCAGACACACAAGGACTGGATGTAAAAAAAAAGCATATGAGTGCTTATTCCGTTATCCTCAAATTAAAGAATAAAAAATACATAAAAAAAGATAGTGAGTATGCAGTCTTCAGCCTGGAGAGGGCAGAGCTTGACCATATTCAACTGACCACAGCTTTGTACACTGCCAGACAGTTTCAGTTGGGTGCTCCTCTGATTTCCTCTGAAATTGAGGAGGAAATGGAGGGGTGTGCAGGCCTGTGAGGTCTCAGTTTGGGGTTATTGCTTTTTTTTTCAAACTTCATAAATATGTAGCAAGTTCAGGGGTTTTTCTCCCCAATACAGATACATATATTTGAAGGCTTTGTCCAAGTGTCTCTATTTCATAAAGAAAAATGTGTCCGTCCTATGAACGTGTTGTCATATGTAAATAACACAAGAAGTTTTGTTTCTTCTTCTTTATCCTCGAATGCTCAAGACAGCAACTACTTTTGTCTGTTGTATGAGCGAAAATGCGTTGTGCTGCCATTACACACTTGACAAGCCAGGCCCAGCGCATCCAACTTCGGCATGGGAGAGAATTGGTACTGTCTAGGTCTTTCTGAAAAAAAGGCAGGAGAATGGACCAAGAAGGCAGAAAATAGACTAGAAGGAGGTGACAGGAAGAATAACAAGGCAGAAACAAAGAGAGGAATAGAAAAGAGGGAATTCTTAGCTCAGAATTCCCTGAGGGGGAAGGCGGGGGAATGCTATTCATATTGACAGGCCCCCGGCATCCCCACTGGGATAAATTTTGTTTTAGTTTATGCACTGTTGTGAGCTTGTTTTAGCTTAGCGATGGACTTTAAAAAAAAATTATAATTTTATATACACACATTTCCATGTATTTTTGTTAACAAAAATCTTAAGAGGTTAATATGATTTGTGTGTGTGTGTGGTGTGTGTGTGCATGTTGTGTGTGTGTGTGTGTTGTAGGGCATGAGAAAGACAATGTTGTGTGTGTGTGTTGTTGTAGGGGATAGAGAAAGAAATGTGGTGTGTGTGTGTGTGTGTGTGTGTGTGTGTGTAGGGGCATAGAGAAAGACAATGTGTGTGTGTGTGTGTGGTGTGTGTGTGTGTGTGTGTGTGTGTAGGGGCATAGAGAAAGACAATGTGTGTGTGTATGCACATGCAAACAGAAAGAGAAAATCTGTGTCTGTCAGATCATAAAGAAACGGGTTATTTATTTAATTTGAATGTAATTTCATAACAATAAAAACCTATTTATATTACTGAGCATTCTTTTGTTTTCAGAACAATAATAATGATAATAATGATTTTTGTTGGTTTTGTAATAATAATAATACTGTATGGAATTTATATAACCCTGAATCTTGTAAAGACAGAATTTAGTCAAATTGTAGTCTAACTTTACAATACTTTTGTTTTTCAGCATTTGGCAAGAAAGCTGGCACTGGTTTCCAATGCAGCTGGTGGTCAGTATAAGAATAAAACTTTACCTTCAATCTAACAGCAGCTAAAACAACTGCATGGAGTTCTGGGTTGCATCAGGATAGATTTGTTACATTTGGTTCAGCATGAACATTGATACTAACACCTTTGCTTTCATTTTCAGCTTTATGCAAAACAGCTAACACTAATGTATTATTAACTGGTAGTCACTTTTAAGGATTAATCTTCATTCAGTTTAACAGATACTAACGCTGCATGATGCTCTTTGCTTTATCAGGATAGATTTATATTATTTGGTTCAGCACAAGCAGCGATTGCTTTGTTCAAACACGTTTTGTTTGCCGCTTTATGCAAGAAAAGGAACACTGGTATACGCAACTGGTGGTCCATATCAGAATAAACTTATTGCATTTAGGTGAATTCATACAAATAACGATTGCTATGTTCAGCACCTTTTGTTTGCGGCTTCGTGCATTAAAGCGAACACTAGAGCACACACACAACTGGTAGTCCACATGGACTGTTGTGTCAGAATAGGCTTATTACATGTCATTTAGTGTGAATTATGGTTAGTAACACTCTTTTTATATTGTTGTTGTTTTCGGTGTAGTGCATGACTAGCAAATACAACTGGTGGTCATTGTAAGGATACATCTTCAGCTTCAGTTGTAATGACAACTAACACAGTGTAGCGTTCTGGGCCCTATCGGGATAGATCTATTTTCTGGTGGTTCAACTTCAGTAACAGTTGTTTCATTCATTTTCAGCTTTGTTTAAGAAAGCTTATGCCAGTGTACAGTATGAGAATAAGTCTCTACCTTCAGTCTGCTATTGCATGGCATTCTTGGTCATGTATTGATTACAGTTGGTTCAGTGTAGTGATTAATGTCACCTTTTCTTTCATTTTCAGATCTGTGCAAGAAAGCTAATGCTCACATGCAGTATAATACATACATATATACATACATATATATATATATATATATATAGAGAGAGAGAGAGAGAGAGAGAGAGAGAGAGATATTAAAAAAAAATTATAATCTTTACCTTTAATCTGAAACTGCATGGCATTCTATGCCACATCAGATTACAGTCATTTAGTTCAGCATGGGTAAGGATTGCTCACTCTTTCCTTACATTTTCAGCTCTATGCAAGAAAACTATCAGTAGCACGCATGGTTGGCGGTCAGTATGCTTAGTTTTATTATTTTGCGTTTGGTTCAATACAAAATATAGCCAACTGTATACCTTCTTTGATCATTTTGCACTTTGCACACACAATTAAGTGTCTGCTTGATTTTGTTGTTTTTTTGCACTTGGTTTTTGCACACATAACTAACTGTATGCTTGATTTATTTTTTGAACATTGCTTTGTACAAATAACGAACTGTATGCTTGATTTTATTATTTTGCACTTTGCTTTGCACAAATAATTAACTGTATGCTTAATATTTATTACTTGCACTCTGCTTTGCACAAGTGACTGTTGCCTTTGCTTTGTTGTTATTATTTTGCCCATGGTTTAAACAAAAAAACAAAAACAAAAAACCACCTGAAACTAATTGTATGCTTAGTTTTATTATTTTACTTTTGGTTTTAAGACAAAATAGCTAACTGTATGATTAGTTTTATCATTTTGCAATTGGTTCAACACAAAAACCAAACTTATTGTCACAAACTTGCACACTTAAAAGAAAGATATGACTGCAATTATTGTTCTTTGAAACATGTGTAATAGGATGGAGAAAGCCTATTTCCCCTATCTCTGTGTCAACCTCGGAGCTTCAGAGCACTGTCAGAACAGTTGGGAATATGGCTTCTGTACAGAGGCTGTACTTAGAAATTTCTACATGTCACTGTGAAGGCATAGTGTATATATATACTGGGAGAAGTTAGAATTGCCACCCAAGGAAACAGAGCCTCGCTATAATTCACTGGTGCCGTCCACTTTGGAAGGAAGGTGGCAGGATGGTTAAGACGTTCGCCTGCCAACAAGTAAACCGTGAGGTTGTGGGTTCGATTCCCAGCCTCACCCTTTCTTCCCAGTTTGACAAAAAAATTGAACTAAATGTCAAAGTCCTTCAGATGAGACTATAAACCGAGGCCCTGTGTGTGAACGCACACAGAACATCTTGCGCACATGTTAAATCCTGTTCTGCTTTTCGTAAGAGTAGGCCATTGTGTGCCGTTGGGAACGGATGACAAAATTTACAAAACCACATACACATGGGGACTGGATGTAAAAAAGCTTACAAGTGCTTATTCCATTATCCTCGATATAAAAGAATAAAATGAAATAAAATAAAATAAAATAACACAACACAGTGTTCTGCTCATAGTCCTTCCACACGGCAGGCAAGTAAGATCACCCAGTTACACATGTAGTAGAGTTAATGTAAATATTTTGATATGTTTAAGAGCAGTTCTTTTTTTTATTTTTTAAAGCAGTTCTTACTATTTGGGAATTTTCATGTGATTGAAATTAACTGTGCAGACTCATTTTAAATGCAGTCTTACAGTTTAGACATTATTACATGTACTTGTGTGGAGTATGTTTTGTGTATAACCTTTTGAATTAAGCTGAAGATCTCAATTTAAAATTTTCTTGTATGCATTTCTGATCCCCTTCATGTATCAAGACACATGAAAAAATATCAGCAGTGGCAGGTCTGCACACAAGATGACCTGGGTGACTGACATGATTCCCATCTTTGATCCACAGGCACCCTATCCACTCTTGTCATGTCAGGGTAAAAAAATGCTTGGTTTATCTGTGACTGATGTGTTGTGTATCACTAACATTGATGGCTGATTTCTTTATGTGAAATTCACACTGCCCTCCCTGGGATAAAGTGTCGCCTCAAACACGGCACAGGGGAATGGGATAGCTTGGTGGTTAGAGCATTGCGCTTGTGGTCTGAAAGCGTGGGTTCAAGCTATGTATCACCAAGGCGTCTGTTCGAGGGGATTTTTTCCTTTGGAGTTAACATCAGTGCTGACATCTCTCTTCCGAAAGTCCTTTGAATGAGACCATAAACCGAGGTCCCCTTGTGCAAATGTGTGCTGAACATCTTGTGTGCTTGTTAAAACCAGTTCTTCCTTTTAGAAGACTAGGCCATTTGTGCAGGTGGGAATGGATAACAAAATTAACAAAAATTGCACGCATGCTAGTGTCATGTTTAGACATCATCCTTGAAGTTGGAATGATGCTATCGTAATGGTGGGTAAACAGTCGCATAATTTATGCAAAACGTCACCATTTTGTGAACTTGGAAGCTGTGGCCAAGGAACAGCCCCCCCCCCCCCCCCCCACACACACACAAAACAAAACAGAAGAGCAACCAGAACATCACAAACCCTGCTCCCCCCTATTTTTCATCCTGTCTGGTTGTACTTTTGGGGGGGTTTCTTTTGCCTTCATAGGAGTGGCTTTTTCCACAGTATTCTACCAAGTTCAACCACCTTGTTACCATGGGTTCTTTTATGTACACTGCACATAAGGACCTCAGTTTATCATCTAATCCAAGAGATAATCACCTAGACCACTAAACATAGCCCAGGGAATGGAGGAAAGACCAACTTCAGAGGGAATTGAATGTGTGATCTCTTGGTTTGTGGATGAGTGTGGCTCATGTAGATCACGGATACACACACGCTCATACCTAGTCGTGCATGTTCTCTTCACATTGTGAAGGGGTGGGGGTGTTATGTGTGCAGGAGGGGGTCCGGCCGCCGTGAAAAGCATCATGCGATTTCTGGGTGTGGACCTAGGTTCTGTGCGACTGCCGCTGGTCGACTTGTCAGCTGACGAAGAGAAGAAGCTGCGACAGGCTCTCGTAGGCATTGGGTTCCTCGACAAGTAGTCGACTGTCATTGTGATGACTGAACAGAGAATATCGCCATACCAAAGATGCTTGTTTTATTTAAATGCAACCGTCAAGGCAGCCTTTTTGTGGTTTGGGATGTGATTTGATGCTGCTGCTTTAATGAAATACTCTTGTTCAACTTGAAGTATCATGTAAAATATTAATTTGAGGAATATTTCTACATTTGCTTGCATTTTGTCGTTGGAGCATTTCTGCTGTGTTACAAAGTGCAGCTTACTGAGTGTTTTTTGTTTTTTTTTCAAAATTAAGCTTATACAGGCAAGACCTGGCAGTCTGTATATTTCTCAGAAGCTGTTGCTCACACCTTCTGTGATAGATGTACTTTGCTGTGGTGAAGAATACATGAAAACTTTTTAAAATCTGTTTTTGAGTGCATGTGTCTGTAGGTGTGAGTGCGTGTCTTTTTATTTCTTTTAGCTGCCTCATTTTCTGTGGAGTTCCTGTCCTGCTGTTCCCATGCTGCTCATGTCAATGTCTTCACCCCAGATTCATCATGTTGCATCCTCAGGGAATCCATCTTTGATAGACCACCATCCAGATGTGCCCTGCACTGCTGCTGGGTCACTTTGGTGGTGTTCAATGGTGCTTGTTCCGAGCTCACATAATTATGCAGGACACCACTTACTAAGCCCTTCTCTGATGACAGTAGTTACTCGGTTGCAGAGCCAGACTGAGTGAGATGCCCACCCAGGGTGGTAACCACCACATCCCTCCAATACATTTTCCCATGAACCTTCAGCCCCAAAGGCCTTGACACAAACTTGCTACAGGCACAGCAGTGTATGGAGAAACCAAAACCGAGGATCACCCAAGACCAGAGCCACCAAATTAGATACAATTTTCATGATCATTCATGATCAATGTTGATGAGGATAATGTAATGATGCTGCAATGGAAGTACACCTGTTTTTAGACTGCTGGACAAGCTATACTCTATGCTTCCAATTGTAATAATATCCCAGCGTCAACTGGGCCTCGAGTTACAGACACCTGCAGAGTTGGTCAGGTAATTTGAGTAACTCACTCAAAATAGTATCCGTAAAGTGGATCAAGCTCAACTGTGTGCTCCCTGTCTTCCCAATAAGCCAATAGCAAACTCACCCTGGGTAGGAGCCAGGTAAAAGCCCCTGTGCTTCTTACCGGATTCAAACCTGCAACTTTCCAGTCCATGACCCAAGGTGCCAACCACTGTGCCAAGGCAGCTGGTGTAAGTGCATGTATTTGTAGGTGACCTGTCACGAGTATATATTACGGAAGGGTGTCGCAAATACATGTATTCATATGTCTTTTTTTCTGGAATGGTTAAAACAGTTCTTTCCGCATAGATACCAGTCACCGAGATCTGTGGTCAGTGATGGATTTCTTTTTTTAAAAATGAGGTCATGCAGACAAGTTGACACCTGTAGGCTATAAGATTGTGTCTTATGGCTTAGGTATTCAAAAAGTGATGCAAAAAGTGACGTTGTGCTGGTCCAGAAGAAGGCCCTAGACAGTGTCAATATGAATAACAAGAACACAGCAACTTGAATCTACCTAGGGCATTCTCACCAACTGCTGACTCCATCCCAGGCTGAATCTAGGAGCTAAACCAAATACACTACTTCTGCTGCTAAGTCTGTTTCTGATTAAATGTCATTTTGATGGCTACACATTACTTCAGATGGTAAGTCATGTTTCTGAACAACCTTCCATTACCCTGTCATTTTGATGGCTACACATTACTTCAGAAGGGAAGTCATGTTCTGAATAAACTCCATTACCCTGTCATTTTGATAGTTACACATAACTTCAGCAAATAGGTCTGTTTCTGAAAAACTTGATCACAGTTAACTTGATAGTTACTCTGCTTCACTTTAGATCTTCCTGTAAGAAGGCAGGTGGCAGGACGTTATAGCCGTTCTACCTGCTTCACCTTTTTCCTATGGGTAACCCGCTATAGGGTAACCATCTACTAACCCTTTCCCTCCATATCACCTACTACTGGGTTATGGTACCATACAAATGCGCACAGTGAACATGTACTGGAAAAGAGGGGTTCTCTCCCTTAACGGAGGGAATAGTGTTAGTAAACCGAGGTTCTGGTACTTCAGATGACACTATAAACTGAGGCCCTGTGTGAAGACTAGGCTGTTTCTGGCTGGTAGGAATGGATGTCCAAATTTTTATTTTTTTTTAATGCACAAAGGTGTCTCATTTAGACACCATTCCCGAACTTGGAATGCGGCTACCTAAATGGTGGAGGGAAAAAACAGTTGCATAAAATGCAAAAACCTCGCCATTGATGAACCTTGGTACTCTAGCTGGGGAATGAAAAAAACAAATAAAACCATTCTTCCTGGAAGTGACACCTTTGGGACTGTTAGACTCGACTCGTTGTGTCTGGCTCTCTCAAATGCAAAGAATGCCTTCCAGTATGTATAGGAAGCTACTCTCTACACAGAATGGGGGAGAAAGCACTTCTGTGTTAGAGAAATCCTCACCACTAAAAAACCCCAAACAAAAGGACGAAACGAGAAAATTTACTTTTATAAACTACAATAATATTTGCCATTTACTGAAATTAACGAAGAATAGTCCAGACGTTTTGAAATCGGTGTCCAAACAGTAATCTATAAAAAAAGGGGAAAAAAAGAAAAGACAAATCACTTTAAAACTTCTGCTGCAAATCTGCCACATGCCCCCCTTCAATCTTTTTTCAATGTTGCAGGTATTTTTGTTTCTGTTATTGGTTCTTGGACCTTTTCTGCACCTCTTAGGACCTTCATAATCAGGTTGAAGGATCTTTTGAATACCAGTTATGGAAATACTACATTTCCAGTGAGTTAGTGTTTTGAAAGGAGCAAGAACAAAACACTGGGAGGGACTCTCAAGCACACAGCTGTGAGAGTCAAGCAGATCAACACAATACGAACAGAGGGCGGACACTGGAGGATGGGCTTGTTTGCTATCACAGATTTAAAGGTCAGATGAGGTGTCTCCATCACTGCCATTGTTGACAGGAGCTCCATACAAAGTCTCATTTTTGTCTGATTTAAAAATGTACAACATATTCTCTCGCAGAGCATTTATGCACTCCAAAAACATTCACCACCTCACTTTCAAATGACAAGCAATTTCAACATTCTCCATCAAAATGATTTATTAAAATCTCAATGACGACATGAGTTCCAGACCTGCCCACTTAGAAACCAGAACTTCAGTATTAGCTAACAGAAATGAAAGGAAAGTGGGCAGCCAACATGCAGTGACAAAATGATGCCAGCTGTGCTGAAAAGTTCTTTCTCTCGAGCCAATCTTTCTTACAAGAGAGTCGGTGATTCGGCTGAAAAGGGATTCCTCTCTTTAATGGATAGTTCCTGTTGTTTATGAAACTTTTGTGGCTGCTAAAACATTTAAAGGTATGTGGGCTACTTTTCTTAATCTACTTTCTACTTTCTTTTGCTGTTCATGATGTTAAGCATCCTGTGTTATCATTTTGTTTTTCATATCCTAAAAAACCAGTTCTGTTTGTAACCACCACCTTTGTTAATGTTGTCCTTGTGTAGTGCAGTGATAAATACCCTCCTTCAAATCTTAAAATGTTTACTTCTAAGTGAAATCAGTGAAGGAGGTGGGGGTGTCAACCCTGAACAGGACACTGACCTTGATGTCCTCATTTAGCCAGAGCAAGGTCAGACAAAATAAAGGCTGAAACCCCTATTGTGGTGCACTTTCTGTGGCTGTGCATAAAATCAAATATCCTCTAATACTACACCTGTCAGTTGCTGCGTTCACACGTCTTAGCAGACAAAAGTTGCAAGAATTAAAAAAAGGAAAAAAGAAAAAAGATCTTTAACTTCTGCCAAATCATGCACATGCACCCATCAATCTTTTTTGTTGAGGTATTTTAGTTTCTTTATGGATTGGATTTTCTGCACTCAGGATTCTCGACAACAGTTGAAATCTTTAATAAGTAATGATTCTAATTTCAGTGAGTTGTAATTGGAAAGATTCAGAAAGATATGGAAGGACCATCAACAATAAACCACACTGTAAATTTAAGAATCAGAAACGAACAGGGGGGAACTGGAGGTGGGTGTTTCTATGACAGATTTAAAGGTCAGTGAGTGTACTCATCATGCAATTTTAGTGTCCATCAAGTCGTTTTCAATTAAAATGTCTAAATAATCGCAAAGAATTTACACCCTAAAAACATTCACCACTACTTTCGAAAATGAGCATTTTCAATCTCAGCAAATATGACATAAAATCCAATGACAAGTCCAGACACACAACTAGAAACCAGAATGTCAGTTTTCAGAAATAAAGAAAGCTGGACAACAGCAGTGAAAATGATGCCAGCTGTGTGAAAAGTTTTTGGTCGGCCTAATTCTTACAAGAGTCGGTGATCCGGCATGAAATAGGATCCTCTTTAATGCATTCTGTTTTATGAATCGTTTTCCGTGCTTAAAGGCATTAAAGCGCATGTGGGCTAACTTTTCTTACTCTTTACTTCTTTGCTAGTTCATGATGTTAGATCCTGTGTTTCATTTTGGTTTCATATCCTAAAAACATTCTTTTGTAACACCACTTTGTTATGTTTCCTGATATTCGTGTAATACCCCCTCAAGTGTGTAGAAAGGTTCTCTAATGAAATCAGTGAGGAGGTGGGGGTGTCAATCTGAAAGCTACTTACCTTGATTCAAGTTAGCCAAGAATGGTCAGAATAAAGGCTGAAACCCTATGTGGTGCACTTTGTGGTGTGCATAAACACAAAACATAAACTCGACTGTTAAGTTGCTTTCACATTTTTTTAGGACAAACCGCAGAATTTGAAAATATATCAGAAAAGAAAAGTTTGCCATTTCTTCAAGCTTTTACAACATCTTGTGAAATGCAGACTGAGAGATCATGTTTTTGATAGGAGTTTATCGACCACAAAAAATTGACAGTAAATACGTTTTCTATTTTGAGCAAGGAAGCTTCCATGAAGTTGTTATCAAATCGCATTACTGCAATAACTCACACATGTAAAAAATTTTTGTATTTTAGTACAGAAGGCTAAGTGAGTGCATATCCGCAAAGGCAGTTCTATGTCACATGGTGACTTTGTGACTTTCAATTTAGTGACATAAAGATAAAACCTAAATGCATACAATAATGTAAGAAATATGGTTTCCTAATCAAATTAGGAAGATCAAAAACTTGATAACATGTATAAAAGCACCAGGTCCTTCAGAGAACAGGGCTAGTAGCACAAACTATTATTTGGATTTTTTTTTAATAATCATAATCATAACAATTTGAAAGTACAGTTTAACATATTATCTGGTCTTTCGATGAAGTTGCTTAACCACTAATTCATGTTGTATTCCATTCGGTTCCCCAGTCATCTCTGGGTCAAACCCAATCTAGCAATGTAACTTCACCATAGATTGAGCTCTTTTTCATGTATTCGGCATAGTGTTAACAAGTATACAATTCTTAACAAGTACATTCAAAATGAAAAAAAACCCCAAAACCTTCACACATTTTACCAAGAAACAAATAGCTAATATTCTGCCTTTCAGCTGGAAATGCCTAAAGTTTTATGCACGGAACAGCTGTATTCCAGGTATTCAGACATGAAGCTTTACAGCTGTATAATTATGTCATTATCAACGTTTTATATAGTTGAACGAACATTTCCTTACTTTTACCCCCCACCATGTAACAAACTAATGATATGCCAAGCTAAAGCTAATGAGATGTTTTCTCACCACACATGCATGCTAAGCACTTTGGAAAAATCTTTGTCTAACCACTGCAGGTGGCAAAATCATTCTTGCACCAGTTCAGGCAAGTTTTTCAGTTACTGGATTTTTTGTCATGCAGATCCATGGTCATTTCTGACTGACAAATAAATTCCAAGTCTGAGAAATGTATATGTAAATTCCTAAGGTTAATGAAATTAATGATTAAGAAATTAAATGAAGAGGTCAAGGCAGACATGATTACTACACCACTGAATCAGTGTTTTCCTAAATAGACTACAAACATATGGAGCCAAGTGCTTTAAAATGGCATGAATATATGGTTTTTTTTCACCTTTTTTGCACAGGTATTATAGTTTCATCTATGATTAAAGTTGTACAAAGAAAGTTTGGTGGTTTTTTTAAAATTTTGTTTTTGTTGCCATAGTTTCTCAAAGCTTTTATATTAGCAAAATGTTGCATTTCTGTGGCATTTACCAATTTTGTTCTTTACTTCAAATAAACACACACACATTTTTTAACTCAACAGTTACAAAAATTGGACCACTAGTAGTTTATGTAAATGACATCAACACTGTGAAATTTGAAAGCCATCCATCCAACCATTCAGAAGTTAGCCCTTGTTTTCTCAACATGCTTGTGTTTTCACGCACACATGTCTGCACAGCTGGGCAGGAGGAGAAAACTCAGGTCGCACCTATGGAGGTAGAAAGAGATTGACTATTTTTTGAGCAACCAGTGACTTCATTTTCTGAATGACCACTGACCTTATTTTTTTCTGAATGACCACTGACTATTATTTTCTGAATGACCACTGACTATTATTTTCTGAATGACCACGACCTATTATTTTCTGAATGACCACTGACTCTATTATTTTCTGAATGACCACCGACCGTATTATTTTCTGAATGACCACCGACCGTATTATTTTCTGAATGACCACCGACCGTATTATTTTCTGAATGACCACTGACCGTATTATTTTCTGAATGACCACTGACTGTATTATTTTCTGAATGCCCCAAAGTTAAAGTGACTCACCCCCGGTGACCCAGGGCCATGTCATATGTATTTACTGATGCACAGAGCCAATATTCCTGGCCTCTGACCCTAATTATTGTCCCTGATATGATCACGACCATGTATTGATTTTCCTGAATGCCGTTAAAACCACCCCACCCGGGCATGTCATAGCATCCGGGGCGATGTCGCGGCCTCCACACTGCTCAAGTCTCTTCCTCTTTGCCGCCATGGATCATTGCGCTCAGCCTGTTGCGTGTCATCGCCATCTGTATTGCATTACTACTCATGCGTACCTCCACGACACTCCCACCGTTTAAATGCGCGTCACGCGAGCGAGATATCTGTTCAATTGTTCTTACAAATTGTATGTCGTCTGTCAAATTTGTTACGCCTGGTTACTGAGGGTAGTAGGACACGTAAAAATAATGTGACTTGTCAGTAGTATACTCCATGAGCATTCAACTTTAAAAATTGGGCAGGTAGAGGAAAGAAATATATTTGTTCCCAATTGTTACTGTAGCAATGTCATCTATGAATAATTCTAATTAAAGTCCTTCCATGGGTTACTGTCACAGTAGAATCACATTGAAAATAAATGGATCTGCTTTCAAATACAAGAAGATAAAAGATTAGACCTTAGAGTTTATGGGCCAAAGGGGAGGAATACCCAGCTGACTTATTAGAATGAACATCAAAATATATCACTGTCAGCAGTAATTCAATCCCAGAGAAATATTAATTCCATCCAGATGGATATACTTTTCACAAGTAAGTTCCCTCAATTTGTGACAAAAACATCAGATCTCATTAACATGAAAAATTCCTTTTAATGGGTCAGTTCAATAGTGCATTTTTGCTTGACTTTTGTATTGAAGTAGTTTACTTTTAAGAGTGGAGTGATGCGGTCGCAGTTACATAACACAAGTGGGAAGATTTCCCTCGCAGAATAATCACTGGGTATTGTAGCAATGATGAAGTGAGTACCCTAAACTTTGTCACAGCACCACAATCGATATTAATTAGATGCTTATTTCTCTTTTTGTATGGTGCTTTGTTCATATTTGTTGCTTTTTGTTGCAAGTTAGTTTTTTAAGGGTGATGTAGGTAAATTCTTTTTCAACAAGAAGATGGGCAGAAAGCAGGGGAAAAAGCAAAAAATGATGTTGAAAAATATGGAAGAGTCATCAGAATCCACACTTGTACTTTCAATTAGATGCCAATGACATTGCTATTAAATTGTTTTTGTGATAGCAGCCAAATGAGAAATGCATACACTTAGGGGGGGGCTTTTATTTTGCTTATATCTTTTTTTTTTGGTGCGTTTTTGTTTGCCCTTTTGTTATCTTTGTGTTGATTAGCCCGTTTATTTGTACTGCAGAGCCCTATGCTTCTTCGCAATCTAATTGCTTTCCAAAAAGACAAAAGTACTGCAAGAAAAAACTAAATGAAATGCAGAAGCAACAATCAAATGACTGTAATGCCTTATTAATAAATATAAATGAAGACAAAACATCACTTGGCACAGTTTTCAAATTAAATCACCATTCAATTCTAATTAATATTTAGTTTTTGTTGTGATACAGCAAACTGAAAAGAAAAATGCAAACACCTTGGGGGGGAGGTGGGGGGGGGGGGGGGGGCGTTTCTAGAAGTAAAGTTTGCTTATGAAAATACTGTTCTCTCTTTACCTCTGTTTGCGTTTCCCCTTGCTCCTCTGCCCCCGCGTCCTCTGTTATCCCTGTTGCCTTGTTTATCCGACCTGTAGCCGTCTGTCTTGCCCGATTTTCCACTCTGCTGAGCAGCCTCTTCTTTCCGCTTCTTCCGCACCTCTTTCCGCAGCTCTTCCACTGGACAAAGACAACACATACTGCTTTACGGGAGCCAAGGTTTCAATTACACTTTAAATGAAATGTCAGAAGGCAATCATTCTCTGTACTGTAATTCTGTATCACTTTATTTCAGATCAAATATAAAAATAAAACAAAACATCAGCATGGTTACAAATTAAGACCAACAGCTTACAAGATAAATAAAAAGTCAGCCACTCAAATTGCTTCCTGGTTTAGAAGTTGCAATTTAGTTATGCTTGTTTTCGAAAGCAATTGGACTCAAGCCTGATTTGCTGCAGTCTCTACTACCAAAGGAACATCACACACTTGTAAGGACCCTTAACAGAGTTGGCCCTGCCTTGTTTCAATGATGTCTTGCTGTGCATATTCTTATTCAATGAGCACGCACTGTTGCTTAACAAGCCCTTCTCACCCCCTTCTGAAAACAGTGAACACCATTACAAAACCTGGTCAACACAAGGAGCAATACTTCACCCATAAACTCAACAACTTTACAAAAAATAGCACAACTGATGAGCTAACAAAAGCAAGAAGTGCAAGTAATTAATCATATCACAAAAAGGCTGAACACTCAGCTAGCTTTCACAACCTATGGCATATCTGAACACTTCTGATATTCAAAAAATAAATAAAAAATTTTTTCCCCCAAATCTTTTACATGAAAACTGGTAAGACCGCTGACATCAACTTATCTACAAGTCCTGTGGTTTAATATTGCAAACAAGAGGCAGATTCATACAAACAGCATTTAAATATGTATCTGTTCTTTTGTTGTTTCTTCCTCGGCTAGAGCTCCAAAGTTCACCAATGGCCAGATTTTCCATACGCAACCATTTCTGTCCATCATTTAAGTAGCTGCAATCCAACTTTGGGGATATTTGCATCTATTCTAAAGTGATGTTAACACTCCAAATTTCTTTTAAAAAAAAACAAAAAAAACAATTGTGAGTACTATACAATGAGACTGCGTGTGGCAGCAAGTGGTGTACTTGAAATGAATGGAATGGGTATGACAGTATAAAAATATTACAGAAGATCAGGCAGAAAAAAAAAGATATATATAACACAGGTATGTATACAAGATGTAAGGTAACAGAGTGTATTTTATGAGAACTTACTGTCAAAATCTTTCTCAGAAAGGGCCCTGATGTTCAGAAGGTTGTTCCCAATCATCACCTTGCGGTATCCCAACAGAAAGCCTTTCAGACTGGTGCGACTCACGCAGTCAATGGTCAGGTTCCTGCAGTATTCAAATCAATTGTACATTGCATACAAGAAACATCATAACAGCTTGACAAATGTCATTCTTATTTAGGGGACATAAAAGCACAATCTTTTTTTCATTACTTTAAACTGGTTGTCTAACACCGTACTTACTTTTTCATTATCACCATTACTAAAGTTTCTACTGAAATTTTAAATCTCAGTCCTCGATCAATACCTCAAATATGTCCATCAATTTCAAAATCTTTCTAGGAAATACACTTAGTTATCTAAACTTTTAAGAAATTTTTTTTTTTTAAATTGTACACTCTAACCTACAAAGCAAAAAAGACAACAAAAAACCCCCAAGGATAACGGTATTTTCAACATCTGCCTTCAGAAAATGATCCACCTTTTGAATAACCCTACAACTCAGCTGATATGATAAGTGTTCCGAGCAGAAAGCTCATCTTTCTAAAGTACTGAGGGCATAGGCTTGACACCACTGCACTAGCTGTCAAGAGGGATTTTCACTTTTTTCTCTGGAGTTAACAGTAACACTGGTATTGATACCATTCCTCAGAACTTCAAATGAGACAATATAGTGATGTTACTTGTACGAATATGCAACCATCTTGTACACACATTTAAATATAATAGGCTAGCTATGGCTGGTGGCATGAATAATACAAACATGTCCAGCATGCAATCTGTGACCTGAGAGGGATGGGCTCGACCAAGTTCAACTTGCCCAGGACATACTGCCTGAAAAATTCAGTGATATACCCATATTCTTCTCAAGGAGTTGGAAATAAAGTCAAAAAATTAAAGTGACCAAAATACAGAAACGTTAATGTACAACTTCTGAGGCAAGACATTTTCTTTGCGTATCTGAAAGGATAGCTAAATCACATAAAAATAAAATTAAACAAAACAAAATATACATTACCCGATGACGACTTCAGTAACCTGGAAATCATACAATCACAAACTGGCCTCACACAAACAAACCTATTATGTGGACACAATTTCCTACCTTTAAAGAAATGAATTTACTTGCTGGCTCCAAAGCCACTCACCCATTAAATTCACCAATTTCTTCGTCTTCGGCTTCGCTTTCCTCTTTCTGTTCATCATCCTTGTCTTCCTCATTATTAGTCTCTTTGGTTATTTCAGCCGCTTCACTAGCCTTCTTGGCTGCCTCTTCACTCTCATCTGACTCTCTTTTGATATGAAACGCTCGAGCAAAGAGAACGTTCAAAAATTCCTTAGACGTGCTCAGGGGCACGTCGCTGACCTTGGCTACGCGTGTGCTGGGCTCTCCTGCAAACATTGAGAAATTTGAACACAGCTGCACGCACCAGAGCGCGCGATGAATCGGCACTTCCCACCAGCCCTCAGAGGGCTGGCCAAAAGCACCCCTGTAGAGAAGACGAGCACAACTACCCCCTCACCCCACCCAACAGAGGGTGGGGGAGACGAAGGACGGCTGTGCCCGTCCTGTGTTGGCAGATGTCGCTCAAGGGCCCGTCCTGCCGTCATGAGCTAAGCGCTCTGACTCACTTTCAGCGACTGCAGAGTGGTGGTCACACAAGTTGAGACCACAGGGTGTCTACTGTCAAAACAGAATCTTCACAAGAAAAGGTCATTATTCACAACGTCAATTCTCCAAATAAAATTTTTTCTGCTTTACATTTGCAATATCTTTCAAGCAATCACAGGTGTAGATTTTCTTAAACACTACAATGCAGGTGACTGCCAACATTTTGCATATTGCAATGTGGCTTCCTGTCACGCAGAATAAATTGAATGTTTCTTTTAATCAATAGAAAAAAGTAATTGGTCGACCACAACTTTCGAATAAATGGAGAACTTTCTTATTTGTAGATAATATGCTAATTTGAGAAAAAAAGCCAAGATAAAAACACAGATCACCAAACCCAACATCAAAAGATTTAAGATTTATCATTTTAAGCAACAGACATGATCTTTCTCTTCACTTCAAACCTAAAATTCAACTACAAGAGACATGTTACAAAGAATCTAATGTTTATCAAATTTTCTTTCAGTCTGCTTTAGATCCTAGTCTGAAAAGAATCAAGCAAGATGATGATAAAAATGTGTGCACAGACAGAAGTCTAGTGAAAGTGGAATAGCAAGAGATTCTGCAAGTAAACAGAATGGAGAAAAGTGATAATGGTGGAGGAGGTGGTCAGGGGGAGGGAGGGTTGTGTCTACCAGGGTGAGACAGAAGATGAGACAGAAAAAAAAAGACACGACTGCTAATACTTACCAACGTTTTTTCTTTGCCTGTCCCATCTCATCTTGGCCGCTTCAACCAGGTCAAGCCTCAGAGCAGCTGAAATGTTCAACATGTTTATAACTGACACTGTGTCTCTCTCCCTTAAAACCTTATTGCATACCCCGTCATTATTGGAAGCACTATACAAAATCTTTTTCCTTTAAACAAAATACAAAAAAGATCAAATGTTCCCCTAACTTGAAATACATATCAAACAACTTTTTGTGTTGCTATCACCTTAAGGTGTGACAATTGGGGTCGAAACTGATAACATTTTGTTTACAAGCTCATGTTAGAAGTTCTACCAAATACTGAAAAGGCATCACTTGTAAAGCCTAAAAATCTATATACTACTCAGCCTTATGCACCGTTGCCATGGTAACAGTCCAATATGGCCACCAAAAATAAATGTTTCAAACTGATTAACCTTTTTATCTATGAAAACTACAAGAAACCTGTTTATACAGACATGTTTTACAACCTACATTCAATTACAGAAGGAAATCTTCATGTACGCATCTACCAACTTTTCATACTAAAAATACATGACTTTGGCCACTTTTAGGCCTGTGTCCAACCTTCAGAAGAGTTCATTGTTAAGGTGCTTATATGTGGGGGTGGTATAACCCTAGTGGTTAGAGCACTGAGCTCGTGATCTGTCAACCTGGCTTCGAGCCACCATCGAGTTGTCACTTCACAGGGATTTCCCCCAGGAGTTAACATCAGTACCAACTCCACTACCCTAAAGTCCTGCGGATGAGTCTATAACTGAGGTCCCATGTGCAAACACACTGAGAATATCTTGCGCGCACATTAAAAACCCATTCTGCCTTTCAGAAGAGTGGGCCACTGCATGCCGGTAGGAATGGATGACACCACTTCAGAAAAACACATGCACATAGGTGTCTTGTTTAGACATTATCCTGGAAGTCAGACCGCCCCTACCTTGGTGGGTGAAGGGCTGCAAATGCAAAATCCAACCACAAGTGAACCTTAGAGCTCTAGCTGCGGAAGAGCACCAAGCAAAACAATGACCAAATGTCATCGGAATCATGTCAGGTCAATAATATGAAAAGCACTATAAATTTTGGCATATATTATATAAAAAAATATTTCACTGGAGTGTATATATATATATATATTGATAAGCCTACTGTCAAAAGAGCTTCAATACACACAAAAAGAAAATGACAACAGTCATGACCTTCAAACCTGATGCAACACACAAAATCTCGTGATAGACAATTTACTAAGAAATACCTGTTTCTATGTCTCCATCTTCATGCCTGTAGTACAAGTAGATGAAGGGCCGACTGACGCTGAATTTTCGGCAGCAGATTGTTCTAATCACTACTTTGGCTGCCTGACTGTCATTTGTGTAGAAGTGGGCCTCCCTGGAAACACACCAAAACTGACCAGCATGTTTCAGACACTGCATGTCTGTAGCCTATAAAGTCTAACTACTATGAACAGCAAACAAGTTTTCAGCAAAAGATACCACAATTATTTTATTTTGTGAATTTGCTACTATTTGGGAAAAGTTTTCAGCAACAGACACACCTTAGTTTTATTTTGTGAATTGGCTACTATCTGAAACTTTGACACAGTAGCTGCTCAAACCAAAAAGTTAACATGTTTGTAAGCAAACACAGTGGCCATCATCTGAATGTTTGTCTTTGTGTATCTTTCATAAAAAACAAGAAAACCAACAGTAAGCAGAAAATAATGGTTCTATAATTGTTTCTGAATGTTTTATCTTTTTATGTTATCAAAATCCATGCATGCATTCCAAAGTTATTGCAACACTTACAGGGACACAAACAAACTGATCAATCGCCTTGTGTGCTTATGTAATATAATCCTTAAAAAATATATTTAAAAATCAACACAGGATGGGAAATAGTAGTTTGTTTCTTTATTTCTGCATCTTGCCGCTTTTATTTCACCAAAACATTTGAAAGCATTGTAAAGCTACTGCATGTATTAAATACACACACCCACTCACAGTCCATCAATCCTCCATTTTCAGTCCTGCAGGAAGTAAACATATGATTTTGCTATGCCCAGCAAAGGGAATATCAAATAGACACAAAACACTCCCCCACCACCACTTTCAACCAGCATGAAGAATTGAATTCAAATTGGTTTGTGTGTATGTCATTTTTTGTTGTTGGGATTTATTTTGTTTGTTTTTTTTACTTTTAAAAAATCCAACAAAAACAAATCTTTTAGACCATTGTAACATTTTGCTTTTTTTATTTTTTTGTTGGGGGAGGAGGGGGGATGGGAGTGTTATTGGTTTTTTACTGGCAACAGACATGGCAGCTCTATTATTCTTTATCCCTTTCATTTACAGGTGCCAGTTTAGCTTTTTTTTCTCCCACATTCAGGCAGTACACCCCATGCTGACAGTCAATAAGCCTTACCCTTTTTTTTCTGTATTTTCAGACGTCCTGAAGACCACGTTGCTCTGCTCGGAAGTGGCCACCATCTTGATAAAATTACCCAGCACTGAATCCTCAGGAGAGATGGGGTACATTTCAATGTGCCATGTCCAGTTATCTTGATCTGAAAATGGAGTAAAGTCAGTGGAGTAAACAGTCTGTTAGGAGGCAGCATAGCCTAGTGATCGGAGCACTGAACTTTTCAGCTGACAGTGAATGAGGATGCAGGGTCATGTCACTGCTGTGGTGTCCATGTAAGGGGACTTTCCCTCTGAATTTCTACCGGTCTGAACTTTATTCCCCTGCAAATCCTACAGACCAGACTATTAACTCTTTCCTTTGCACATTTCTGTGAGTTGTTAATTCCCCTCATTTCCATGCTCCAGGAAAACTTCACTTCCTTTCATTCCCAGGTTTCTGGAAGAGCTTACTTCTAAAAATAAGGTACTTAGTACCACGTGAAATGACGCTAAAATTGAACATTATCAACTCCAAGAATCATGGACTGTTGTGTTAAAGTAAATGCAGTAAATATTTTTGTTGCAGTTTTAACGAATCTATGACAGTGTTGGTGACTTGTAGGTGTTAGAACAGAAAAATACAAACTGTCAAGGACAATATAAACACGCATGTCCATGTACAAACTGTTTATGGAAAAGAAACACACATGCCTGCACTCTCTTAACAAAGTCCACACCAAACACCTATCTTGCAGGGTATCAGTGTCCCATGCAGACACTTAATGACTTCTCCACTGAAGTGCTATAAAGCCGCTTACATATTAATGACTTCCTCATGGCTCTCCAGGGGCAGTAGACCTTTCCTTCACATACACTGACCAGCCCACTGATAATATTGCAAAGGATCAGGGTTTCTGATACATAGGTAGTCAGGATGTCAGGGGGTGTACCGTTTATGCTGACCAGCTGTGTCCCAGTATTCCAGGCTATGGAAACCATGGAGACAAGGGGAAATTGTTAGCCCAAACCGGTTTTCCAGTCTCTGGGAATCCAGGATACGTTCAGTGGAACCGCTATATACTGGGTACTGGAAACAGAAGTTCACTAAACCAAGGTCCCATATGTGCTAATCATCTTATGCACATTACATTTTACTGCCTGTACTCACTTCTTATCATTTTATAATCTACATAAATTCAACGCACAGAGCTCTGTGCAACAGGCAGTTTTTGCGCATTAATGTTGAAACCCCATCCAGAAAAACCATCTTAGTGACCAGCTGTATGGATGACAGGAGCAGCCAGAATGATAAAGCATGGGATTTGTCATCATATCATCTCATTTTCATGATAGAGCATAGGAATCCCCGTGATCCAACAGCTGAGAACTGACAGTGAACTATCATAAAACAATTGTACGCTACTCACCAGCCTGTCTATTACGGTCATCTTCGGCCCCAAATTCAGCATCACTGGCTGCTCCGCTGTCACATTCCTCCTCTTCCTCCTCCTCAGGTTTTTTCTCATCTCCATTCTTGTTCTCGGACTCGTCTTTGGTCCCTAGCAACTCGTCTTCATCCTCCGCTGCCACTTCCGCATCCTCCATTGGAACATCTTTGTCTTCTACCTGATCTGCCATGCTGTTGTAAAACCTGAACAGAAAATGACATATATATATTATTATATATGACCTGATCAATAATAATAAAACAAAACCCCACAGCATTTAAAAAGAGGGAGGTTCCATTCTTCAGCAAAAGATTGCAGCGTAAATTCCTTTTTTTAAAAATTACTTTACGACACATAAAAGCATAATTTCTAAAACAAAGTGTTTGATAGCACTTGTAGGCAAAAAGAATTCCTGCAAAGTGCAATTAATTACTTCAAATTTGTATTGTAAATAAACAACAAACAAAACATAAAACTCTACTTATTTCATTCATGAATTTATCTTAACACCATAAAACTCTACTTATTTCATTCATGAATTTATCTTAACACCAAATCTGAAGAATTATGTAGCGGTGCTTGCATTCTAAATGATTCTTACAGCAAATATCAATCAGTCTGAGTCATGTCAACTCAAGGTTTACATTCTAAGAAAAAATATCTGCATCAATACTCAAAAATAGTAGTTTGATAACAGTACTAATATCATGCTGCTTTGTCAGTAAGACTAAGAGTGCAAAGATGACCAAAGTTCAAACCGAACTTGAGTAAAATTTAACTCAGAAAATGAAGTGATGTTTTTGTTTTTTATTCCTTGGCTACAGCTCAAAGGTTGACAATTGGTGAGAATCTTGCGTATGTCACTATGTGACCATTTACCAGCGATCAACTTACTTAGGCATCCCATGATCCACATTCTGACTATGCAGGTGATGTCTGAACATGTCAACAGTATGTGTGTGCGCGCGATTTCTGTAAATTTGTCATCCCTCCCCAATGACCGCACAGGTTATCACAACACTTATTCCCAGTTATTAAATAATTATGTGTGCATTTGCATTCCCTGTCAGTGTCAATGGATTCTAAAAATGCTAACCATCTGCACTGAACCATAACAGGCCCAGTCTTCAGCACTTTTTTTTTAATTTAAGGGGGAAGAGAGAGAGAGAGAGAGAGGAAGAGAGAGAGAGAGAGAGAGAGAGAGAGAGAGAGAGAGAGAGAGAGAGAGAGAGAGTGATCCTAAAATCAAACTCTGGATGTGTTTCAAAAGAAATATTATAAGTTTGCTTCAGAAATTCTGCACAGTATGCATCAGTGCATGCATGTACATGCATGAGTGTACACACACACATGTGTAAGGTGATATTATTATGGGAGCACTCTTGTACTGCCTTGTGCATGCATGGACAGGCGTGATGTTAGAGCTTTTTTTTTCTACGACTCGTAGTACGAGTCACTCGTATGCATAGCATAGTTTGCTCAGCAAGTCAACTTTCAGTTTTCCCAAAATGCTTCATACCTGTTTACTGTTTGACAATTCTTACAAGCAATTCCAACAATCCCATCTTTGTTCTACATATCAGTACCTCATCCTATGATTGAACTACAGCTGAACTTCAATGAAATTCTTTTCAAATAAAATTTTGTACTTACAAAAGTATTGGCCACAAGAGCCTTTTTACAAACTGTCACTGTCAGTCTAGTGTCAGTTTCTTCTCTTGCATAGCCAATTAAAATGGCAGACGAGTCCTTCAACGGCACATATTCCAGAAACTTGCAAATATGTATTCCTCTTGAGTGGCTTCCCTTGCTTGGCTACCAGCAGGAAGAAATTTTGAAAAGCAGTGAGTAATCTTGGTGTTATTTTGTATAAAAGACGTTCAATATGCCAGTGACAGGATTGCCTTCGCGCTAAGAGCGTGTTCTAAACACCTTTTTGCAGGAAATGTATTTAACGTCATTCAAAATAGACAGTAGGGACGATCAAACTGTTATTGTATTGCGACTGACACCAACTGGCCAACCCGTTGCACACACTCCAACTGACAGTGCAGTGTATCGTAGGAAGAGTCCAGCGCAAGTTGCCAGGGACAAAAGGAGGGCGGAGGTGCACAAGACATCGAGGACAGAGGAACGAATGCAGGCAAGTTCGTCTTCACCTCCCTCAGGCCTCTTTCTCCCTACGCCACCAAGTCTGTACTATACAACACAGAATGCCACTGCACATGACACTTTCTATGCCACTGACACATACAACACCGCTCCATGTGTGGCGGAATGTGCACGTGCAGCACAGCAGGCCAACCAGTCCTGTGATACATGTATGAGGCAGAGAATTCCTTGCTAGTGAAGACACCGCACATGGATGTGCGTGTAAATGATGGTGATGATGGAGAGAAGGGTGATGACTGGAGTGTGCAAACAGAAGATTTTGCTGATGAGACAGTGGCAATGTCACAAACACCAACAGAACACACAGCAGAAGAAGCTATGGCAGAAAAAAACGAGACTGTGTCAGGAAGAGGTTGTGATGTGGAAGATACATCGTCAGTCAGCAAGTCAAAGCAAACCAACCGTCTTGAAATGAATGAAGGCAAATAATCAAGTGTATTGAAAAGATGCAAAGGGACTTGCGTAAAATGGACAACAGCTTTAGTTTAAGAGAAGACAGACTCAGTCTGGCAAATGGCGAAAAAGGAAACCTTTCCACACCACCCGGAAAACAGCAGACATCATGGCCACACCGATAGAGACACGGCTTTGACAAGCTTCACCTTCCTCTTCAGGCAGTGATGACAGTGACAGTCAATATTATTGTTGTAATGTGACTATGAACATTACCGTGATCAGACTTCCATTCGCAAAGATCCTGTGAATGTAAATTGTTCGTTGTGTATGTAATTATCGGACCTTTCGATCCCCCTTCCCCCATGTGAATGGGCCCAAAGCCTAACACATTAAATTATTTGTCATTGTCAAAAAATAAATATAAATGTATTCCTCTTTATTTCAATATCTGAATCAACCCCAAAATAATGGAAAAGGGAAATGAATGGGATGGGGGGTGGGGGGTGGGGGAGGGAATGCTAGGCTGATAGACACTGTACTAATATGTATTGTGTATGGTAATAATAATACAAAAGATAATAATAAGCTCACTATTGAGTATTACTGCACTGACATGTAACTCTACCTTGTATATGTTGCAGGAGAAGAAACTCACTGATATCACATTAATTTATGGAAAGATTGCGTAACTAAAAAAATCCCACGGCACAACTAAACAAAGAAAATAAACTAAACTCCACTTTCAATTCACTAAAAATGATACTGAAGTGTGAATTAGTCAAAACAAAAAACAAAAAACGGGGACAACGTTTGCTTCACAAAATCACGGAATCACGATGATCTCGGATTATCTTCTCTTGGTTAGGCTGGTCATTCAGCAAATCGTTAAATATGATCGCTATTTCACCATGTAACCTTACCAAAAAAATACATTGTATAGAGATACGTTCAAACTATTTTATTTTGCAATCATTGTAAATTTGTGAAGTGATTTTGTGGAAATATCTGACGAAATCGGGCATGCTTTCTTCTTTCCGGTTCGCACATGTCGGAAGATCGACAACAATTGTAATAGTCCTTTTCTAAGTCTTCGTTTTCAACGATCGCACGAATTATTACGCAAACCACGCGATCTTTGTATAAATAAACTGTTATATTGATGATCTATATTGAAACATTTATTAAATTTACCCTGTAAATCGAAAAAATTCGTTGATTGTTGACAAAATCGGTTCAAGATCAGTTCGCGATGTCCGTTCGTCCTTGCCCTTGCGTTAACAAACTTTCCGCAGTTTGAACACTTCGCTTTTATTGGTTTGCGGGTGAACGACAGTCCATGAATACATTAACCCATTCCCAAATTAGTACAAATAGGTCGTCTAGTTTGATTTTCACCTGAGTATTGGCTATTTTAAGCTACAGGTTCTTCGGAGTTCGCCGTCGGAGATCGTGTACCGCCAAAAATCTCGTTTTTCGCGAAAATTAGCCAGATATGAAAAAACTTTCACCCATCTTGGTATTCTACAATAAAATCTGAACACAATGATACCAAATATAGTGACAATAGTTGTCTGTCGCGAATACGCATCGGATTCAAAGTGGTCATGTCTCTTTGAAGATTTGTCCATGTGCGCGGAAATGGAGGCCGCGCATCATTTTTTAGCGGAACGCAAACCTCATTCACACGCTTTGCGTATTGACGATACACAAGCCACAGAAATAAAAATGCACTCAATGAAAAGAAGAAAGATTTAACTTTTTTTAGATATACAGTGTTTTTTAATCAGTAAAACAGAAGTGGACCATTGCTACAGCAGCTGAGTGTATTGTGCACTGGGTCATCATAGTAAAATCCTATTATCTTTTGGGGGGTTTAAAACCCATTTCTTATGAAACTATTGCATTGTGTGGGTGAATGCCTAATGTAATTTTCTTTTTTTCTTTTTTTTTTGGGGGGGGGGGGTAATATTTATAAATTATATATGTATTGAAGTGTATACTGCATAAATCATATTAAATGTTTTAAATATGGTGTAAAATTATATAATTGTTCTAATTTCAAGTGGTGTCTGGACTGCTGCACTTATGATTCTTACATAATTGATAGCAACAAATACGACAAAACATGAACAGAACAAGTTCAACTCATGAATGCAAGAATCACAAATAAAACAGAAACATAGTGTTAGTAATAGTCTGATACTGAAACAATGAAGGGGTCACTGCCGATGTACCACTACCATAAGTACAAGTGAATAGGCCTACAATACAAAAAGTCAGGGCTACGCAGGAAGAATTATCACACCTAACATTCAAACCGACAGTTTGACTCATGTTATGGCAAGCACAAAGAAAACAAAAATCATTTTGATTTGAATGAACGAGTTCTAGCGGAGCTGTTCGATTTTTTTTCGGGTCTCTGGGATTGTACAGTCTACAAGTACAACGCATTTTTATATTTTAAATATAGGTATTTACTTACATACTCAGTGCATTATCATTTTGAACAATTATTACTTATCACTATTAAATCATAGTAAAATCCTATTATCTTTTGGGGGGTTTAAAACCCATTTCTTATGAAACTATTGCATTGTGTGGGTGAACGACTGCCTAATGTAATTTTGTTTTTTTTTGGGGGGGGGGTAATATTTATAAATTATATATGTATTGAAGTGTATACTGCATAAATCATATTAAATGTTTTAAATATGGTGTGAAATTATGTAATTGTTCTAATTTCAAGTGGTGTCTGGACTGCTGCACTTATGATTCTTACATAATTGATAGCAACAAATACAACAAAACATGAAGTTATGAACAGAACAAGTTCAACTCATGAATGCAAGAATCACAAATAAAACAGAAACATAGTGTTAGTAATACTAATAGTCTGATACTGAAACAATGAATGGGTCACTGCCGATGTACCACTACCATAAGTACAAGTGAATAGGCCTACAATACAAAAAGTCAGGGCTACGCAGGAAGAATTATCACAGCTAACATTCAAACCGACAGTTGGACTCATGTTACGGCAAGCACAAAGAAAACAAAAATCATTTTGATTTGAATGAACGAGTTCTAGCGGAGCTGTTCGATTTTTTTTTCGGGTCTCTGGGATTGTACAGTCTACAAGTACAACGCATTTTTATATTTTAAATATAGGTATTTACTTACATTACTATGCACTATATTTTGAACAATTATTACTTATCATTTTAATTCATCCTAGTTTGTAAGAATAATGATGGTTGATAAATTTTATTTCAAACCTTTTTAAGCTGTTCTGTCGCGAAATGTCTTCAGCACGAGTTTTACCGGAAATGAATTAAAGTGAGCCTGTTTGTGATGCCTATTAAGACCGCCAAAAGCATATTTGGCCAAATTCTCTGTGAGAATCTTACATAGCTTGTAAACGAGTAGATGCTAGGTTAAAAAAAATGACGTTACCAAAATATAGACTTATTATTTTTAACTACTAAATTATCAATATTCATACATAATTATACCATGGGAAAGGAGAGTACTTCACAGCTTTGGACATCTACCAATCAACAGCCCCAATACAAATGCCCTTGTGTTTACTGTGGTGTGATCCCTGTCATCATCACCGCCTCCACTTGCATTGGAGTAGAATAAGAAATCTAAGAAGACAGGGGTACTGCATACGGTGGAGTATAGACTTATACACTGTTGTGGAGAGGGAATAAGCAGTGCTTCACGCTTATTTAATATGTAAGTATTTTACTGAATCTTTGCTCAACCGTAGTATCACGTGTTACACATCAGGGGCATTCACTGATCAGTCATGACCCGTCGCGTAAAGCCAGAAGTGGTTACTGCGACGTATTGATCCAGATCCAGACTCTAAAATGACTTAGTCTCCAGTACTGATGACAGTGATCAATGTAGACGCATCGTAGATGATAGCCTAACAGGTTTGGGTTGGGTTTTTTTAACGCACAGGGCCTAGTGATTTTATATTGTATGATCAGGTTTTTGTTTATATGGGTGTTTTGTTTTTTAAAGAACAGTGGGGTTTAGGGGCAGAATCGTTTTCTTTTGATGGAATAGAATCTAGATCTAGACTAAAGCCATCATGACTGGAATAGGAGTTTGTTCTCATTATTTGTATGTGATCATGTCATCACACAAATTCCTAAATGTTTTTAGTCACGTTTTGTGCCCTCTCCTCTACCCCCCAATCCCCCCCCCCCCCCCCCCCCCCAAAAAAAAAGCCCACAAAAATCAACCCAAACAACACACCACACACACACCAACACACACAACACACACACACACACACACACACACACACACACACACACACACACAGGCACATAACAGAACAAAACAAAACAAAAAAGCCACAAAAAGATTAGCAAAAACCTGACAAAATGTATATATGATATATCTCATTTAATTTTAAGTCACTCCTACTTTATTTAGTTATATACAATACTATTGGATTTTTTAATGTTTTCTGAGCAGATTGATCACTAAGATTGTAAGAATACATCATTTCACATTTTACACATAATATCAGAGCTTTTGCTAGGTTAACCTATTCCTTGCCTAATAGTAATACTAATAGTAATACTGTAATAGTAAATCGTTTATATATGGCATGTTAACCCACTATTACTAGGCACTATGAATGGTGTGCTGCCACAGTGTCATTTTTCTCAGCCTAAAATAGAGAGAGCCAGTATAACTATAACAGTATAAAGAACTATAAGTATACTCATTACTGTTGACCAGTCAACTAGAGTAAGAGTCTATGATAACGCCATAAATTTTCCTTCCAAAATAATGTGAATCTAGTAATAATCTATATAGTATAAGTTGTGTGACCAATGACTCAGATCAGCGAGAAGAAGTGTAGTCTAATTTTGAAATTTCCTTCTTGAATGTTAGTAATTATTGTAGGACATTCTCAGAAACATGTGAGGTATGATATGACCTACTTCACACATCTACCATTTACTGAATTTAGTTTGTAACTAGTAGTGGAATGCTGGTTACTGGTTAAGTTGATTAAAGAAATAAATTTAAAAAGAGATTAAAAATGGAGTACTTGTTGTCTTTTTTTAAAATATTGAAGTTTCTTTTACAAAATGTGCTCATTCCAACATGGCTATTTGCGTAGACATGATGGATCTGCATATGTTTTTACAGAATTGTTCTTCTGACTATCATAGAACTGCTAGATATTGAACCACAATTTGTATTATAATTAATGCCCATGTTGTTTCAACTCCCAACAGAACATCTTTCTATTTTTTTCATGAAAAACAATAAATAAGGTGGAATTAAATACCCTTGTGTGTCCGTGACGCTTTGGTTTCCCCAAAGTCAGGCCCAATTTTAAAAATCTCTCACAAAGAACTAAATATATCTATCCACCATTTATAGCTCCACTGATAAAAGTAAACATTAACAGTAAAATAAAAAACGATTTTTTGATCAGCAACCTTCCTACCCACGTTCAAGGCTTTAACCACCAATTATCAACAAAAATCGTTTTCTCATTTTTAAACGTCACAACCTGACCGACTTAAATTTGGTGCAAAACTTCGAGCGCAGTTCCTTCACTGACGCGACGATTTTTATCGCTGGCACTACACCTTGACCAAAAAATTCTCATTCTTCAGGCACATACATTTTTTCCACCCAAAGGAATCAACTCGCGATTCTATACTATGTCCGTCTTTGTCTTCTTCCAAACAGTTTCTCATGACCACGACCGAAGGTGTCCGCAAAACAACGGCAGCATTTATCAAGAGCATTACTTCGCTTCTATCGCATTTTTTATGGCGAAGGAGAAGGGAATATTTTCTTTTCCAATAGTATTTACTGTTGCCAACCAGAGGTTAATAATCGTAAACTATCGTGTTTAAATTATGAAATTGCTTGTTTTTTGGTGGCAGGTTCTCTGTTGCTGATCCACATGCTTTGGCTTGTTAGCTGTGGGTTACATTTAAGATCGTTTCATTTGATGAACGCTTATTCCCCCTTTTTTAACTCGAAAGAAATAAAAAAGCCATCTACAGTAATTGGAAATGGTTGTTATGTCAAGAAATACATTTGGCCACAAAATATTAAATAATCCAGTTTTTTGTTGTGCGGCGTTACGGTTAGGACATGAACAAAAATAGTACGATTTTCTTGAACGAAACCGAACATTCTTGTTGAAGTTTTACTTTCTCTTTCTATTTACTAGACGCTATTCGTGTTTTATTTGAACAATTAGCGACAGAAGTGATTATTTTCAGTGTTTGAATGTATTTTTGGGAATTAGTTTTCGTGAGCTTAAAACACAAGTATTAACCCACTTTGTGTTTGACACGAAACCAAGATAGCAAAGGTTTCCTGTCTCCGCCGTTAGATTCTAGAACATACTAACATTGTCTCGCGTTTTTTCGTCATTCAGTTATTGATTCTTTTTATAGGAATGCTCTGGTTATGTTGTTGACATATACTACCTGGCAGTCACTTTTGTTTTTTCTGTGTTTTTCTCTGCACTGTTTGAAATTTGGGCCGATAAAAACGTTTAGCTCATTATAGTCTTGACAGGAAACGGATTATGGTTTTTGTCACGACTAGCTGATCAACTTGTAAATTAAATCGTACCCCGTTTTCCTCGTAAACAAATTTCTAGTGTTGATTTCAGGAATGATTGATCTACACGATCGTTGTTAAATCGTAATGATATCAACTAAATCAACCTTAAACGTCATCGCAGTTGACGGTAATGTTTGCTACAAACTGCGCTGATGACAAGCTCCTGTCATGACCAAAACACGTCACTCGTTTTATACCACTTATGTCCTAGCATCAAAATGGTAACTAACCAATGACGTTCTTCTTCGATTAAATTTGTGTTCATGAATTGAGAGAGATACAGGATACAATGCGAGGACGTCCCAAAGCTTAATACATTCTTAACAAACTCGAGTGAAACTTTACAAGGACCGAGATCAGTTATTATGAAAACCACATCATGCGATGGGCTTTTTTGTTTTTCAGATCCCTTTCCGGTTTCCTTGTCTACATTTGGAACCAATTCATCTTTAAATGTGCAAGACAAGCGTTGATTAACAAACAAAAAAACACATTGACCTAAAAAGCAAGAACACTAACAGTTGAAATTGGTTTATACAAGAAAACCATGAAAGCCTTTTCGCCAAAAAAAAAATCAACAATATATTGAGCATAATAAGCAATAGCACAAGCTCTTATAAAATTATAAATTGTTTGTGATTCAGGATACACGGACGATAGGAGCTACACGCACACACAACACACACACACACACACACATCAAGCACACACGACGTCCGCATCCACAATCACCACACACATACATTACACACACACAATCACACTCTCACTCTACCTCATGGGCTAGTACACACACACAACCACACACACACACTCACTCACACCCACATCACAACAAAATTCACACACACTACACACACACAAACACACACCACACACTCAAACACACACACGCACACACAACACGATACATTATACTTACATTATATAATTATGTGCTCCCTCGTCTTCTCTCTCTCTCTTCACTCTCTCTCATCTCTCTCTCTATTGTCAAATCTCTCATCTCGTCGACATCTCTCACATCATCTCTCTCATCTCCTCACATCTATCACCATCACACACCACACACACACACACACACACACACACACACACACACATAGCACAACACTTACACATAATACAACGACACACACAATTTGTAATGTTGATATCTTAAAGCAGAAGTCTAATGAGGGGTACAAGTTACAAGAATCAGTGTCTAAAATAGTAGATACTTATCCATGAGTGAGGAGTCTTAGATTAGAGAAATAAATGGGGGCCGGGGTGCCCAGCTAAACATATGGGATCATGTGAATTATGGACCACAATGTTTTATTACGTGTTACAATATAAATCAAATCATGTGTGCATATGTGTGTTGTGTGAGAAGAGAAGAGAGAGTAGAGAGAGAGAGAAGAGGAGAGAGAGAGAGAGAGAAGAGAGAGATTAGATGAGGAAAACGTTAACAGTCCAAAATCAAGTTTTGAAAATTTATGTTGAGATCATGTATAGATTGGGGACAAAAAAGTCTCTGCATGTTGGAAAAAAAAACACTGGCAAAATGCTGAGTAGTGCTTGAATGATTCTATTTGCCCAAAACTAAAAGAAGTTAATGTGCCTGTAAAACAAGAAATGAAGAAGAATGAACCTTAGATGATACTGTAATTCAAAGTTGATGTTAATATTAAAGAAGTAAACCCCAACAACACAGCAATAGTGGATGCTTTGATAATCAAGTTGACAATCCTAACAAAGTTTGATCGAGAATAATTTTGTTTTACTAGAGAAAAACCCCAAGAACATATTATTTCATTGTTTTTTTGTCGTTTTTTAAAACATAGCATGTTTTGTACATGAGTAAAGGCACTATGTCACTCATGAGTTCTCAGATTTTATCAATTAATTTATGAAGGAAGCGCTAGGTCAATGAGAGATAACTGAGACGTAGCTGTGTTATTGATATTTATCACTGCCAGCATGATAAGTCTAAAATGTAGAAAAGAATTATGATATAATATATCATGTGCACTCAAATTCTTAACATAAAAGCAATCATGTAAAATAAAGTTACAAGAATGCATTGTTTCACATTTGAGAAGATGTTTTTTTCAATTTGATCTTAAATTGCTACACTTTCAAGAATTGTGCTTTGAGGGGGTTGTTTTTCCATGTCCAACCAACGGTCACCATACCACAGAACGCATAATATAATCATCTAAAATGATAATCTGATGAATAAATGTTACAAGAAATCATTGTTTCCAATTAATTGTGTGGTAATGTTTAAATGTTATGTTTAAATTTGCTACAAAACTTCCTTGATTTGTTAGTTGAAGGTGTGTGGTTTCCATGTCACAACAACCAAACGATTTCCATGTCACAACCGCAACATATACTTTTTTTTTGTATTTTATAAGGTATTAAATGAAATAGCTTCCTTCTTGTGTAAAGAAAATTTTGTTTATTTTATCATTCTGTGTTAAAGTTTAGGCTAATTGGTGATTGCTTCCTGTGGTCACTTAGCAAAAAAAAAACCAAAACTTTAAATCTAGCTGGCGTACAAAACAGTCTTTAGAGTGTCATTAGAAAAATGCCAAAAAAATGCTTTGTCAGTGATGTCATACGTCCAAATGTTAATTTGTTTTATAAATGGAAAACAACAGCATTTGAGTGTTTTTTGCGTTGGATATTTCTGAGTAACACAAAGATTATTTTATCGATTTCTTTTAGGTTTTCCTGTCACACCTGCAACACGGCTAAAAATAGAACTTTAATTCATCAAATACTAGGAAACCAATTAATATTTCATCTTTAATTCATCAAATACTAGGAAAACAATTAATATTTCATAATTTTTTCAAAAGAATGCAGATTATGACAGAGTACTCTAAAATATGACAAAAAGGCATAAACTTCCAATGACATTTACTTTTCAAGGTCTATGTCACAAAAACCTCACATGTTTCTGAGAATAACCCATTTAAATTTTTATTCAATCTGTTGCACTTGCAGTGTTGGCCTGATCAGTAAACAAGAGAAGTGTAGTGCTAAGTGCTGATTTTCTTCATGAAGAAGCATGAATCTAGTCCTGATTGAAATGACATTGTGTATAGATATGACACGAAATGTTGGCAACCCATCTTTCGAACTGGAGAATGAAGCAAGCAAGTGAGAAAATATCCTTGAACTGAAGTCAGGTGTTCCTTGTTCAGTTGCAGTTTAGTGAATTAGTACAATTGTAGTCTTCAGCTTTATGTTGCTTTATTGAAGAGATTTTCATCATGATTTTATCTCATGAATGCAAGCAATGGTCATACAGTATTGTATAATATACTGGTCATTATAATATGTTGCTGTGGTTTTTTAGTGACCAGTTTAATATCTGTTGAAATTTTATAAATCTCCTATGAATTAATGAAATATGCCTCATTTGGTGATTTTTCTTTGGGTAAGGTTTTTTTTTTTGGTTGTGGTGGTTTTGCATTGTTATAATTTTGCCCATTGTAAAAAAAATTGTTTTAGTTTTAGTACTAATTTTAGAATAAATTTTATTTATTTAATTTTTTATTCTTTTCTATCTTGGATAATGGACTAAGCACTCATGTGCTTTTTTACATCCAGTCCCTGTGTGTATGCAGTTTTGTCAATTTTGTCATCTGTTTCCACTGGCACACAATGGCCTACTCTTCCCATTTTGTGATGTAGACATGTACGTTACAAAGAATTAAGAAACCAAAAGACAGTTAAATTTTTATTGTGTAACTGACTCACTCACTCAGGCTTTAAAAAAATATAGTTTGATAATCTGTGCATCCCACAAATAACTACTCAGTTCTGTTATTAAAAGTCTGGGGGGTTTTAAAAAATGGAAAGCTTGCTTAACTTTTTAGAAAATAGTTTACAGTTGCATACTTCCAACAAAAAATAATCTTTGCATCCCACAAATAACTAAGTGCTGTTATTAAAAGTTTGTGTTTTTTAATGGAAAGCTTGTTTAACTTCTTTTAAAAAAATAGTTTACAGTTGCATACTTCCAACAAAAAAACTATAGCCTGCCAAATACAAAATCTTTACTGAAAATTGTGTGGCAGGAATCCCACATTCTGAACAGCTGTATATGATCTGTGGCTGTCTAATAATAAATTATATTAAAATACTTTAATAATGTAATTAGAAACAAAGTCATTGACTGAGATAGATTGATGTTGTTTTAGAATTAACTGTGTCACTGTTACACAGTGTTAGTGTTACTGTTTAGCTTTATCCATCCTTTTCAGTTCTTATTAATGTTCTCAGACATACTTTTAATTTTAAAAAGAATATTGTCAGTGATGACCATCGATTATCATGTTATTGTTAAATGATTGTTACAAGGTATGCATAAATCTATGTCACGTATGTGATTTTTAATTCATTGTAAATTGTAAAACTAATTATTACTAAGCCATGCTGATGATCATGTTATTGTGTACTGTAACAATATAAGTCTGATTTGAATGTCTACAGATCTTCAATTTTGTAAATTGTAGGGTCAGCTCATGTAATGGAAAAATAAAACTTTCCCAAAACCCCACCATCAGCAAACAAAATTGAAACATGAGTGTTACTGTACATTGCAAAGTGTTGTAAACAGTATTTTAATTAACACAGCATTTGATACAGTAGCTGGTCTGGATCACTGCCTTTGATTTTCACTATCTTTTGGCATGCTACTGCTGAATTGTGGGCTTAGCTCATCAGGATTGTGTGAATATATGGAGAGCTCTGTTCATAGTCTGTGTTTACTAGTTGTAGACTTAATTTTGAAAAAATTTACTCATGCACTCTGCAGAAGAAACACTCAAACAGAAAAACTTTGGCTACATATATATATGTATTTAGTTGCATGTACTGTAGAATTATGAGAATATTATAAGCTTTGTGAACTCTTGCATAGCATTAGATAGATCTATGTTTAGTGCTGGTGCTATACTACCAGTCTATACTCGGAGATTAACATTTATCAGAAGACATTACATGCTCACTCATACACTGAATGAGTATCGGTGATACAGTCGTAGTATCTCAGTGAAATATCATGTTCCCATCTAATTGTATGATTTTGAGCATTCATTGTAATACATTGTCAGATCGATATATCATATGTAATACAGAATAATTTTGTACTGTTTTGATCACATAGTTAAAAATTGTGTTTGAAATGTGCAAAGTATAAGTAGTAGTTATAATGTAGGCCTAATGAATGTTCTCTTAAAATGTTAATTACAGCTTTGTGGACATCGCAACTAAATTAAAGGAAATGAAAGAAAAGTAATATTACTGAAATTAGTATTAATGATAATTTACTGCTTAGTAACTAATACTACTGATATTGATAAAATAATGAATTATAAAAAAATTTATATATTAACAGTATATAACACTAACTACAGTAACAGTAATAATGAAGAAATCTAAAGAAAAAAACATTTAAAAGTTGTTACTAAATATGCATCCTATGAGAAAAAAGGCTGTTTAAGTACAAATTTTGCTATAAGCACCTGTAGGTATATATACAAGCACACATAAATTTACCTACTTATTCACACACACAGTGACACAATGCACACACCACACACACACACACACCACACACACACACACACACCACACCACACACACACACAAATGTGCTATATATAAGACACAAGCACACATGTATATGAATAAATTTACATACTTATATTCACACACACAGTGACACACACACATACACACTCAAAATAGATGTACTTGGGGCTTGGTTTTGGTTTTTTGTTCCTTGACTAAAGTTCCAAGGTTCACCAATGCCGGCGGCAATGGTGAGATATTTGTGTATCCCATGTGATCGTTTTTGCCCACCATATGACATACGCTTTTATCATGTTTCATACCTAGTACATTTTTCCTTTTGAGATAAACACATTGTATGTTATCAATGTTGTTTTTGCAGATCACAATGGCAGGGGACATGATGAAACTATTCGGAGCTGGGGTGGCGACCTTGGGGGCTGTGTCAACGGCCACTGCCTTTTATTATCTGAGTGGCATGGGCCCAACACCTTTGCCGGAACCTGTTCCTCTTAACCAGCAGACCAGCAAGGTGGCTGTGTCTTTCTAGTTGTGTCTTTTGTCTGTCTGGCCTTGTAACCTTGGGCACTGGAGTATGAATGGGTATTATACATTAGGTATAGGAATAAAAGAGGTTGGGAGGAGGGGTTAAATGTATACTGTACAATACAACTTAGTCATAGAGGGGGGGTGGGGGGGGAAGGATAGAGTAGAGAGGCTAGAGAGGGAGACCTGGGGGAGGGAGGGAGAGAGCAGCATATCATATTATAAATATAATGATATATATGTATCACTCACAGTGCCAGTGTGTGATAAAACTTAAAAAGGTACAGTGCATGCATGCTGACACAGAGTCTGACTCATTGACTGTAAGTGTGGCAGCACAATGATAGAACATACTGTAGTGTGCGCATGTGTGAGTGAATGCATGTGCGTGTCTTGTCTGTGAACATGAAATATGCTAGTGTAAGTGTAAAGTATACTGTAAGTGTAAGGTTTGTTGTGCTTTGTGGGTGTGTAGAATGTGAGTGTGCGTATGTGTGCGTGCATGCACATGTGTGCATGCATGTGTGCATGCATGGATATATGTGTGTGTTCATAAGTGTGTAGTTGCTGTGTGAACTTCCCAGCTTAGACTAGTATTAAAAGCAAAGGTTAGAAAGTTCTGTCAACTACCATAATAGGGCCTCAGTTCTGTGGTTTAAAATATGTATAAAAGACTAGCTATAACTATAAGTATTTAACTAAAAGACTAGCTATAAGTATTTAACTAAGTATGAGCTGCAACCTGATTGTTGAACATCCTGGTATTTTCAGATAAATACCAGGGACAATATACAGTAGCGAACCCTGATTTGTGTGGAACTGAACAGTATTCTGATGAAAGAAATAATTAATTTACACTATTTATGTCTAATGTGTCTAAAGAACTGTACTTGTTCTTTATCCGCCACCCCTTCCTGCCACACACATGTATACAATTTGTATACATGTATGTAATATGTATATGTAATACGATTCATGCGTAACCATCCCTCTTTTCACTCTCTGAAACTGCTTGCATTTAGTGTGAAACTACAATACAAAGTTGGTTGAACTGCAGTTTGAACGAACTTTGTAATTGTATGCTTGCTCAATTGTCTGAAGACCTGACTTTAGTGCTTTTATCAATTTATGATTTTTTTTCCTGGACTATACAATTTTTTTAAAGGGAGTAATGTGCAGGATCTAGTGATGTGTTGTGTCCTTTGTTAACAGGTAAAGTTAGGCACAGAGAAAATAAAAAGGAAAACAAAATTCAGACATTTCACATTTTCAGACTACTTTTTACAGTGTAAATTTATAAAACTGTCAGTCTCTTGTTCTTTCCTTCTGTGTGTGTGCGCGTGTGTGTGCATGTGTGTGTGTTCTTTCTCATTTTTATTGGAAAGTGCATTATGAATATTACAAAATTTTTACATGTATACAGTATACTTTTCATCATTATTGTCATCATCATTACATTTACATTACTAGTTACTGCAGTACTAGTACTACCACTAAGTTAGTACTACTACCACAGTTATTTCTAGTTTTTACTTCTGAATTCACACACACACACACACACACACACACACACACACACACACACACACACACACACACACACACACACACACACACACACAGGCAGAGCTTTTGTTTTTTAATCTTGTACACTTTTACCATGGTATGTCACATGTGTTCTAGTTTGTGTGTATTGTGTATTGTTCAAATTGATTGAAACAGACAGTACATTTTGAACAGTGAAGGAATAAAATTAAAAGCGATGATCATAATGTTAATATTTTGTTGATGTCAACTTTTTAGCTTATAATACATGTGTACTGTATTGTAAACCCATGCACACGGGGACCAGATGTAAAAAAGCACAGGAGTGCTTATTGTTATTCCAATATTATTTATCCTCAAAATAAAATTTTAAAAAACATACACATGCACACTTATAATGTACCTCCCCCTCCCCCCCCCCCCCCCCCCCCCCCCCCCCCCATCCAACCATACACAAACATGATATATAAATTACATGCATGCACGCGCACACACACACGCACACACACAGACGCACACACACGAAATTGTGCAATTATTGTTTGATAACTAAACATCATATATTCATGATATATCTCAAGTGATATTTTAATGGCTTGAATTTAGTGTCTTTGTCACGGTGTTCTTGGACATTTAACTTGTACAAGATTCCTTTGTATTCCTTTTCTGTTGCCTTTGAAACTTGTACACGATTCCTTTGTTTTTTCTCCTTTTCTGTTGCCTTTGTCTGTCTGTAGAAATTCTCCTTTGACTTCATTGTGTTCTCTTTCTTGGTCTATGTTGTTTACTTGTAACACATAATTACCGTAGCAAATGCCACCTGCTTTGGTTCCTGGTGGTGTTTTGTTTGTTTGTTGTTGGTTTCATTTTGGCAGAGCAGGACCTTGTCAGTTTGTGTGTAATGCTCTACAGATTTGTGGAGTGTTCTTTTATAATATGTTATCAACATGATCAAGGTATTGAATTGCAGTCCAAAGCTGTTGTTTGATTTTTTTTTATAATTATGCTATAGAAATAGTTCAGATACTTGATCAATACATTTGGATATATGAGTATTACAATTAAATTAATTAAAACGCTATTGTTCTCTCTCTCCTCTCTCTCTCTCTCTCTCCCTCTCCCTCTCTCTCTCTCTCTCTCTCTCTCTCTCTCTCTCTCTCTCTCTCCCTCTCTCTCCCACACACACACACACACAACCAGGGCTCACACACACATGCACACTCACACTCACTCACTCTCTCTCTCACTGTCACTCTCACTCACTCACAGTCACACACACAGTGCACACACACACACTCACACACACACACACTCACACACACAGGGATACATGCTTGCATACACTCATGTATACATATGCACACACCACGCTATGTACAACAGAACACAAGAAACCAGCACAACACAACACACCCTGGAAAAGTTTATGAGCATACTTTAAAATAACAGAAAAAGTCTTCACTTTCCTACTTGAAACAAATTGTGTACAGGTAAATGATGTTTCCATGTTTTATTGTTACCAGCAGCCTAAATGGGGTTTTGTGTAGCAGCATCGATTAGCGTGACCGACATTATATGCGGGTGGAGCACAACTTGTTATTTTTAGGCATTAGCATGTGGCGAATTCAGGAACTGTGACGGGAGGAGAGGAATAGATCAATACAGGCCCCGTAGACATTGAATAAATAATTGGTTTTCCTGGGAGAGAAAGACTTGGCTGGCACTGCAGCCAGTTAATCACCTGTGGTCATGAAATGAGCACGCGTAGAGTACACTGGGCGTAAAGAAGAAAACTGTACATACTGCATTGTTGATTGTGACTGTAATGTGGAAAGAAATTGTATAGACTTGCGATCAGGTTTAGAGTTTTATCTGAGTAGATCCATCCACCAACTACAAAAGTGGATAACTCACCAGGTGTGATTTGGCATGGGGTGTGTTTTCTCTACACGGAGGAGGTACGAGGTATCCTCCGTCCATTCTGTTCAGCAGTCCAAGAAGGTAACTTCTAACTTGCTGTCAAGAGAAGAACATTCATGAACATAATGTATTCTTTCTGCCTGGCCTGTTTCTGTTCAGCGTGACAAAAGCTGTTCTCTGATACATGTATAAATAAGAATTTTAAGCTCTTATCAGAAGATTGGCTGGGTTTATTTTTGGTTTGTTTTCACCTTGTTCAGTAGAAAGAGACAAACTTTTTTGTTTGTTTGTTTAAATAAGTATTGCATTTGATAATATGTCAAGGTCAGATGTAAACATTCTCTGGAAGGAGTGATTTCTTTCAGTTCAGAGATCAATCTCTCTTAACTGTTTAACCTTTTCTGACGCAGCAGGAGCGTGATTCGTGTCTTGAACAACAAACAAATTGTTCAGTTTGAAATTAGGCTGCTGTCCTTTTGGAAAGCATAATGATATCAGACCTCAGTGAAATCATTTAGAATATCCTTATTTGTCCATATTATTTTTGTTTGGACACGTTTTCAGAAAAGGGATTTGGAGGGAGGGGGGGGGGGGGCGTGGTTGTTCATCGTGTCAGGAAGAAGTTTATTGTTAACCGGGAATTTCTGGGGCTCTTGCAGTATTATTTGTAAAGAATAACATCCCCACCCTCTCCTCTGGAAAATTCTGTGCCACAACTAGAAATTTTCTCCTTTTTTTATCACTCTCTTTGTTTTGGTGTTTTGCCTTACCTTTCTGTCATCTCTCTTGTTAAATTATTTTGTGCCTGCCCAGTCCATTCATCTGCCTTTTTTCAAACGAATCTTTCAATGTTCTCCCTTTTCATGACATAATTTTTATTAATATATGAAATTTAGCCTGTATTATTTAGTTTTGGTGGCCAGGTAGTGGTATTTTAAACATGGGGATGGGCACAGTATATCCATTCTGCAGTGTTATTTGCCCATACAGCATTTATGTATTGTTTTTGTACTTTGAAGTGTTCATTATGGGTGTTTTATGCTTTTTTGTAACCTGGGGAAGATAAATTAAGTGGAGTGGTTGGTATCCTCCACTCAGCCTGGTTATATTGGCCAAAATGACTGAAATGATTACGGTATTTTTGTCAATGCCCCCCCACATATTGATGGTGTTGGATGCTTTGAGGAATTGGATAGTGTTTATGTTGAACTTGAAGAGGATGTTACTGGAGTCCTGACATAGAATAGGTGAAAGCCCAAATAAGGCCTGTGTGGTTGGTAGTCCTGGCTATAATTATAAACAACAAGAAATAAAACGAAAGTTTGTGTTTGTTGTGGTTTTGTTCAAACCTTGCAAACATCAAAGCTGTTCCATGGTCATGAGAGGTTTGAGGCTACTAAGAGAAGTACCATAATAATTGTTTCCTAAGAACAAGTTTGCAAGAAAGAGCAGGAAAAATGCTAGGGCGCTGCAGTGATGTTTTCTTTCTTGATTCTAATGATAGCACTTGCTGCATTGATCTCTCTCTCTCTCTCTCTCTCTCTCTCTCTCTCTCTCTCTCTCTCTCTCTCTCTCTCTCTCTCTCTCTCCTCTCGCCCCCCCTCTCTCTCTCTCTTCTTGCCCCCTCTCTTCTCTCTCTCTCTCTTCTCTCTCTCTCTCTCTCTCTCTCTCTCTCTCTCTCTCTCTCTCTCTCTCTCTCTCTCTCTCTCCTCTCTCTCTCCTCTCTCTCTCTCTCAAGACAGACTCAAGTTATGAATCATCAAATTGGTCCCTTACTCTCTGTGGCTTATTTTGTTTTTAACCATGTATCAATGTTCCTTTTGCTTTTGGGAAAGCATGGCCAGAGGAAGGGCGCAGTCTTAGTCGTGGTTGAGGTTATTCATGACTGCTGTTGATATCGTTTTTATCATGAAGTTGTGATAACAAGCGATATGTATCTGTCATATGGAGCAAGTTTTGACACCTTTGCTTCTAGTTCTAGTTCTAGGCCTTTGTGTGTTCAGCGTAAACAACCAGGCATTTGACCCTATTCAGAGCCTCTTGTCAATGTAAACATATTATAGAATTACTAAAATGACAAATATGGTGGTTGTTTTTTGTTGTTTTTTTTACCTTGGCCTAATCAACCTTTCAGGGGTAGCTTTTATCTTTAATGTTTGTGCATTCATTATTATGAGTCATGCATTTTGCATGCTATTTAGATGTTTTGTGGGGCAAGGGTAAAGCATGCTTGTCTTTTGGCCTCAGTAATTTTGTTGTTGTAATATTTAATCAGTTTCATTCAAAACAAAACAAAACACCCCTCCCCCCCTCACACGCACACACACACATAATAAAGATAACTGTCACATGTCCACGTGTGCGCACACACACACACACACATGCACATATACACATACACACACACTCACGCATGCACACACACACACAGACACACACACACATGCACGTGTGCACACACACACACACACACACACACTCACACACCTGGTTGACATGATAGCCTGGTGGTTATAGTGTTGCCCTTGCAGCCTGATGATCTGGGTTCAAGCCCATGTTCAAGTCCCTATCGAGATGCCTGTTCAAGGGGATTTTTCCCCTGCAGTTAACATGATTTGTTATCAGTACCAACTCCAACCCCCTCCCCCCTCCCCTCCCTCCTTGAAATCCTTCAGATGAGATTATAAACTGAGATCCCCTGTGATAACGCATGCAAAACATCTTGCACGCATGTTACAACCTGTTCAACCCTAGTTGCAGAAGAGTATGACATTTGTGCTGATGGGAATGGATGACATTTTACAAGACTGCATGAACATGGGGACTTGATGTAAAAAAAGAAAGTTTTTTTTTTTAAAGGCACACGATTGCTTATCCTATTATCCTTCAAAATAAAAGAATAAATTTTATATAATAGATTGCGCGCATGCACACACACATGTATACACACATATGTTGTGATATAAAGTAAAAAATAGATTGCAGAATATACATATGTTTTCTTCAGTTTCAAAGCAAATTTGATCGCATGAAGTAGAAAAATGATGAACAACAGAACCAGACATTAAACTGTGAAACACACAAAGGCAGTTTATGTCATAAACTTGCCTTCATAGTGCTTTTGTTGACTAATATTCGTTTAATTAGATTGACATTTTGTGAGGAAATTTTATTGGCCCACACAAAAGCCGGGCAGTGTATGTCATGAACTTGCCTTCATATTACTTCTGTTGACTTAATTTTTGTTTAATTAGATTGACATTTTATTTTGGGGGGAAATCTATTGGCAAAAAATAACAAGGGCAGTAAAATTTTCAAAATAATTTAGTTTTTTTAATTCTGTCTTCTTCTTTTTTTTTTTTTTTTTTTATAGAATACAGCTGAAGAACTTAATTCAGTTTTACTTTAGTTGTTGCAGCTTGGTAAACTGTCAAAATTTTAAATGTATTGTTTCTATCAGGATAACTTCCTGATACAAATTTCTTATGGAATATCCATATTACTTAATATTTAGAAAACAAGATACACACACATGCACACTGCCACACACCCACACCACACCATGTCACAACCCTCCCACACTACCACAACACACACTCACTCATCCACAACACACACACACACACACACACACACAACACACAAACACACACACACACACACACACACACACACAACGCACACACATGAGGGCAGTTGGGGGGTGTCATTTAACCTCTAGAACAACCAGAAATATAATATATGATACTCTGAAATGGTTTGTTCTGAAAGCACTTGGCCTGAGTGGTAGTGCTGGCAAAATTGAGTGCTTGCTCACAAGTGGTGTCAGAAGAGATGAGAAGGAGGAAGAGTTACAACTGTAAGCCATTCAGTAATTGTGAATTATTGTTTTCTTCATCTTGTTGTTGATAGCATTTATTCTTAGTCATGAATCTTGTCTCTTGTGTTTCCTTGTCGAATATCTAGGTCTTCAACACAGAGATAGATCTGCATAAGGAACATCTTCTGTACTGCACAAGGACATATGCACTGTGATGTGAACAAGGGAAGGTGGACAAAATGACATGGCTGTTTAGTGAAGAGATGCCAGATGGACACATCATTGATGTACTATTAGACATCATCATGTCTTTGAATTGATTTTCTTTCAAAATATCTGTTTCAGTCTGTAGAAGAGATATGGGCTTATACTTAATAGTTGATGCATCAGGTGTATTGGTGTAGTCTTCTTTCAGATTTCTTTTTCTGTCTGTTGAATCATTTTCTTCAAATTTAGTTTAGTACTTTCCAAGCAGGTCTCTCTTTCAGTGATGAGATTACTTTAGTGTTCAAATGATTAATTGTATAAATTATTAAATAGCAAACAAAAGTTCTGTTCTTCTTTAAAAAAAACATTATATGAATTATAATTAAAATAAAGGAAATCTAACAGAATTAAAAACAGTTTTAAAAAAAAGGAAAACATAAAATTGAAAAACAAAATGTCATTATTATGAAGTGGAACAAAACAAGCTCCAAGTCTGTCACATTCATAGTTTTGCACTAGATAGGCTCAGGGAATAAACCTTCTATGATATTTTGATGTAAACCTTGTAG
>CM054134.1:73603283-73653283 GCA_028751875.1 Rapana venosa | reverse complement strand
TGCACACACTCTACGACGCCTTGAAGAGAGGGGCCCGTGTGTCAGGTGGGTTACTTGGATTTTATTTTTGAAAAAGGTTCATCAGCATTTTTTTTTTTTAAAAACACCACACACACAACAGAGAACAAACCACCAGGACAATGGTGGAAACAGATAAGATGCTGTCAGTCTATCATATATACAGAATGAGTGTGTTAAAAGTTAATGTTCCTATGTTTCTTGACTATATTTATGGATGAATATATATATATATATATATATATATATATATATATATGTGTGTGTGTGTGTGTGTGTGTACACCGTGTGCTAACCTTTGATTTTGATTGAAATAGGTGGAAGTTTAAGGAGCAGAATTTTAATCCAGAACCTACTGTATTATAGGTGTGGGGAGAATGCATGCCATCATAATCTTGTCATCCTGGAGAGGCCCTGCATTGTTGTTCAGCTAAGTTTATTGGTGATGTTCTATATCTCTCTTGGTTTAATTTGCTGCCGGAAATGTTGGGATTTGTCTCAGACCAGTCAGAATTAGCATGAGCCTTGTATATAAGTACATTGCATTGTTTTGCACTTGTGAACAAATGCACATCTGAAATCCATAGACACACAGACACAGACACGCACACACAGACACACAGACACACACACACACGCACGCACGCACGCACACACACACATACATATATATATGACCCTGTACAAGAACCTGCTTTTTTTCTCACGTGTCTATCAGTCTAGGGTTCGTAACAGGTCAGTGTTATTCAATGAGGTCCATTGTATCTTTGTCCCTGATCTTGTTGTTACAATTGTTGATGGTCCATCTGTCCCTGGACGGCAAAGGGCAAGGGTGGAGATCGAGGAGTCTGGAGGTGATAAAAAAAAAGTCCACATGGTTCACTAACCGCCTTCAGTATAGCTTTATCTCGTGTGGAGTGAGGCAGCCTTGATCAGTCATCAATGATTCAAGTTCACATTTCTTTTATCAACAAGGTTGTTACTACCAAGAAATGTCTAGAACATTTAGAGATTTTTTACTAAAAGGGATGATAAGAAACAGTTGTACTTGTAGTGAGAATTTGAGGTGATTTTTTTCCTGAAGAAAATAAACAAACAAGGAGATGCTGTAATTTGCTGTAACGTTTTCTTTAAAGGCATAATACATTGGATACAAGTTTTAAATGCAACACTTTTTATTTCATGTTCAACATGCAAGTTTAATGAATTAAAAAAATTTTTTAAGTGGGTTAGGGTGGGGGATAACAAAAAGAAAAAGATGCGCACTGTCTGTCTCTTTATGTCTCAGTTTCTGTCTCTCTCTGAATGTTGTATGGAAGTGTGTGCGTATATGGATATATACACACACTTACATACTCAACCATGCAAGCATGCATGCACACACACACACAAATGTGCATAATGCTCATGCCCACATTTTTGTCCACAACTCTTATAGCTGCAAAACATTTAAGAATCATTCAGCTGCCAGACCATCAATGATCGTTTTCTTTTCGTTGTTTATGTATTTGCTGTCAATTTTCTGTTTTTAGAATGGATGATGCCCAGCTCTTTACCACAGGAAACATGTAAATGGAAACAAATTTTGTAAACATTTAAAAAAATGAAATAAACAAAACAGAAAAACCAAACCAAACATGCAAAACATCTGTGTCCAATAGATTGTAACTGCTTCCCTTTTGGGATGTGCTTGAACCCAGTGCAGTTTGTGTAACTATTTTAGGACAGACTTGCATGAAGCTTTGTGTCCTCACATGATAGCTGACTGCTTTTTATGTGCACATGGTGATATGCAGTGGGGGGGGGTTTTAGCGGCCCTTTCCCTGATATCACGCTCCTGACCCTTCTGATTTGCATTTTGCAGTTTCATCAAAGATGAAATATGAGTAAAATATCACCACTCTGTTACCTGCATTCTCATGCAAGACTGTACACTGGTGTGTACTCTGAAATATTGGGGATTATAATCAAACATGTTTAATGCTGACACACGGATAGTTTGTTGACTTTATGATTGTTCATGTGCAGGCAATGGAAACTTCCTTGGCTACAAACCCTCAGCCCGTGAGCCATTCCAGTGGATCACATATGAAAAGGTAGATTGATTATAGTAGCTATTATTTACAGTCTTGCTTTTTCTGTTTTGTCTTCTTTTTCTTTTAAATTACATTTTTTTTATGTGCAATGGAGGGTGGGGAGAAATAATGCACTCTTACGCATCAGTGTGTGTGTGTGTTTGTGTGCGTGCGTGCGTGCGTGCATGTTTGTGTGGTGCGTGCATGCGTGCATATGTGTTCAGGTCTCACCTATTAAACAAGTGTGTAGAACTATTCATCTGAAATCTTTTTAATATGAACAAAAAGTAAATCTTTGAGGAGGGTTAAGATGTTGAAGTGCTAACTTGTTGACCGTTACTTCTATTTATACTAAAGTTAGTAAACCATTTAGTATGTTAAGTTGTGATACATTACTACTGTGATGTGGTTGGTATTATTGTTGGAAAGCACATATTTTGTATTGAGTTGGTAATTTTTGGTTGTTTAAAAGCAAATACTGTGCTGTTAAAAGGAAATAAAATGTTATAATTAATATCATTGAAAAACATTTTGTATGATTAATATCATTGAAAAACATTTTATAAAACTATGTTGTAATTGTCACTGTTGTTGTTAGAAAGTACACACTGTGTATTGAGCTAGCGTTTCTTTGTGGGGTTTTTTTGTTGGGGTGTTTGGGGGGGTGGGGTGTTTTTTTGTTTTTTGTTTGTTTTTTTTTGTTTTGTTTTTTTTGTTTTTTTGGGAGGGGGTTGTTGTTTAAAAGCTAACATTGTGTTTTGAAAAGCAATCACTCTTAATATATGTAACTGATATTGTAGACGCGAAGTAGTCATTCTCTTGTGATTGGCACTGTTGAAGCAGCACATAATTTGTGTTTAGTGGATAGGTTTAATTGTTGGCAGTCAGAGAGTAGAGTGAACAGTGTAGACTTGTGTGTTGGTCAGGTGCTGGAGAGGGGACAGCATGTGGGAGCAGGACTGGTCTCACTGGGGCTGGCACCCTCAAACAACACACACGTGGGGGTGTACTCCCAGAACAGACCTGAGGTGAGTTGCTGGAAACCATTCTACTACTGATGCGATTGTTGAGGAGAGTGTACGGGTTTGCAGTGGAGCAGGTCCCCCTCTTCTGTATCAGTTGAGGTCGTGTGTGAGCTCCCGAAAAGACCTAAACAAAATAAAGCACCAGAGAGTGTTAACACTCTGTTCGGAAAAGGATAGTACATGGATTGGTTACAGTTAGATCAAGACCCCCTAAAATTGGCTCGATATTTATGGTTGGTACAAAAGCTGCCTGTCACAGAGAGTTTACAGAGAAAACAGTAAAAATGGGTCTTGTTGTTAGCAGTTTATTAAATTAGATGTAGAGTAGAGGTAGTAAACAGTAAGACCTTGGAGGTGAGTTTGAGGTGCTGTCTGATTTGATGCACAGAGGATCAGAGTGTGAATGGTTTACAGCTGAACAACTGCAGAATCACTTCTAATCCGGTGGGGAGTGCACTAGATAAAGACTGAGGGGAGCTGGTATGTTGATTTATTGTCAGCCAACAGTTTGCACTCCATTTACCTGCTGCAAAGAAACTTGCATCTAAATGTGAAGCTCATTATGTGCTGAAACTCATTAATAGGGACTGGAAATTCTATGTAAGAAATATCTTTCTTTTCTATCCCTCTCTTTAGTTCTGTCTTTTTCTTTTCATTTCCATCATCTCTTTTTCTCTTGCGTATTTTCCCGATACACAGTGTTTGTATACAGGGTTTGTTAACTTAACCTCCCAGTCTATCTATTTGCTTGCCTTTTTTTCAAGCAAATCTTTCAAGTTGTTTTTTATGACATTTTGCCTGTGTTGTTTTGTTCTGGTGACCAGGTAGTGGCATTTAAACACTGGGATGGGCACATGATGTCTGTTCTGCATTGCTCAGGTGGCATTTTCTTATGTATAGTTTTGTACTTTGAATTGTTTATCTTTTCTTTAACTTTTTTTTATAGTCTGGGAATGATAAAGTGTAATAGCTGATGTACTCAGTAAAGCCTGGTTTTAGCCTTAAGGAATTACATAATTTAGGTATTGAGTCATATATTGGGGTGTGGTGGGCAGAGCTATAAACGACATGAAATGAACAAAGTTAACAAACCTTGTACTTTAACAGGATGTTGGGGTGCAAATGTGGAGAAGAGCATAATTTTATGATTTTATTGATATCAGCCGTATTAAAAATAGACAAAAGAAAGACTTGTTGATATGAACCCCCCCCCCTCCACCCCACCCCTAAAAAGACAACCTTGTGCTTTATTCATGTTTGGTTAGTAAATTTCAAAGAAAATATTATCATCACGATGGATCTGCAACATCTGTTGTATGTTTTGTTACTTCTTAGAATAAAGTTTCTCTAATCTTTTTTTTTTCTTAATTAATGTAGGAACAGGTGTGCAAGTATTGATTCAGCTATTAGTATTGTCCTGGTCTCTTTTTTTTTTTTTTTAACCCTTTAGCGCCCATACATATTTTTTCAGACTAAAGAAAATTAGTTCATATGAAAAAATAGGTTAGAAACAGTAAAGAAAGACAGCTCTAAAGGTGTTTTTTTGTTACAGTATGAAATTGACAAAGTTAAAAAAGTTACATTTGATAAGAGTGGCTTTTGTGGTATGAAGATTGATTTTATCATATGTGATAAAATGGTCGCAAAAACAGCGGTTCATTGTGAGTTAATTCAGCTTGCTGTTTACTGATCACAAATCTACACAGTTCTATTGCATACAAGTTTGGTTGTTTTTTTATGTGGATTTCATGATGATTTCAGAAACAACAACAACAACAGTGGTAAAAATGTCCATATAGAAAGGCTAGGACTTGAGTGGAGATTTGTAAAGGCCGCGCCAGTTAGGCAAGCACCATCCCGTGTTGTTCTCTTTTGATGATGGCAAGCTGGGAAATGGTACTTTTCTTCTTTTGCTGTTTGTAACACCTTTAAGATACACACCCACATACGTAGAATCAGTGTCCATGGTCTTGTACAAGTACAAAACTAAAGAAAAGAAAAAGAGGTTGCTTTTGAAATAATCTTAAAAGGACTTTCATGGCTTTCAAATAGCACTGATCACATAGCAGAGACTAAAAATCAGGGGATTGAAAATGTTTCATGACTGCTTGCAGTCATTGTAGAAAAGGAAGGGGGGAAAAACCAGACACAATGCTAGCTTGTAGTGGTATACCATTATTGGTCTATTTGCCTGCCTGTAAACAACTAACCCAGGGGAAAGTGTCACACATCACCCAGGGCTGTGGGTTTATCGTTGATCGTCTGCAACAGTTGGTGCTGAGGGGCTAAAAATGTAGGTAAGAAGTTTTGCAACAAATTTATGATGTAAAGTATGGTTTTTGTTTTGTCACAATTTATTGTAGCTTTGTGATAACTGTATTTGTCCAAAATAATGTGATTTTTGTTGTTGTTGTCTTTTGATCTCATTACATATCTATAGTCTTGACAGTACAGGCACCAATGGATGACTGGACAACCAGCCCTCTCCATGTGTCTCTCTCATCTGCCTATTGCGGTGCTTCACTCAGCCTCATGCCTGTCCAGTCTGAGATGGATGTCCTCCCTTTTTCTCTGTCTTCCCCTCAGCCACCTCTCGTCCACTTTTACCTTTCAGGACTGTCTTAGCAAGTTTGTTTGATTGAGAGGCACGCCTGTACATGTCTGTAACATATTAAATATTGAGTTTTAATGCATGTTGTTTTCAGTACGTGATCACAGACTGTGGGTTGTGGACCTACTCCATGGTGGGTGTACCCCTGTACGATACCCTGGGTGCTGAAGCTTGTAACCATATCATCAACCAAGGTAAGCTTTCACGTCTTCATGCATCACACAGTTATGTCTTCTCCAATTTTTGGCCAAATATGAGCTGAATTCATTGAATAAAAATTCAAGCAAGCAAAACAAAACAAAAAACAAACCAAAAATAACCTTCTGTAATAATCAGTTTTATGAAAAAGTATTTATTTTATTTATTTATACCACTTTAAGTCATGGCAGATTTCTCTGCATGAAATTCGGGCTGCTCTCCCTGGTGAGAGTGCGTCGTCACAAGAGCACTGCCACCCAGTTTGGGGTTCTTTCTTTTTCCTGTCTGCAACTGTATTTGTTTCCCTATCAGAGTGGCTTTTTTTCTACAGAATTTTGCCAGGGACAACTCTCTTGTTGCTGTGGGTTCTTTTACGTGCACTAAATAATTATGTGTAACACACGGGACCTCGGTTTATTGTCTCATCCAAAAGACTATCGCCCAGACCACCACTCATGATCCAATGGATGGGGGGGAAGTTTCGAGTCCAAACAGGAATTGAACCACCGCACACTTCTGACCCGGACTTTTCGCTTTCTAGACAGACGCGTTACCTCTAGACCATCGATCCAGTAGTGATAGCTTTTGATAAAACAAAATTGTGCTATATCATACAGCTTTCAGCTTATGATAAAACAAAATGGTGCTATACCATACAGCTTTTTTTCTTAAAAAATGCGCAATAAGTTAATTGCTTCAGGTTTGTGATAACTTTGCAAATGTTATACCTTCACCATAATATTGCTTTATATTGTTAATCCATTTCGGGGTTTAAGCATCAGTTTTCGTCAGCTTGATGTACCTGTCTCACAGCGGAAATCAGCGTAGTCATCTGTGACGCCAACGCGAAGGTGAAGAATCTTCTGAAGAGGCTGAGTGCTACACCAGGCCTGAAGATGATCGTGGTGATGGACGCCATCGATGGGGAAAGTCAGTCACAGGCTGACAAGGCGGGGATCAAGCTCATGCAGTTCAGCGAACTGGAGGTGAGCTGTTTGTGTTGGTGTGTCTGTGTGTGTGTGTGCGTGTGTCTGTGTGTGTGTGTGCGTGTATGTGTGTGTGTGCGTGCGTGTGTGTGTGTGAACTGCTGCTGTTGAATATTTGTGACGCTCCCCCCACATAACAAGTCGCATTGCACCAGTGGTCAAATTTTAGTTATTAACGTGTTATTAATCTGCAATAAAGAAGCTATTCAATACAGAAAACAAACTGTAAATCATTCACTTCTATGAAAAGTTTAGGGTTTTTGTGTTTTGTTTTGGTTTTTTTCTATGAAAAGGTATTACAAATTGAAATTGTAGACTGCAGAAAGTGGCAAAATGAGAAATTGACAAGTTTTGCATCGTAATAGGTGGTCAGAATGAGGGCTTGGATGATTTTCAATGCATTTTTAAAGCAAAAGGGAACACAATTACACCTCGATACTTTAGTACAAGGCAGAAACATTCGCAAAATCGACAACCTGACCCCTACCTTCCTAAATTGGCTCCTGGCGGAAAAGTGGGTCAGGTGCAGAGCGACTCATTTCGTTGTGGAGTGTTACATTTGTCATGGGATTTGGTTTTTAGCGTGGGCAAAGAACTTGATTAGAAGGCCAAATGAAGGTGGAAAAACCTCAGTAACCAAGAACTTTGTGATTGGAATTCATAAACAGTTTGTCAGTCTTGAAGAAGAATACATGTCAAAACTGTTTCATGGCAGTAATCTTCCCTCCTTCTTTGTTCTTTTTGATAAAGCAAGTAGTTTTTTTAAAAAAAGAAAAAAAAGATTGCTCATGATGACAATGAATGAATAAATAAATACCAGTATTATGATCATTGACTAACGTGAGAAGACTGAAAAGATTGAACACTATCCCTACGTCAGGGAGAGAAACCCTCTATACCAGTACATGTGCGCTGTGTGCATTTGTATGCTTCTGTAACCCAGTAGTTTGCATTTTACAAATATTGATAAAATTGTCTGTTAAATAACATTGCAGATAGTTTCGCAGTCATCGAAAATGAAAATTTGTTGTTTTTTTTTTTTATAAGTCATTGTTCCTTAGTATTATTCTCTTCTTGCATATCAACAAAAAAACAGACACAAAACCAGGTTTTTTTTCCTTTTGTTGGCGGGCTTATTGTTTTTAATCTCCTTTTAAGTAATAGTGTTGATAATGTGTTTTTATTAGGTGTTTATCATGTTTGAAAGCATATGAATAACCATGTTGTCACTTTTGTTTTTTCAGAAACTGGGCAAACAAAACCCAACAAAAATAAACGTAAGTATACAGTGTTATCCTCTTAGTTGCATGATAGTATGAATGTTTACGGCTTATGTGACACACCCTTGAGGTGTTTATGATATGTACATTCATAAGTAATTGAAGTTTTGATGCTGGGTACCAACTTACACAAGCCCTGGAGACTTCCATTGTAAATGTCATGGTCTTGAGAAAATCAGTAGCCACACCGCACACACACACACACACACGACACAGCAGCACACTGGAGCACTTCACATTGTAAATCGCATGTCTTGACACAAATCGTAGCCACACGCACACACACACACACCACAGACTTGCAGCTACAGTCGTTAGTCTCTGATGTCTGATGTTCGAGTGATTTTGATTTTGATGTGAATCATTCCTTTTTTTTTCTCATCAGTTAAGTAGTTAATTACTGCGTGTTTGTATTGATAGCACAAATCTGTGTTTTCAGCCAGCCAAACCGGACGATGTGAGCATCATCTGCTACACCAGTGGACCACAGGTGAGGGTTGTGCTGCGTGTGTCTGTGTAGCATACTGATGGTCGTGTCGTGTTCCTGAAGTGCCTGCTCGCTTCATATGTTAAGTCCTGATATTGGTGGACGGTTGCACATATGTGTAAATTGATTTGAATGCAAGTGCTTCGATTTTTTTTTTTTGCTTTTCAAGATTCAGTGCTATATGAAGGCTATACATTATTGTTGTTATTATTATCTGTGACAATGTACAAGAAAATGTATTCTTTGCTCTTTTATTTATTCTTTTATTTCAAGGATAATGGAATAAGCACTCATATGCCTTTTTACATCCAATTCATGTGCATGAAAATATTCCTGAGAGTTGTGTACTGTGTCAGACACCAGCCATATCACTGGTGTTGTGGTTGACACGAACATACCCAGCATGCGCCCTGTTACAGGGCAGTAGGATGAGCTCAGCCAGGCCCAGCTTGCTTTCAGTAAATATTCAGGAATTTAGAGGAGAAAGCAACTCAAACCAAGTACGTATGCCAGTATTGAAAAACAAGGACTCACATCTATAGATACAAATTTACATACACGCACAAGTGTGTACTTTTGTTGTGTCGTTTTAATAAATCAGAATTGTGGAAATCTTGAAGACTTGTTATGATCTGGTCGTGTAGCATTATGTTTGCACCCACGCAGTCATAAAAAAAATAAAATGAAATAGCATTACACTTCTGAGCATTTGCTGCTGCAGTTAAAATTGCATAGCTGTTTTGTGTATAACTTGTGAGCTGAGTGTTAACAACCAGTAAACTTTCTGATTGGCTAAGTGTTGTATAGTTCTTTCATGCCACCAAGCTGCTCAGATTACCTACCATATGAGGAGACATGGGAAAGGGAACAGTTTTATGCATGCAGTATGAGTAAAGCAAGAAAAAAAAGCTAACTTTGAGTTTTAAAACCCATCCAATCGCAGCTTATCAGCAAAGATTTTTATTTCATGGATCATTATTAGAATAAAGTGGAAATATATAAAAACTTGCATAACATCAGTATATGTGCCCACTTTTGCATTTAGATCAAATGCCCTTGTTTGCCTGATGGGAAGCCCGTGGTCCATTTTTCATGAAAATCCTAGAAGTAACATTGCATGCGCACTTGAGTCAACTGTGTGTTAATAGTGACTGGTCACGTAAAATAAATTTTTAAAAAGTGGAGACATGGTATTGAATAATGGCATGAAAAAAGTGTGTGGCTGAGAAACTAACAAGTATTCACCTTGTGTTGTTCACCAGGAATACCAAAGGGAGCTATGCTGACCCACCGAGGATCTGTCGCCACGTCTTCATCAGCATGCATCAAGTGGTCAGTATTGTTACCCAGTTAACAATTTTTACTCAGCAAATCCTGATGATGTAGTTTCTGCCTGGGAGTAAGGGAAAAGATATGAAAAACACATTACAAGTGTTTTTGGAGACTTAAAAAAAAAACCCAAAGAAACAAAACCATGGATATTGCTGCGTATGAAGATTCTATTTTTCCAAACACCATGCAATATGGATAAATTACTAAGTAAAAATGATTTTGAATCCTAACCGGAATGCTTTATATGCTACATAGAGCAACTGATATGAAGGTCTGATTGAAATCAGTATGTGAATGGTACTCATAGATAGACTCAAATGAACACAGCAGTGCAGAGTCTTGAAGGGTTTGGTGGCTGTGTTACAGTTGGCAAGTGGCTCCCCAGTCACTCCCGAAGATGTCATGATCTCATACCTCCCGCTGGCACACTCCTACGAGCGACTTCTACATGTAAGTTGTTCTTCAATTTTGTCATGTTTGTTTGGTATCTTAAAAAAAAACCACACCATTTTATCCTTATTATCCTTATCGCTCTTTCTCTGTTTCTGGTCCATCGATTTAGAATGGCCTCCCTATCTCTCTTCGCCAAAGACCTTCTTGTGACACTTTTAAATCTGGCCTCAAGACATATTTGTTTCAAACCCAAGAATTTCCTCTCCTGTTTCATTTCATAGCTATCCCTGCTTTTCAACAGCCAAAACTTCCATCACCCTGCCAAAGTGTATATAACGTGTGTGTGTGTGTGTGCATTTGGACTTGTTAGAACTATTACTTGCTACTGGTTGCATGACTGTGTAAGAATGAGTTGAGTGCAAGCGCTTTGATTTGTCTGTGCAAGATACAGCGCTATATAAATTCCATTTATTATTATCATTATTAAGATATCCATTTGTAACATAAAATGAAGTGAGAAAATTCTTATAAAATCACCTTATTTCTTGAGTCATATACTTTGAAAGTTAGTGAAATGTGGAATGATTGTTTGGGTGTAGTTTATCACGGTTTCAGTTAAAAGCTGTCTTTTATGATAAGTAGTACAAATTCTGTACTGTTATGGTCTTTTTATCTATCCTTAAGCTATGAAATGCAACCAGCGGTATTTGAACATATATTTTCCTAACCTTTATTGCTAAAGTTGCTTTTTCTTTTTCTGACTTTTCCCTCTGCAAAGATCTAATTAAAGCACAACTTTTTCCCCCACAAGCTGTAGATGGAGTGCTACATAGTCTCTCTGTATCTGTCTGTGTTTGTCTCCAAATACTTTATTATCTCAAAAAACAGAGAAATGTCAGTTAGGTTATGAGCAAATAATTACACATCTAAAGGATAAAAGAATTAATCACATACACGTCATCAGAGCTTACAGCTCTCTCTCTCTCTCTCTCTCTCTCTTCTCTCTCTCTCTCTCTCTCTCTCTCTCTCTCTCTCTCTCCCCCTTCCTCCCTCCCCTTCCCTCTCCCCCCTCTCCCTCTCTTCATGATAGACATGGCCTGAGCAGATAAGTTATCGATAAACATTGGAATGCTATGATAGAATGTTGGTTGCAGGGAGTGGTGTACATGTGCGGGGCTCAGATCGGCTTTTTCCAAGGAGATGTGCGAAAGCTGATGGATGACATCAAAGAACTGCAGCCCTCACTCTTTCCCTGTGTCCCTCGCCTGCTCAACAGATTCTATGACAAGGTGAGTGGAAGACAGAGAGTGTGTGTGTACATGTGTGTGTGTGTGCGTGTGAATGCATACTTGAATGCATATATAATTATGTGTTTGCACTCTGGCCGGCTCCAACCCAGAGTGAGTGTGCTGTGGGGTCAGTGGGAAGACTGGGACCACACAGTCGAGCTTCATCCGCTTTATGGATGCGAGGTTTGAGAGTGTTGCTCAAATTACCTGACCAACACTGCAGGGTGTCTGTATCTCTCGGGCCCGGTTGATGCCGGGATATATTGTAATATTAAGTGCATAGCACAACCCTGTCAAATAATCTGAAAGCATATGCACTTCCATAGTAGCATCATTACATCGTCCCCATTATCATTGATCGTCATGCAATTAACCCTCTTAGTCCCGACCTGAGATTAGCTGGGATTAAGTTATCTCCCCCCTTAATCCTGACCCGGGATTTACCCACAGTAGTTTTCCGTCCCCTCCCAGACACAAAAAATATAGTACAAGTTATAGTACGTTGTCTTATAAAGCCACCTGCTGAGTTTCGTTCTTGTAAACATTCAAACATCGTGGAAATAAATTACCGTTTACACCTACCCGATTTTAGGCCCAAAGTAATGAAAGAATGCGAAATCTAGGGGCAATTTGTGTTCAGAAAATCCGAATACAAGAGGGTTATAAAAAAATACAAAGTAAAAAAGAGAAATGAGTTCAAGTAATCAGTCAGGTGTTCCACACAGTTACATACACGGTGAAGTGTACAACTTGTTCCAGGTTGTGGCAGGGGTGAGCAGCAGCTTCATCAAGAGCTTCCTGTTCAACATGGCTCTCCGCAGCAAAGAGGGAGAACTCAGAAGGTATGCTCTATAGAAACCTGGTGTCTTTATTCTGTGATTAGTGCTCATAGTTCTTACTACATGACTGTTAAATGTAGTGGGCTTTGAGTATGATTTATGGGAATTTGAAATAACCGGAACATTTTGACAAGCATCAAACCTTACAGAAGTAATTACGGTCAGTAACTCTCCATCCCCCATCCACCTTTTCTTTATTTGTTAATAAATATCAACATAGACAATAATTATAAGTCACTCCACAGAGAGACGGGCATACAGACAGACACGCACACATTCACTTAAACTTATTCATTGGGACAATAATTATGTCACTCCACAGAGAGATGGACAGACAGACAGACACACATTCACTTAAACTTGTTCATTGGGACAATAATTATAAGTCACTCGACAGAGAGATGGACAGACAGACAGACACACATTCACTTAAACTTGTTCATTGGGACAGAGTAGATGGGGTTCTTTGGCCTTATGAGGATGCTCTTTGCATGTTGTCTGATTCAAATCTGCAGAAATATCGATACGAAGTAGCAGCGTCACACGAATTAATAGAGATGATTACTCCAGGCCGTGTGTTGCAGGCGAATCATTCGCAAAGACAGCATCTGGGACAGGATTGTCTTCAAGTCCGTGCAGAATGCCCTGGGGGGTCGTGTGCGTCTGATCACCACAGGGTCGGCACCCCTCTCCCCCAAAGTCCTCAGCTTCCTCCGCTGCATCGTCGGCTGTCCGGTAAGTCACACCTGTACTTGATTTTATAAACGGTAAGTCACACCTGTACTTGATTTTATAAAACAAATTTTGATTTATCATTTCATTCTGTGTGTTTTGTGAGTGAGCTAGCTAGCTAGCTAGAGACGAGATATTCCAAGCATTGTTTCTCCAGGATGTACATAAAACACAACTCTCCCTGTTCCCTGTGACTGCTGTAAAAGCTGAGTACATACATGTATGTATATGCGCTGTAGAGTTTGTTGTAGAGAGACCTCACATCTCTGATTACAGAGCATTTCATAGGAGCAGTTTCTCTTTCTCTCCACTATTCTGTGGTCACTTTACAGGCAAAAGGTTTTGTCCCTTACTCTGCCACTTTATCATCCTGCTTTCAAGACGTGACAAAAGTCTTCAGTAAAGATGAAACACGTGTATCTTGTTATTGTTGCTGCCAATTCCCTGGCTTAATGCCCTGGAGTTTGAGCCACCATGGAGATGCCACTCTGAGGGGATCTTTCCACTGAAATAACATCAGTTCTGATTCTACTTCCCCCAAAAGTCCTTCAAATGAGACTATAAACCAAGGTCCCATGTGCAAACACACGCAGAACACCCATTATGCCTTTCTAAAGAGTAGGCCATTCATGCCTGAAAGCCAAAACAAACAAAAAAAGAAATCATGCACACTGGTGTTATGTTTAGACATTGTTCCCAAAGTTGGAATGTGGGTGTCTCAATGGTGGGCAAAAACGGTCACATATGCGAAGTTTTTTAGCCAAGGAAAAAATAACGTGGCCCATCCCCCCACCCCCCCAAAAATAAATAATAATAATACCCCCACAAAAGAATCCCCTAACGACGGATATGAATTATGGGAATGTGCATTGTGGTGAGAAGCTGGTCATTAATTGTCTGTATGCCGGTGGTTGGTGTGCAGCTGTTGGAAGGGTATGGTCAGACAGAGTGCCACGCTATCTGCTCTCTGCAGCTTGTCGGCGACTGCAGCATAGGTGAGTGAACTCCTCAGTTGTGGTTATTGTGTCTGGGATTTGTGTGGTCAGTGCCTCTGTGTTTGTGTGTGTGCATGTGTGTTCGTGTGTGTGTGCATGTGTGTGTGTTCGTGTGTGTGCAGTCCCTTCTGTGTCTGGCTGCCTCACTGACTTCATCTGTCTGCCTGCTTCTCTCTCTCTCTCGCTCTTTCCCTCTCCCTCTCTTCCCCCCCCCCCCCCCCACCCCAAACACACATGTACATGCATATGCATGCACACATTCTCTCAGTCTAGATTTTTTTTTTTTTAAGTTGCTCTCATAGGAAAACAGATATGTATCACTTCGTCTGAAAGACTAACACTTCGACTGTTTCTGAAGATCTAGTGGATGGGGAAAAGTTTGGGTTGAATGGAGTTTGCTCCTGTGACTTCTTGCTTTCTAGACAGGTGTGTTACCTGTAGGGACAGGATGGCCTGATGGTTAGAGCATTGCGCTCATGATCTGCTGACATAGGTTTGAATCCCATTCAAGGGGATTTTTTCCCCTGGAGTTAACATCAGTGCCAACTCCACTCCCCCCTAAAGTCCTTCATATGAGGCTATAAACCGAGGTCTTGTGTGTGAAAACAGGCAGAACATCTCACACACACGTTTAAACCTGTTCTGCTTCTTGGAAGAGTTAGACCATTCTTTGCTGATGGGAACCGATGACAAAATTTGCAAAACCACATACACACGGGGACTGGATGTTAAAAAAAAAAAGCCTACGAGTTCTTTTTTTCCATTGCCCTTGAAATAAAATAGTAAGAGAAGAGAACAAAATAAAGTAGACCAGGGATGCGCAAGCTGCATGGAGTGACTGTTGATGATGTGTGACAGGCACCGTGGGCCCCCCGCTCAGCTGCTGCGCCATCAAGCTGGTCGACATTCCCGAGATGGACTACTATTCCAAAGACAACAAGGGAGAAGTGAGTGCTGGAGGCTGGCGGAGTAAGGGGGACAGGGGTTGAAACATTGCTGTGGCTAGTTTGACATGTTACATAAGGTAAAAAGCCGTATAAGGTCGTAGGGGAGCGAGGCATCAGAGACCTCACTTCTCTAGGGCCAGCATATTGAGGGCGGCGCCCATCTCCTCTCCCTCGCTGCTTTACCTTCCCTGATCCTAAAGAGGGCAGGTACCCATTTACAGCTGGGGGAACTGTACTGAAGCCAAGGCGCGCAAACGGTCACCCATCCAACTGGTAACCACGCTCGACGCTGCTTAACTTGGCTGGGGGAAAGCGAGTGCTCCGACCACTGAGCTATCCTGTCCCCTGTTACATAATAGATGGAAATAGAAGTGGGACAAATCCTGTTGGTGTAAGTGGGATTTTATTCGTTCATCAAGCAGGAAACAATGTGTATAACGTAAAGAGCATGATTAGCATAACAACATCATGCTAGTAGCTTATATCATGCTCGAGTACAATATTTGAATTCACAAGGCGCTTAATACTATAATGGTTCCTCATTCAGATTAACCGCAAGTGTTTCAACAATTTCGCCCAAGCTTGGGGAGGGGGGGAGGCAAGGGGAAGTCTTTAAAAATAAAGGTTGAAAACCCCCACCCACCCAAATGAGACTTTTTTTTTATTATTGTTTTTTAATCTTATGCACCCGAAAGAGATACTTCTTTTCTTTTTATCTTTTCCTAATAATCAATTTCAAATCACTTTTGGGATAAAAATATGAATATTTTTTAAAAGTATATCTGTAACACATGAAGGGGTGGGGGGTGAGGGTGGTTTTTAATGAGGATCATATTATCAAGTAAAACAGCAGTATCTAAGCCTGTTTTTTTAGTTGGTGTGTGTGTGTGTGACAGGTCTGTATCAAGGGTCCAAACGTGTTCCGTGGCTACCTGAACGACAGCGAAAAGACGAAAGAAGCTCTGGATTCTGACGGCTGGCTTCACACAGGGGATGTGGGCCACTGGATTGAGGTGAGTGCAGTGGTGCTCTGTCAGGGAGTGGGCTAGATGCTGGCAGTTGTTCATAGATCTCACTACTGTATCGATATGTGTAAAGTGACTTCATGTACTGCAGGTATGATGAAGGACTTGAGAAGATTTGTCCGTGTTAAATTCAGTGGATATATATATGCAGTCACTAGTCCCAAGGTAAAACTTAATTTTAATTTGAGTGATAGTAAATCTTAGTTTAGATACGCTGTGATAAGTTTGAAGAAAAGAACCAAAGTGGGTATTATTGTAGTGTAAATTAATTGTAGTATAGAGATGAGATGGCACTTTTAACAAAAACAAAATTGATTGTGGATGTACAAGTCTAGGAAGAAACAAAAAAAGGTTGTTTTTGAAGCATAAAAATAACTGTAGTATTGAATATGCTTTTGTTGTGACCCTAAGAGAAAAAACCATTAAAATCATGACATATTTTAAAATCACTAACGTGGCAGTGGCATCAGATCATTAGAATCTGTACAAATGAGCTTGTCATTGAGCTGTGTCCTTGATGTGTCATGAAGGATAGTAAAGATGTTGTTATGTAATGTAAAAATTAAGATACTGAACTAGTTTTATATTGTGTTTATCTGTTGTTGTTTTCTTCCTTTTTTCAGAATGGCTCCTTGAAGATTATCGACAGGAAAAAGAATATCTTCAAACTTGCTCAGGTACATTCTTTTCACTTTTTGTTTACCTGAAAAAGAATTTTTTTCTTAAAGCAGAAGTGAAGCATGCATGTGTGTGTACTTTATTTTATGACCAAAACTAATGCTTCATTCTTTTTTTTTTTAAATATATGCTTAGAACTAATGTTTTGCAGCAAAAAATTTGACCCAGAACTTGGGGTTCTAGTTCTGAAAATTAAATGACTCGTGATTTGAAGTAAATCTAAAAGTAACCATCATTACTTTGTAATGAAAACTGCAGACAGTAGGTTCACTTAAACCTTATCAGGGACAGTATAGTTGATGAGACACCTAACAGATAAAGCAAGGTTCAGAAGTTGTGTGTGTGTGTGTGCCAGCTGATGGTGGTGTCTTGCGTTTTTCAGGGAGAGTACATTGCGCCAGAGAAAGTGGAGAACGTGTGTATCCAGAGCCCCCTGGTTGCTCAGATGTACGCCCATGGTGACAGCTTACAGGTAGGAGAGGGTATTCTGAATACAGTGTGTGGGCTGATTTTGTGCAGGTATAATTATGTGTACAGGGTTTATAGTGAAGATAGCTTCTTAACCCTAGTAGCGCTGAATAGACAGCAACAAGCCTCACTTCTATTGGCTGAATTAACATTGGCTAGCATTGTTTTGGAGCAGGGTGGGCTCAAACAACCCTTGATATTGATATATAAAACTGAATTAAATGTGTTAAGCTATAAATCACTGGAAAGAACAGATAATATGCTTTTAAATGAGTGTAATTTTATAATAGTGTTTATGATTATGTAAAAAAAATCAAAAACAAAAAAAATCGTGTGCGCACTACTGATCACTGTTCCATCGTCAGGGCCCCGGATCGATTTTAACACGATAAGCAAAGTTCTTGCGGTGCATAAATGTCATGATTTGGTAAACACTATTTCTTGACATTAGTTTTGAAAAAATAAGGAGTTTGTATCGCTTTATCGGTCACCAAATACTCGGAAAAGTTAAGCGAAAGGATCGATGCCATTGCGACCGTCATGGTGGAATGTGCCAAGTGGTGGCTTTCTATGACGAAAATACAATGATCGCTGATTTCACGCTGTATAGCAAAGTACTAGCAGCAATAGCGATTTGACTCAACAACAGTTATTTCGAAGCTCGTGCGTCAAAATAAAGTAAAACAATCTGTACGATCGAAATCGCCGAGTAGCGAAAGTCCATCAGCAAACTAGCACTGCTTGATTCAGTCCGATCGCGATCGATTTTACCAAGTTTTTCAAAAATATTCCACAATCCTTACCTTCATCGTCTCTCACATTGTTTATTTCAACCAAATCCAGCCTCTAAAACTCCTCCTCGCTGTCAATATTGTAAACAAGCTCGAAAAACGCTTGAAGAAATTCTAGTGCAAATGCTGGCCGCCATTTTTGTTGAAGACGATCTCGGCTGGTCCGAAAAAAATTTAAAAATACACTCTTAACCAATCAGATTCTTCGTTGCTTGTGTGATGGCTGTAAAGGGTAAAAGATGCTGCTCACTGTGTCTTATAATATTTTCTCTTGAATTTATCAGTGGTAGGTAGGCTGTCTGAGAAAACTTAATGGGAAGCAGCCAGTTATCCCAAGTATGTCCTTGTAGCACATATTTGCTAAGATAACTTAAGCCTGCAGTGGTAATGTTGTGCCTGGTGTAGTTGTCATGTTGTCCTGTTGTGGTATTCATAGTGATTATGTATAACAAATATGTTAAACAGGTGCATTTCACTGTATTTGGTTAAAATGGATTAGACTAGAGTGTGCATTTCTGTCTTGAGGAAAACAACAGATAGCTTGCACACTGAAGCCGTCTGTTGCCTGTCTGTTTCAGTCCTGCCTGGTTGGCGTTGTGGTGCCAGACCCAGACGTCTTGCCCAAGCATGCTAAGGAGCAGCTGAACCTGAATGGCCCTTACGAAAACTTGTGCAAGAACCCTGTACGTGTGTGTTGCTCTCCGACTGTCTTAGGGCTTTCCCACCTGCTGAACAGGACTTTTTTAGTGTGTGTGTGTGTGTGAAATGGTTGCACTGATATCTTCGCTGCTGCTTTTCTTAGGTTCTTGATTGCGGTGGATTTTTTTTTCTTAAACAAAAAACCCCAACAAAACAAGCAAAACCACACACACGTGTGTGCATGCACACACACACACACAAGCAAACCACACTTGCATGTGGAGGCACACACACACTCACTCACTCAGACTCACATAGTATCTCTCTGTCTATCTATTGTTAAAAGCTGGTTCATTAGTGACCCCCATTTCATGTTCTTGTTTTTGTGCAATCATACCAGTTAGATCTGGTTTGTTTGTTTTTTCGAGGTGGTATAATTTTTGTCAAACACTTTAAGTGTGAAATTCAGATGCAATTTTTTAAGGTTTCATTGTCATTCAGTTATCAATTCCTACATTATAGTTCATATATGCAATCTCTCACAGACTCTTTTAACACCTTATAACTGTTGTCAACCCACTGAAGAGATAAAGTTGTCAAGTTTGTTCTTTGTATGTTACAGAAGGTAAAAAATAAAATAAAAATGTACGTGTCGTATGATCTTTCAATAATGCTTGGTTATGGGGATTTTGTTTGTTTGGTTGGTTGGGTTTTTAAAAGGTATTTGCTTTAACAGAGCTGTGTGACTAATGCAAATGATGTCAGTGTGTGCGAATGTGTGTGTACTGCTCCATGTTCATTTGCTGTGGGTGTGTTTTGTTTTCAGACGGTGAAGAAGTTGATACTGGACAATCTGACTGAGCTGGGCAAGAAGTCGGGCTTGTCATCTTTGGAAATTGTGAGTTCTTCCTGCCTTTCTTCTGAAATATTTGGATTGATTGGTTTTCGCTGGTTTGTTTGGTTTTTGTTGTTGTTGGGTTGTTGTTTTTTACTACACGGTGCCTCATGGGGATTTGGCTTTTGCTGTCTTGTATGCAGTGGACATGAAAACATGCACACACACTCGCATGCATGCGCACGCACACACACACTTATAGATATATATGTGTGTGTATAGATAGGTAGATAGATAGATAGATAGATAGATAGATAGATAGATACACACACTCAAACAGAATTATATAGGATGCTAGATGAAATGAAACTTTGTATGTTTCGAAGAAGAAAACTACTCTTATGCAGGAAAGCAGAAAGAAAGCCGGTGAGGGTGTTTGTTTTTTCTCGCCTGTTGAATGTTAGTTGTTGGGTTTTCAGGTGAAGGACGTGTACATCCAGCAGGAGCTGTTCTCGGTGGAGAACGGCCTTCTGACCCCAACCTTCAAAGCCAAGCGACAGGAGCTGGCCAAGTATTTCCGCCCACAGATCGAGGAGATGTACAGTAAACTGGGCTGAAGCCAGGGACACAGTGGGCGGAGAAAATGTGGTCACGTGATGTTTGGCAGGGGGTGTGAATGATGGTGATGATGATGATGATGATGATGATGATGACAATGAATTCATTTATATTAAGCCAGATGAAACATGGACTTCGAAGGGCAAATTAAAATTTATAAACCACACCACAATGAAGTCAGGAATAGGGAGCCTGGGGTGGAAAGCATAATGATAAGTTGTGAAATGATTAATGCGCAATTTGAGACTGTTTAGTATAAAGTTTGGACCATTATGTTCGAGGTAATGAGCATTCATCAGAAGTTGTACAACTTGATTCAGGATTTGAAGACAAAAAAACAAAACAAAAAAAAGTGTGAGCATATCTTCTGTTTGACTGTTGGTCCGAGGTCAGTTTGAGGATTTTTGTTTGTTTGGTTTTCATTTGGTTGTGTTGTGATGGTTTAACGATAGTGTTTATGCATGGCATTATAATTATCTGCGTGTGCGTGCCATTAGAATGCTGTATATTTGAAGTGGTTTTGTACAATGCAGTGACCCTGGTTGTGGGGTGTGTATAAGTGTGCGCATGCATTTTCATGTATGTCTGTGTGTGTGCACATGGGTGTGTATGCCGTAAGGACGAAACTAGCTAAAAAGAAAATGAAATATAGGAGATTTTAAAATTTAAAAAAAAAATGTAACAAGGTTGATGTTAAAGCCCAGAAGCATTTCCTTGGAAGCACTTTGGTTGTTGGTTTGATTTTTCAGTGATTTTTTTAGTGTTGTTTCTTTTTCTACTTTTTTGCTTATTCAGACCAATTGATGACATGTTCTATAATCAAAATGGTTTCACAAATTACCATCAGATCCACTATGCCTTGAGAGTTTTATGTCTGTAATCACCTCTTAGAGGATGGAAAATTCATTACGTGGGTGCTTCATTCATCAGCTAATAAAGTGATGTGAGTTTGGATTGACGATTGAGATTTAGGCATCATCAGTGACATTGCTTTTTTTCCTTCAACAACATTATATATATATATATATATATATATAAAGACACACACACACACAAATCATTGTATACAGGCACCAAAACCAAGAATTTAGATTGAATTTCTACAAATTCAATTGCCACCGCTGACCAATAACTTTTCAGTATGTTTCATTACTTGTTATGTTTTACTTGTATCATCTTTCAAGTATTTTTGCTGTATTGTTCAACATCTTTTACTTGTTTTATTTTTTGCTCTGTTTTCCATGTGTTTTTGTTACGTTTTGTTTTTATTCTTTCACACATACTTTTCATATTGCTTAGCATAAAGGAATGTGGTTTATGTGGGTGTGTTCAACATGAACGGAAAATTGTTAAGAAATTGGAGATTGCACACACATAAACAATCGGGATCAGAGCAGGAAAAGGTAATGATTTATGTTGTCAGTTGTATCCTGTGAGTGTAACTGGGCCTTTTGGGTGTTATGTGCGCTGCAGATTGACTGGAAATGTTAGTACATATGCCGGTGATTACGTAGAACTGTACTCTGCTGATTTTATTAACAAAAAATTCTGGTCATGAAATGATGTAACAGAGATTTTTAAAAAGTTGAAGTTAACACCCGAAAAATGTATGCAGGTTTTTATTGATGAAGGGGAAAAAAATCATAGTAGACTGTGAGAGAGATGGAGTGTGTATTCCCTCGTTGATTTGATGATATCTGGAAATCCTTTTTCCCCACAGAATGCGTTTTGAAAGGCATGTATAGCTGTTGATGGTAAATGTGTGTCGCTGTGCTTCGTGTGTGTGAAGTGCAGGTTAATGTGAAACATAGGGCATATGAGCATTTGAATTCAAACCGCAACTGAAAATGCATGCTTGTACAATCTCACTCCTGTCTATCTGTGTCATCTTTGTAGGTCTTGTCTCTGTTTCCTTCAAGCGTACAGGTAGTGAGATCTCATGCATAACCACAGATATGTACAAATAATCTTGTGTTGATGCTGAAAGAGCTTGGCTTTTCAAACAGTGCTTTCTCCATCTCGTTTTTTAATAGCACACATGCTTAGATTAACTAAAGACAAATATTTACACATCATTAAATGAGTAAAATTGATCACATAAACATGTACCTGGCATATCCCCAAGTTTGTCCCAACAATAATCCAGAAATTGTATCAACTCAAACCAGTTAAGCATTCTTACCAAGAATTTAGAAGAATCACTACCCCCAAAAATGTACTCATCGATTTTGTTTGGTTGACATATTCATTGTTGACTTTGTTACATACAAAATGCTCTTGTTCAATTTTGTTGGTGTTATCACTCATGATTTTGGTTTAGGTAGTAAATGTCTTGATGTTGAGTTTTGTTTTTTCAGAAATCGAGTATTTTTTACTTGGTGGTAGATTTGTTTGACTTCTATCTCGTGTCTAGCATGTTGAATGATAAAATAATAATTTTAAGGTTCATGAATTATTTTAGTATGATAAGTTTTTGTTTTGTTCATGTTTTGAGGTAAGACTTTTTTCTTCTGTTTTCACCTTTTCATTTTCAGAAAAAACATGGTTTCAATAACAGTTTTACTTGCTGATTTTCTTTTAAACTATGCAGTTTTGTTCTCCCTTTTTTATATTTTTTTATATTTTGTATCACACACACACACACACCATGCATATATACAGACATACATAGTGCACTTCTATTTATACAACCTGCTTTGGTTTTACACCGTACCACAACAAAGAGTGTTGTGGTCTTGATGGTTGTGAAAATTCAAAGAAAAAATTGTAATACTTAATTTCATTGCAAATCATTTCAGAATTTTTTCATAACATAGTCTTGTTGGGGGTTTTCTGTGTATTTTGCTTCAGTTCTTATTCTTTTGTATTGATCATTTTGCTTTTCAGTATTATATTTTCTTTAGCTTGTTTTTGTAGTGAACAAGTATGCATGTGAAAGCACATTACTTAGCTGCTAGGTATGTACAAATTTCTTGACTTCAGTCTAAACATTGCCTCTTTGGCTTTTCATTCGAATCTTATGGAATTTGCGGTTGTTTGCATTCCAGAAATGAAGTGTGTGTCACATAATTTATTGAGCTGGTGATTTTTTAATTGCTTTGTGTAGCAGACATGTAGTTGTTCAGATTATTGCCAAGTTTTGTTGTTCCAAGAAATGTGTCAAGAGTTGTCTGCACAACCAAATATATCATCTTGTTTTGTCATGCCGTTGTTTATTTGATTGTAAACCATCCAGTGTTTTTCATAATTGTGGTTTGGCAAATGTGTATGCTCATGTTTCTGTAGGTTTGCTCAGTGTGATGTGGTTATTTATTGTGAGACATGTCGTTAACTTGTTATGATTGCTGCTATACTGTTGGAGCTGAGGAAAGCTTGGTAACTGTGTTTTGTTGGACCTAGTCAGAACACATTTTTAATTCTGGTATTTGGGGGGATATGTCAGTTCTCTTTCCAGACCATATGTTGAGAAATGAACAGCCGAAAGAATGGGAATGTTTTTATCACAATACATTTGAAGATGGCGTAAAACACCTTGGATGTGTTCAAGGCTGGTAGAAAAAAATTTTTTTATTAAGTGCTTCATAAAATGTCAGATGATATTATAGAAACATGTTAGAGAGATTTGGATCACTGATGTTGAGAATTGAAGTAAAGCACACATAACAAAAGTGTGGAACATTTTTAAAGTACAAGCAACAAAATTGTATAGCATTTTAAGTACATTATCTTTTTTTAAAGCTTTTTATTGGTTATCGTGATGCCATGATGCATTTATTGCTTTTGATAGGGAAGTGTAGCCAATCCCAGAGAATCTTTTTATGAATGGAAAGAAGCCAACACTTTAACACGTAGTCATTTGAAATGCTCAGATGATGTACAGTCTAAGACTAGTCCATGTTGGTTGCTGCGTGCATTGATAGGCAAAGGTTTTCGGTCACAGTTTGTGAGTTGATGTAGAAGAGGGATCACCAGGGCAGTTAACGGTGTGCTGTGTCATTCTCCATGAACAAATACTTTTTATCTTATCCTAGAGTGTATGTACCCTGAAGGTCTAGTGTCAAAAGTGTCCCTTGCCTGTCTGTCTCATTTCCTACCTACCCATTTGTTTCTCTTTAGTGCTTGACTGGATAAAGTGGGCGTTAGTGGTTTGTTAATGTTCTATTTTCATTTTTGTTGTTTTATCTTATAAGTGCTAGTGTTTTATCTAAAAGTGAAGTTTTGTTGTTTGCTGTATCTGTTTAAAGCATATATGGTTTGGGTTTTTTTAAAACAAAAAAACTTTATTTGTTTTTCGAAGAGTTTTGTTGTGTGAGCTTAGAAACCATTACTTAAATACAATGGATGAACAGAAATTCCCTTTGGAAAGAGTTATCCAAACAGTAAAATTTTCCAGGAAATGAATTTTCATTTCATTTGGATATATCCGCACTCTTTTGTATCATATTGATTGAAATTTTGTACTCCATGTGAAGAAAATTATGGAATCATCTGTCATAGTAGTGGTTGATGTTTATGTGTTGATGTTTTAAAGTGGAGAAGAAAGTAACCTTATTATACACTTCTTTTTTTTTTTAAATATGAGCAAAATTTTATCATCAGGAATTTCTGTGTTGCATTGTTGGTTTCTTTTTTTAATCATGTAGTTTTGGTTTTTGTTGGGGTTTTTCCCCAAAGTTTCTGTTCTTGATAAAAGTTTTGATTAGCCTGGAGAATTCTAGCTGTGAACTATATCCCACATGCGATTGTACCCTCTTTCTCCTTCTTGTTGCTTGACTACGGGCCTCAGATTAAAAGAAAAAGCATTTGGAGGGCAAGCCAAATGAAGAAGTAATAAGTGTCTGTATATGTGTGTGTGTGTGTGAGAGAGAGAGAGAGAGGGGGGGGGGGGGTGGAAAAAGGGCATTCGAGACTTGAGGTAGAAGGAAACTGAAAATTCAAGTCTCTGTTTCAACAATGGGTATTAAGCTTGTACGAAATTTACTTTCACTTATCCTTTATCATCGCGATCCTATAACTACCGTTTTTCATATCGGATGAAAAGAGCTCATTGGTGAGAGCGTTGGGCTTGAGACTTGGACTCTTCTTATCAGAGCATTGGTTTGAGTCACTGCTGGGCCATTCATTTGTGGGGGATTGTTATAGAACTAACTCTGGCTCCAACTCTATTCCCTGAAAGTCTTGGATGAGACAATAAACGAAAGCAAACACATGCTTACCTAGCATGCAATTTACATGCTATGAATTAATGGCCTTGATGAAGGCTATGAGTGCTGGGGCAGTAGTGTACCTTCATCTGGATGAAAATAAGACTGAAGCAGAAACAAACCTGGGGATGGGTGGGGTTTTTGATTTTTCTTTTGGGAGGGGTGGTTAGTATCCTGAGTTTAACCAGAAGAAATGATAAATGTGGTGTGGTCCCCCCACCCCACCCCCACTTTTTCCACCCCCCTTCCTGTGCTTTTATTCTCTGTCTTTGTTTCTCCATTTTTTAAAACATTTAATTGAAAATTGTTTTAGCTTATTTAGGGAGATTGTTTTGTTAAATTTGTTTGTGCATGTGCCAGTATTGTCGTAGACAATGTAGGATTTGGTGATCTTCATTGGGTCTTCAGATCACTGCATGTTCAGCGTTGAAGAGCGTAGTCTCTCCTTCCATGTGTGGTTTTGGTGTGTTTGAGCAGCGTAGAGATTTGCCAGGAAACATGCAGATGGCCATGGGGCATGTGAGAGAATGCAGTGTTGAGCTTAGCACGATAAGCGAATGTACAGGTTTGAAGTGAAGCTGAATGGCAGTGTTATAAACCACATCATTAATTTATCAAACCTGATTTTGGGGGCATACTTGTTCATTTGAAGCATATCACTAAAAGTACTGGTATCTTCTTTCCAGCTTCTTTGCTTCTTCACGACATTGTGATGTATAAACATGTATCGTACAGGTACAGACAGACCTTTGCACCTCAAACTATTGGTCATCAAAACTCTTGAATTTTTCCTGCAAGTCAAAAAAAAAAAAATTTTTAATTGATTTTTTTTTCCAAAATGAAACAGGTTTCAGAGTTGCTAACACAATTCCTTGTCTGCTCTTCTTGTATAGTTATGAAAATTTGTCTTACTTCATCTGTATGCTTTGGGGTATTTACACGTCAATATTTCTCTAAATATTTCCATGGTCGATTCTTTTCGGGAGGAGGGGGATCTAGTTCATGTCTGAAATAGGTGTTTGTGTCAGTGAATTAGAGAGAGAAAGCTTTGCCTTGGACTTCAGTTTCGATATTGACAATTATTGCAGTGCAACAGAAAACAAGGTGATCATTTCCCAAATCCTGTGATGTGCTACCTAAATGGATAATGTTTCCAAAGTTCCATTGCAAAGCTTGTCCCAACCTGTCTCTTTCTCTCGTAAAATTCCGAACTAGGCAGCAGAGCCATGAACAAATTCTCATGCTTCCAGTTCACTCAGGAGTTTTATTTCCATATTTTTCTGTCCTTTGTTTCTTGTCCTTTTTTTCTTTTTATCTTTAGCAGCCCGTTATAATCTAGGAACATTGCTGTTACAAATGTCTTTTGAAAAAGTGAAATTGTCTGTCCAAGATAATGTGTTGCTTGCTGCATGGTAACTAAGAGGGAGTAAAGGATGATATGTTTGGGAAGTAAAGGGTAAAAGAAAGAATATTCATTTATTATATATATATATATGTATTTAAAAGTCTGGCTCGTTACTATGGTCACTGTTTGCATGTCAAAATTGAAAGTCCCCAAAATGCAATGACAACGTTAGCAACATGCATTGACAGTTAACCCTTTCATCCTTGTATGTCATGGTTGCTAGTATTAAAAGATCATCACAGGAACTTGTCAGAGAAAAAGCTTAAGTTGCTGCTCAGCTCACAGTATTGATTAGATCCATTCTTTTCTTTACACCCCCAACATTTGAGGTCTTTAATGACATGTGTAGAATGCCATGATTGTCATTTATTATTACAAAATTTTTTAAAGAGTTATCAATTCAAGTACCAGAAGTCAGTTTTTGACAAAAACAGTTTTTTGCAGTGAATAAAGTGATAAATATGATTGCTGCAGAACTGACAACAGGCAGTAAATGAAACCAATTGATTCCTGTGTCACACCAAAATTAAGTTTAAGATTAGAGAAGAATGCCAGCAGATTGGAAAAACTCCGGAAATGGTGACAAACAGGTGGTAGTCTGAATGGCTGCCGAATACCTGTGACATGACTTGACTTGTTTCATAGCTTTGACAACCATGGAGGTACTGCACTGAGTTTTGCAAGCAGTTTGTCATCGGGCAAGATGAACCTGGCAGAGCCCATCCCTCTCCAGCAAAAGCAGTGAAAAATGGACTGAAAGCTCTCACTTGCAGTTGTCCAGCGCAGAGGTCCTTTCATTACACAAAGAAAAAGAACAGTATTTTCCTGCAGTGTGGTGGTCATCCTCGTCATCAGTCAGTTCCCTGTGGGAAATTTTCAGCAGCTTTCAAGGAGTGAAACCAAACCAAAAAGATAATCCACCTTGTTTGTAAATCGCTAACTTATGAAGCATATTCTGATTAAATGAAACTTACAGGTTGAATGACACTTGGTTTTGCTCACCGACTGAAATGTGCTGATAGGAATAAGATTAATAGCTTTTAGGAATGGCCACAATCTCCACAAGAAAATGTTGTTTTCCTGTTATTTACATTGGACGAGTCAGGTAAACCTTGGCTTCAGTTATGTTTTTTCTTTTTTTCCTGAAAGTCATTACCATCAAAATCTATGACAAATTACAGCCAGCCTTATTTAGCATTCTTATTTGTTCAGGCTGGTTGTTTTGGGGTTTTTTTTTAACATGTAAAACTGTGACTTTGGTTTTATTTAGTCACACATTCCACACTCTATTGGAACAAACCAAACATACATATTCCATTTTCCTGTTAGTAAACCAATTCAACAAGCCTTATAAATAATGAAGTAACATTCGCCTCATCTTTTTAACCCCCCAAAAAAATTCATTCCCTGTAAATTGGTGAAGAAGACCCAGAAGATCAAAACGAGTGAGAATTATCCACAGCAAACTGTTATAGGATATTTTCTCCCGTGATATTATTTTCTTCATGGAGGTCAGCGCATGAACATTGTGAAGTTCTTGCTGTGTACATCATACATGTGTCCAACAAAGGTCGGGGATTTTTACTATCAAATCTCCCTGACCCACTCTTGTGCAGCCCTTCCAAACGCCATCACTCCCTTTCCTATATATGTGTGCATGCAGAAGATAAAACATGCACAATACATATACCATTGTTTTCATCCGTGTTCTGAGAACTGCAGAAACAGTCTGATACATACCGGCATGCACCTGATGCTCCACCACTGCGAGGGTGATTCAGTTGTCCGGGTGTCGGTAAAGTGGATATCTTGGCATATGTGGTGTAGCATACATGGATCATTCCACAACCTTTTACATCGCCTGGTGAGGGGGGGAAACTTGACACTGAAAACATGTGAAGAAGACAATCCTAAGGATGAAAGGGTTAACAGCTTTTTAATCATTACTACCATTCATCTTTATGCATTTCATCATGTGTGGTAAAGAAAGAGCATGCTTTTGTCATTGTTTATTCTATTCAAAGCCAAAGAAATAAAAGAGTATTTTATCACAGAAGATCACATCTAGAATTGTGCAAATATTTTGAGTTGCTGTGAATTTTCAAGCAGTACTGCGTAACTTGTCAGATTGTGTCGCTTTCTCTAGGTTTTTATCAAGGAAATTACCATGTTGTGTTTAAGCCTTACCGCATCAAGGTTGTTGTTTTTCTCGACCACCTTGAATTACCATGTGATGTTTAAACCTTAAATCTTTCTTTTTCTTTTTTTTTTCTTAAAGATCTACCACTTTTTTTCTTCATTTCTTTTTTTTCTTTTCTCTTTCTGTCTTGAAAATGATCATTTTTCCCTTTTTTTTCCCCCAAGTCTGAGTCATGATTTATTGGCAACATTATTTCAGCCATAAAAGTTAGATAAAAGCCCAAACAGCCCCGCCCCCCAAAAAAAACCCCAACAACAACTGCAAACAAACAAAAACAAACAAAACAAAACCAGCATCTTTTAATTAAGAAATTCTTGTGGAAAGTATTTTACTCTGTTTTGTCCTCTTTGGTTTCTGCTGCAGAAATCATGAAGTGATTGACTGTAGGATAAAAGTAGATAAAAGTTGTAGCTTGAGGTGGTGTCCACTGTGCTTTTTGTTGTCTTTTCCTTTCTTCTATCACTTTGTTTTGGGGTGGGTTTGTTTTTTTAGTGTGTATCTCATGTTTGTGTCATGTATCACTTCTTTAAAAATTTATTCCCTATTGATAAAAAACAACAACAAAACAAAAAGTACCGAACTTATATCTAAATCTTGAATCAGTGTTTAATATCCACATTTTAATCATATCATTAAAACTTTTGATTTTACACCAAATTCATTGTGAATGCTTTATCAAAGTTTTAAAAGAAACAAAAACAAAACAACGAAAATACCAACACACACATACACATGCATGCAATAAAATAAAAGTTAACTTTAAAAAAAAAAATTAAAAATGCATGCACACGCGCGCGCACACACACACATGACAAGATGCATTAACAGGATTTTGATTATTACTCTTTGGAATCACACAATCACTTTTTTTCCCCCTGTTTAATCTTTCTCACTCAATGAAGATGATTTTGCAGTCAGGTTTGTTCAGTCAGTTGTCTCAACATCCAGCATGCCATATCTTACTGTGATTTAAGATCAAATAAACAATATGCCAGGAAATACAACGTGTGTTCAGAGCTGTGTGTTGTGAGGGAATGATGTGGGAGATGACGAGCTGAATGTGGATGAGGCAGTGAGGTGGTGGTGATGTTGGTGGTGGTGTGTTCCTCAGGTTGACACCCTGGGGGTCATCCAGATGATGCAGATGTACTCAGACTTTTTTTTATCCCACCTGGGAATCACTGTGAGTGAGAATGTCATTAAACACTGGATGAGAAGTTGCCTGTGTGGCTCTTTTCAAGTCCCTATCCATATAGGCAGCCATACTCTGATTTCAGAAACTTTTGTTTTAATCTCCTTTAAGGGAGAGTGCAGTGTATGCTAAGAGCTTGTCATAGGTGAAGGCAATCTCAACATAGCATTTTACAACATAACATTTTAATGTAGGCCTTGGCTCTTGGCTTGCATCAATAACTGACAAAAGCTTTTGGTCTTTGGTTTAAACAGATGTTTACCCAACAACAACAAAATACAGAAACATCACTCACAAATCCGTTAGAGCAACAACAAGCTGGTAATAGCTTATAGTGTGATTCACCAACCAGCAAAACAAAATCTGTGATTTGGCAGCTGGAAAACATGTTACAACAAAACAATCTTTTTAGAACAAGTGTAAATTATTGATGAATCAAGGACAGGGGGGGGGGAGGGGGAGGTCGCGGTGTCTCAAGGAATTTCATTACTTAGTACGTTGTATTGCAACCACCACCACCACCGGGGAGATGTAGGGAGCCTGTCAGTATAAACAGCATCCCCACCTGGAAATTTTTGTGCTAGGAATTCCCTCTTTTCTATCCCTAACTTTGTATCTGCCTCATTCCTTTTCTTCCTGTCACCTGCTTCTTGTCTATTTTCTCTGCCTTCTTGGTCCATTCTCCTGCCTTTTTCCCCAGAAAGACTTAAAAGATAACTATTCTCTCCCATGCCGAAGCCGAATGCGCTGGGCCTGACTTGTCAGGTGCTTAACGGCAGGGCAACGCATTTTCGTTCACATGACAGGCAACAATAGTCGCTGAGCATTCGATAAAAAAGAAGTATTGCAACAAAAAGAGGGTGTTAGAAACCAGAGAATGCACAATATAGACACCCATTAACGCGCGCGCGCGCGCGCGTGTGTGTGTGTACATCACACTGACAGTATTACACCCCCACAGTCACAAAACACACACACACACAATGTGGACATCCATTTACATTGGTGTAGACCTATATCAAGATGCATCATGATATATGCATGCACACACATCCATAAAATTAATATGCAGGTTTGCAAGCATACTGGTACACACATACACACGCGCGCGCGCACACACAATTACGGCGTGATTCACAAAGTCTCTCTCTCTCTCTCTCTCTCTCTCTCTCTCTCTCTCTCTCTCTCTCTCTCTCTCTCTCTCACTCACACACACACCACACACACACACACACACACACACACACACACACACACACACACACACACATACATACACGCTCACGCCCGCACGTATACATAAACACGCGCATGCGCACGTAGATGCATTTGTTTACATGTGCAATTGTGAATGCACTGGGGGGGGGGGGGGGGGGGGTTACATGCAAGCGTATAATATACGTATGTGAGTGCGTTTGTGTGTGTGCATGTGTGTGTGTACACTTAGGAGAGAGAGAGACAGAGAGAGAGAGTGAGAGAGAGGAGAGAGAGAGAGAGAGAGAGAGAGAGAGAGGAAGAGAGAGAGAGAGAGAGAGAGAGAGATCCAAGCTGTTGCTGTGGAAATGCACTGGAGGTGTTGAAAGTGTGTTTAAAACAAAATTAATGCACACATTACTTTTTTGTGGTCTATCATTGAGATGACACTTTCAAAGTGTGGTCAGCACACAGAAGGAAACAGAAAAAAAAAGAGAACGATTATTTGCACTGTTGCAATAACATACTGATATTGTATTGTATACCACTTTGTGTCACGATAGATTTCTCTGCGTGAAATTCGGGCTGCTCTTCCCAGGGAGAGCGCGTCGCCACAAGAGCAGCGCCACTCTTTTTTTTTTCTTTTCCTGTTTGCAGCTGTATTTGTTTCCATGTGAGTGGCTTTTTTCTCCAGAATTTTGCCAGGAACAACTCCCTTGTTGCCGTGGGTTCTTTTACGTGCGCTAAATAATTATGTGTAACATACGGGGACCTTGGTGTATCGTCTCAGCCGAAAGACTAGCACCCAGACCACCACCCATGGTCTAGTTGATGGAGGAAAAGTTTTTGGCCCAAACGGGGATCGAACCACAACACACATCGAACCCGGACTTTTCGCTTTCCAGGCAGGTGCGTTACTTCTAACCAGCCGTCATGGCACAGTGGTTAGCGCCTTGGATTTCAGACTGGAAGGTCACAGGTTCGAATCCCAAGAGTCATAAGGATTTTTCGGACTCCAGCCGGCTCCTACCCAAAGTGAGTGTGATGTGGGCTAAATGGGAAGACTGGGACCACACAATCGAGCTTCATCCACTTAACGGATGCGAGTTTGAGTTGCTCTAAATTACCTGACCAACACTGCAGGTAGTCTCAAAGCACATGCACTTCCACAGCAGCATCATTACGTTATTCTCATTGATCATAATGCATTTTTTTTAAATGCCTCTGATTCGGTAATCCCGGATGCTCTGGTTTCATGGTGACCTCAGATTCGGTTTCCCCATACACTTCCGTGCCTGTGGTGAGTTTGTGTCAAGGCCTTTGGGGTTGGAGGTTCAGGGAGGACGGTCGTTGGAGGGACGTTGTGGTGGTTGCCACCACGGGCGGGCAACTCATTCAGTCTGGCTCCGCGACTGAGCTAATACTGTCGTTAGTAGGGGGCTTAGTAGGTGGTGTCCTGCGTATGTTAGCTCAGAACAGGCGCCACTGAACACCGCCAAAGTGAGTCAGCAGCAGTGCAGGGCCCCTCTGTTGGTGGCCCCAGGGCGGCTTGATATGATGGGCTCCCTGTGGACTTCCGACCCTAGGGATGAGACATAGCGAATCTGGGTATGGCTGTGGCGGGAGATTGAGATGAGCTGTATGGGAACAGCAGGACGGGGACGTCACAGAAGATGAGGCAGCAAAAACAACCCCAAAACCCCCCAAAACAAACAAAAACAACAACAAAACCCAACCAAAAAAACAAATGAGGGCTTTACTTCTAGACCACCGAAAGACTTCTCACCTAACTTTTTGAGGAGTCGTTGCAGCGCTTTTGTTCTGTTGTTGTTTGTTTGCTTGTTTGTTTGTTTGTTTTTCAACATTGACTTTCTATATCTTTCACGTGGGAGGGGTGGGGGTGGGGGGGGGGGGGGGGGGGGATTACCCGTAGTGATTTGAGTGCAGAACTGGAAGTTTGACGGCAGTTTAAGAGTGTGGCCTCGAGTTTCTGCCAAAATATCCCAGCGTTTGATGATTTTGTGTACCTTCTTTTTGTTGTTCCTCGCCTAGAGGTTCACCAATGGGTATGCGAGCATTTTTCGCCCACAATGAAGGTAGCCACATTCCAAAATCGGGTATGACGTCTTCTAAAAATATTTTTCGAGGATGATGTCTAAACACGACACTAGTGTGCATGCGTTTTTTGAAATGTTGTCATCCCCGTATTCTTTCGAAATGCAGAACGTGCGCGCAAGATGTTCTGCTTGCGTTCGCATATGGGGCCTCGGTTGATACTTTCATCCGGCTTACATCTAGGTTATCCCGTTCCCGATTGAGGGAATATCTGGATTGAATGCAACGCTGTTTTCAACTCCACTTCCCTGCATGTCCTTCAGATGACATAGTAAAACAAAGTCGCGCGTGTGTGCGTGCGTGCGTGTGTGTATGTGTGCGTGAGTGTGTGCGCGCGCGCACGTGCGTGCGTGCTTTGTGTGTGTGTGAGAATGTGTGTGTGTGTTTAGTCAACAGCAATAATATTTTGTTTATAAAAATACCTGCTTTCAGTTTCATGATTTTTAATATACATAAACAAAGAGCCACTCAGTGGCTTGACAGATGCGAACGTAATATTTGACATGAATAAGTTGAAGTGTAGGGCTCTCAAAGAGAAATCTCTAATGGCTATTTGATGATTGCTATGCATTTCATCATCCTTTTTTTCCCTCTAGTGTGTAGATGCACCAGAATACTCATATATCGCTATCACTAGCAGCAAGCATCGATAAAATGGTCCGCACTACAGAATAAAATGAATGCTTCCACAACTTCGGAAATAACAAAATGAATGTGGACAAGATAGTTTTTCTTGCATTCCATTTGTGCATGGGGATTCAAGTTACACAGAATGCCATTTGCTTTTAAGTCTGAAGTAACAGGCAGCTATTGCTGCTGCTGCTGCTATTACTTCTGCTGCCGATGCTGTAAAAGCTGATGATAGTTTTTTGGCGCTGTAGTAGCCCCATATCGCATCGTGTCGTTGATAGTGTGTGTGTGTTGTGTGTGTGTGTGTGTGTGTGTGTGTGTGTGTGTGTGTGTATTTGTGTGTATTTTGTTTTGTGTGTGAGCGTGTGTGTAAGTTTGCATGTGTGTGTATCTGTGTTTCCATGCGCGCGCGAGTGTGTGTATGTCTGCACATGCGCGCGTGTATGTGTGTATCTGTGTTTCCATGCGCGCGCGAGTGTGTGTATATTTGCACATGCGTGCGTGTGTATGTGTGTGTGTGAGCGCGCGCGTGTGTGCCCACAAACGTAGGCGCGCGGCGCTTTCTGCGTACCTGCGTGTGTGTGTGTGTGTGTGTGTGTGCGTGCGTGCGTGCGACCACTGTAGACACGTTTGTGTATGTGTGGGTTTTAGAGAAAAAAAAATGCCCCCCCCCCTTCCCCCCACCTCTGAACAACCCATCATTCATCCAGTCACCTATCCATTCACACACACACACACACACACACACACACACACACACCTTACTTCCACCCAATATCTTTTTTTTTTTAACCCACTTCAACCCATTACAAATTGTATAAGCCTACCCTGTCTTTACGACCACTCAGCAGAAATTCTACCCTCCATAGAATGATGCACCACCATCATCAACATCATTGCCTGTTACTTACCCTTATCAATTAAAAGCGGGTTTCAGCAATTACAACAGCACAACTATATAAAACGAGGCGGCTTCCTCAGCATCCTAACAATCTTCCGGACTTCAATCTGCAGTCATCAATTGGACAAGCTGCACAGTTCTTTTCAGTCGTCTGCTCAAAAGAAGAACAAAAGCCATGGGAAGTTACTCTCACGTTGCTATCTGTCTTCTTCTTTTGGTGGCCTGCTCTTATGCTCAGATAATGGTGAAAGAGCGAGACCCCAGCAATGGTACGTCATAGTATTAGAGATCTAGATCTATAACATTCTATTCTGTTCTGCTCTGTTCTGTTTATATTCTACTGTACTTTATTACGAGACATTACGTTATATCATACCAAATCGTACTGTGTTATGTCATAGTATAGTATATGATGTTATATCGTAGTATGCTGTATTGTATTATGTTATATTGTGTTATATTATTTTATATTATGTTATAGCATAGTATAGCACATTATACTACATTTATCATATCATAATTATAACGTTCTGTTCTGCTCTGTTCTCTTACATTATATTATACTGCGTTATGTTATATCATATTATAAATATTATATTATTATAGTACATTCAATAAAAGGTATAGCTGTTTTCGATTTTCTCAAGGGCGTCATTTTTATCATTGTTACAATTATGTCATTATTACCACCCCTATCATTATTGCTCCTTCGTCGTCATCACTGCCACTAGCAACAGCATCACCCTGTCATCATCATTATCGTCACACTTTTGTGGTTGTTATAATCATCATCTCCCGTCCACGTTGTCATCGTCGTTATCATCATCATCACCACCACTACCAATCATCACGTCATCGTCCTTGTACTCATCGTTATTGCCTTCCATTCGATGGCCTTCAACCAACACCTGGACTTCTCTCATTGCCAGGAGTGGACTGGCAGACCTGCAATGCTTTAAGTCTAGTTATGACATTTTAGTTAACTGGCAGGTTTTATTGATACACGCTCGTTGTCCAATAGTTATGCATACTTGCCTGCCGTTAGGCCTACCTGTTTTGTTTTGTTTGTTGGTTGTTGTGGTTGTTTTTTTTGGTGGTTTTGTTGTTGTTGTTTTTTGGGGGGTGTTGATTTTTTTTGTTTTCGGGGTTTTTGATTTGTTTTGGTTTGGTTTTGACTTGGTTTTGTTTTGTTTTTGTTGTTTTTAACTCGTTTCGTTGCACTCGTCTTTTTCCTCATGCTTTCTTTACTTTTCGAAAGTTTGGGAGATGCACTCCAAATGAAAAGAGCTAGGGGAGCTTTGACAGTTCCTCTAAGAAACTAGGCCTATAGCAAAAGTAAGACTGTTGTGCTTTTTACTATCAGTTCAGACTTGTCGAAACCAGACAGGTAAGGTAAGGTAAGGTTAAGGTGCTCCATAACTTAGGGTCGCAGGGGAGTGAGGCATCAGAGACCTCAACTTCTCAAGGGGCCAACATTTTGAGGCCGGTGCCCATCTCCTCTCCCTCGCAGCTTTACCTTCCCTGACCCTAAAGAGGCAGGTACCCATCTACAGCTGGGTGAACTGGGGGACCGTACTGAAGCCAAGGCGCGCAAATGGTCACCCATCCAAGTGGTAACCACGCTCGATGCTGCTTAACCTTAGCTGGGGGAAAGCGAGTGCTCTGACCACTGAGCTATCCCGTCAAAGAGTGTTTACAAACTTCTCTGTATCACACAAATTCCTACACATCTCTTCAGGCTTACTTAGTAACACTAGAACGCACAGTGAATGAAACGGGACTGAGTGGTTGATTTGGTATATGACGAACCACACTTTAAACTGGATGTTACATATATGAATGATTCAAAGTCACACGTAGTTTAAAGGTAAAAGTATCCCATAACCTATGTGATCGTAGCGGAGTGAGGCATCAGACCTCACTTCTCTAGGGGATAGCATATTGAGGGTGGTGCCCATCTCCTCTCCCTCGCTGCTTTACCTTCCCTGAACCTGAAGAGGCAGGTACCCATCTACAGCTGGATGAACTGGGGGACCGTACTGAAGCCAAGGCGCGCAAACGGTCACCCATCCAAGTGGTAACCACGCACGATGCTGCTTAACCTTAGCTGGGGGAAAGCGAGTGCTCTGACCACTGAGCTATCCCGTCCCCTTGTAAACGTTGTTTACAAGATAATTATTTGTAGAAGTAGAATTGTGATGTACATACCGGCAAAGATCTCCCTAGAAATTGTTTAAAATGCGTTTTCATTTTTAACGTATATGTCGATTTTTCCAATGTTTTGTTTGCAAGATCGGTATTTGTAGCAGGAATATTCTGATGTGGGGTTAGATACAGCTCATGACTTCTGACTGATCTTCTACTGGTGTGTGTGTGTGTGTGGGTGTGGGTGTGGGTGTGGATGTTTGTGGGTGTGTGAGTGAGTGTGTTTATTCAATTCTTATGTATTCTTTTATTTCAAGGATAGTGGAATAAGCACTAATGTTCTTTTTTTTTTAATCCTGTCCCCGTGTGCATACAGTTTTGTAGATTTTGTCATCCGTCCACACTGGCACACAATGGCCTACTCTTCCGAAAGGCAGAACAGATTTTTTTTAACGCGCGCACAAGATGTTCCGCGTGCATTCGCAACGAGACCCCCTCAGTTTATAGTCTCATTCGAAGGACTTTCAGGGGAGTGGAGTTGTCACTAACGTTAACTCCAGGAGAAAAAAAAATCCCTTTGAACTGACGTCTCGCTGGTCGCTCGAACCTGGGCCGTCAGATCACGAGCACGCACACTCTAACCACCGGGGCTATCCCGTCCTTCATTTGAGTATGGTGGGTGTCATCTCAAAGCGAATTCGTTGCCAAATCTGTACATGGTTTGACAAGGGAGAGTTTTGTAAACTTAACTAGCTAACAAAGACAGAAACTAGCAACACCCTCCCTTTGCCCCAAAAGAGAACAATAAAGTAGGCTTCTGCGTGTGTGCGTGCGTGCGTGTGTATGCGAGTGCGTGCTTGCGTGCGTGTGTGCGTGCATGATTATGTGTGTGTGTGTGTGTGTGTGAGTGCTTGCGTGCGTGCATGATTATGTGCGTGTGCTTGCGCGCGTGAGTGCGTGCATTTATTTATTTTTTTAATACTTTATTTTATTTATTCTTTTATATCGAGGATAATGGAATAAGCACTCATGTGCTTTTCTTTTTTTTACATCCAGTCCCCGTGTGTATGCGGTTTTGTAAATGTTGTCATCTGTTTCCACCGGCACACAATGGCCTACTCTTCCTGAAAAGCGGAGCAGGATTTAACGTGTGCGCAAGATGTTCTGCATGCGTTCGAACACGATTGTGTGCGTGCGTGTGTGTATGTGTGTGTGTGTGTGTGTGTGTGTGCGTGCGTGCATGATTGTGTGTGTGTGTGTGTGTTGAGATAGTATCGCCCACCACGTCATATTGATGACTCTGACCCGCTTGTTTCCAGTCCAGTGCAAGGAACCCATGGAAGCTGGGCCCTGCAAAGGCCACATCATCAAATATTACTTCGACACCGCAACCAAGACATGCGAGTCCTTTGTCTACGGGGGATGCGGGGGCAATGAGAACAGATTCGACACCTTGGACGACTGTGTGTCCGCCTGTAGTTGAGACAGATGGTAGAGCACGTCGACTGACTTCGGTAGTAGCGAGTTTGACCTTCATTGTCCTGTTTTATGATTAACGCTTGCGTTTTTGTTTGGGTTTGTTTTGTGGGGGGGGGGGGTTGTGGGTAAAATTTTACTCCTTTCTTCAATAAAATTCTAATTGAAGTCATGTCAACTTCAACATTATCTTTCAAAAGGGAAGAAGAGTAAAAATGAAAGAAGGAAGCAAGATGCGGCATTTGCTGAGCAACAGGTATGAAGGGATGATCGTTTGGTTCTTTTCTTCTCTCCTCAAAATAAAATGATGGGAACTATCTGAAAGTTTAGTTTGTTCTGTTGTTCTTTTTTTCACTCTCTGTGTGTCTGTCTCTGTGTGTCTGTCTCTGTCTATCTGTCTGTACCTGTGTGTGTGTGTGTGTGTGTGTGTGTGTGTGTGTGTGTGTGTGTGTGTGTGTGTGTGCTTTCTCGTCAAACGCTCCGAAAGCAACTCATTGTTGCCTGTCATAATTATGAACAAAAATACTTTAAAAAAATTATTACATGAAATTTCTATTGCGCTGAATCTTGTAAAGCAAGCAAACCAAAGTGCTTGCGTTCACGCACATTCGATCGTTTACAAAATTAATGCGATTAAAAGATTTTAAATTAAAACACACACGCGCGCACGCACGCACGCACGCACGCACGCACGCGCGCACGCACGCACGCACGCACGCACGCACGCACGCACACAAGAGTAACGTATTAGGGCAAGGTGACCGAAATGGAGGAGACTGATTGAACCTAGGGACAAAAGTTGAGGTGTAACGATGGAGGGGGGGGGGGGGGGGGAGATCCTAGGTAGGGAATAAGAGTGCTCTGAGGCTGAAATGCGCTCTGCGCTGCCGTTAAGCGCCTGACAAGTCAGACCCAGCGCATCCAACTTAAGCGTGTTTTTACATCAGAGTGGTCGTTTTGTCATTCATTTCCACCGGCGCAAAATAGCCTACTCTTTCCAGGGGCAGAACGAGTTGTGCCGTGTGTAGGCCTACAAGAATGTTTTGCATGTGTTCGAAAACGGGACCTCGATTTACAGTTTCATCTAAAGGACTTTCTGAGAGAAAAGAATAAAGACAAGAGGGTAGGCAAAAATCAGTATCGGCTCGCTTACAGTACTTCTTCTTCGACAGCAACTAGTGTTGTCTGCCATATGAGCGAAAAACGCGTTGCGCTGCCGTGAAGCTCCTGACAAGTCAAGGCCCTGCGCATTCGACTTCGGCGTGGGAGAGCATTGTTACCTTTTAAGCCTATCTGGAGAAAAAGGGCAGGAGAATGGACCAAAAAGGCAGAAAAGAGACGGAAAAGAGGCGACAGGTAGAAAAAGAATAAGACAGAAACACAAAGAGGGATAGAAAAGAGGGAATTCCTAGCACACAATTTCCAGAAGGTGGGGGTGCTATTTATACTGACTGGAAGACCTCGGCATCCCCACGGGGGAGCTCATGGTATGAAGGACTGTAGCTTTGTTATTTGTTGTTGTTGGTTAATATCTTGGAGTCGATGAGGAAGATGGAAGATGAAAGCTTGTAACGACTCAGCGTACTGGAGTTTTTCATTTTCTGGTTTTAACAGCAGAATTAAGTCACTCATGCGATCACATTGCAGCAATGCCACATGAATCATGGTTTTTAACAGCAGAATTCAGTCATTCAAGGGATCACATTGCAGCAACGCAATAGGAGGCATGAGTAGAGTAAGCATATAATTATGCATATATTTTATTTTTCTTCTGTGTTACAACTCGTCTTTGCGGCGTAGTCTAAAACATATACCAACAAAGAGTGATAGTTGTGATCGCAGGTAATAAAGAAGAAGAAGAGAAACAACAACAAGAGGAAGAAGAACAAGAATTCTTTTTGAAGAAGAAGATGATGATGGTGAAGAAGATGAAGAAGAAGAAGAAGAAGAAGAAGAATTCGGAGAAGGAGAGAAGAACAACAAGAAAAAGAACAAGAAGAAAAGAAGAAGAAGAAGAAAGAAAGAACGAAAGAAATAAAAGAAGAAGAAGACGGAGGAGGAGGATAAGAAGAAGCAGGCGGAGGAAGAGGAGGAGAAGAAGACGATTGTGATAATGTCGGTGACGATAATGATAATGATATAGAAAAAAGAAGGTACTCAAGCAAATTAAATGTAAGAATAGGCAGCAGCTGAGCAGTCTCTCACCATATCACTCACTCAATTCAATCCTGAACTGTCTGTGAGTGGCTCATTATTGTAGTGCCCCCCCCCCACCCCAATTAAAAAGCTAAAAATAAAGGTAAAGTTGTCCAATAACCTGTAAGGTCGTAGGGGTGCGAGGCGTCAGAGACCTCACTTCTCTAGGGGCCAGCATATTGAGGGCGGCGCCGATCTTCTCTCCCTCGCTGCTTTACCTTCCCTGACCCTATAGAGGGCAGGTACCCATCTACAGCTGGGTGAACTGGGGGATTGTACTGAAGCTAAGGCGCGCAAACGGTCACCCATCCAAGTGGTAACCATACTCGACGCTTCTTAACCTTAGCTGGGGTAAAGCGAGTGCTCTGACAAAGCTAGATCAGTAGAATGCTACCAGTCTGCGACCGTAACATTTCCTGTAAGGTAAAATACATTTTCAAGCCGTAATTATTACTACAATACGCCCCAATCCCTTTTGTCTAAAATAGATACGTTTGACATAGTCTCACAAAAGGACCACAGGGCTGAACAGGAGGGACAATAAAGCAGATACAAAACTTGATCACCATACACAACATTATGAGAGAGAGGGAAGGAGGGAGGGAGGGAGGGAGAGAGAGAGAGAGAGAGAGAGAGAGAGAGGGGAGAGAGAGAGAGAGAGAGAGAGAGAGAGGAGGGGGTGGGCAGGAAAAAGAAAATGATAGGGAGAAAGACAAGAGAAAAGTGGAGGAGTGAAGGGAGGGAGAAATGAGGGAATAGCGAGGAGGTAGAGGAAAGAAAAACGAGAGAGACAGACAGACAAGAGAGAGAGAGATGAAGGGGGTGGGGGGTGCGGGAGGAAGAGAAAGAGGAGACTTGGGGGGGGGGGGGGGGGTGAGGAGCAGACAGAAACATAGAAAAAAAGACAAAGACCCACACCAAAAATTCTCACACTATTCTACAAAATGTGAAAAAAAGCCCCCCCACACAAAAAAACAAACCAAAAAGCATATAAATCAGCCAGTCGTGGTTGCCAGTAAACCATCAAACCAGCCGGAAATGTAATTCACCGTCAACCAAGTATCAATCACTGTCCTGCACTGCACAGCACTGTACAGCACCGCAGTACGCATCTGCTTGCGTAGACCTGCTTCTTGCTGCTTGCTGCTGCTGCTGCTGCTGCTGCTGCTGCTGTCGCTGACTCTAGTGCTGTTTCTGATAGGTCTTAGTTTGCTGCTGTGTAGTGAAATTCCACCACCATGACATTTTTCCCTTTGGTTGTGTCTTCATCCATTAGCGAAGGCACCGATCTTTTCCCTCTCAACGGGCAACGGGCCCTCTGCAATCAGGTCAGCACATAGTTATTATTAACAGCATCCATGGTGGTGCCAGCGTGTATGTATTGTGCTGTACTGTTCAGTGGTTAAAAACAAACAACTCAGAAATCTCCATACACTGCGAAATGGTGTGGTGTGGTGGCGTGGGGTGGTGGCGTGGTGTGGTGTGGTGTGGGTGTGGTGTAGGTGTGATGTGGTGTGGTGTAGGTGTGATGTGGTGTGGTGTGATGTGGTTTCGTGGTGTGGTGTGGTGTGATGTGATGTGGGTGTGGTGTAGGTGTGATGTGGTGTGGTGTGATGTGGTGGCGTGGTGTGGTGTGGGTGTGGTGTAGGTGTGATGTGGTGTGGTGTGATGTGGTGGCGTGGTGTGGTGTGGGTGTGGTGTAAGTGTGATGTGATGTGGTGTGGTATGATGTGGTGGCGTGGTGTGATGTGGTGTGGTGTGACGGGATACGGAGTCGGGACATAAACGCATTCACGGTGTCAGCGTGTATGTACTGTACTGTTCAGTGATTATAAAAAAAAACCCAGCTCCATAACAACTGAAAAAATCTCCATATTCTGCCAAAAAAGTATGGTGTGGTGTGGTATGGTGTGGTGTGGTGTGATGTAGTGTGGTGTGGTGAGGTGAGGTGTGATGTAGTGTGGTGTGGTGAAGTGTGGTGTGGTGTGGTGAGGTGTGATGTAGTGTGGTGAGGTGTGATGTAGTGTGGTGTGGTGAGGTGTGATGTAGTGTGTGTGGTGAGATGTGATGTAGTGTGTTGTGGTGTGATATAATGTGGTGAGGTGTGATGTAGTTTGGTGTGGTGAGGTGTGATGTAGTGTGGTGTGTTGTGGTGAGGTGTGATGTAGTGTGTAGTGTGTTGTGGTGTGGTGTGTTGAGGTGTGATGTAGTGTGGTGTGGTGTGATATAGTGTGGTGTGGTGTGGTGTAGTGTGATGGATTGTGGAATTAGGACATGAAAGCATTCGTAGTATGTACAGTTCAGTGATTAAGGAAAAAACCCAACAAGTGATAAGTCACCATAAACTGCGAAAAGTATGGTGTGGTGTGGTGTGGCGTGATGTGGGGAGGTGTGGTGTGATGTGGTGTGGCGTGATGTGGGGAGGTGTGGTGTGGCGTGATGTGGGGAGGTGTGGTGTGGCGTGATGTGGGGAGATGTGGTGTGATGTGGCGTGATATGGCGTGATGTGGTGTGGTGTAATGGGATATGCAATTAGGACATGAAAGCATTCATAGTATTTTTGTTCAGGGATGAAAAAAAACACCCAACCAAATGGTAAGTATCCATAAAAGCAAAAAATATTATGTGGCGTGGTGTAATGTGGTGTGGTGTGCATGTAGTGTGGTGTGATGTGGCGTGGTGTGGTGTGGCGTGGTGTGGCGTGGTGTGGTGTGATGTGGCGTGGTGTGGCGTGGCGTGGTGTGGCGTGGCGTGGTGTTGTGTGGTGTAATGTGGTGTGGTATGTCGTGTGATGGGATGTGGAGTCAAACATCAAAAAAAGAAGTCGACAATTACCTTCCTTAACAATCACCCTTCAGCAAGAGCAGACAATTTCCGGGAAAGAAGTCGACAACAATTACACTTACACCGGAAGTCGACAATCACCTAAAAAAAAGCAGAACATATCAAGAACGACCACTCAAAGAATTCAATCACGGCCTTACGTCAGAGGAGAACTTAACTAAACGGAAACTTACCCGAGAGCAGAAGAACTTAACTAAACGGGACACTTACCCGAGAGCAGCAGAAGAACTTAACTAAACGGACACTTACCCGAGAGCAGAAGAACTTAACTAAACGGGACACTTACCCGAGAGCAGCAGAAGAACTTAACTAAACGGACACTTACCCGAGAGCAGCAGAAGAACTTAACTAAACGGACACTTACCCGAGAGCAGCAGAAGAACTTAACTAAACGGACACTTACCCGAGAGCAGAACTTAACTAAACCGACACTTACCCGAGAGCAGAAGAACTTAACTAAACTGACATTTACCCGAGAGCAGAAGAAGAACTTAACTAAACGGACACTTACCCGAGAGCAGCAGAAGAACTTAACTAAACGGACACTTACCCGAGAGCAAAAGAACTTAACTAAACGGACACTTACCCGAGAGCAGCAGAAGAACTTAACTAAACGGACACTTACCCGAGAGCAGCAGAAGAACTTAACTAAACGGACACTTACCCGAGAGCAGAAGAACTTAACTAAACGGACACTTACCCGAGAGCAGAAGAACTTAACTAAACGAGACACTTACCCGAGAGCAGCAGAAGAACTTAACTAAACGGACACTTACCCGAGAGCAGAAGAACTTAACTAAACGGACACTTACCCGAGAAACGCAGAAGAACTTAACTAAACGGACACTTAACCGAGAGCAGAAGAACTTAACTAAACGGGACACTTACCCGAGAGCAGCAGAAGAACTTAACTAAACGGACACTTACCCGAGAGCAGAAGAACTTAACTAAACGGACACTTACCCGAGAGCAGCAGAAGAACTTAACTAAACGGACACTTACCCGAGAGCAGAAGAACTTAACTAAACGGACACTTACCCGAGAGCAGCAGAAGAACTTAACTAAACGGACACTTACCCGAGAAACGCAGAAGAACTTAACTAAACGGACACTTACCCGAGAGCAGAAGAACTAAACTAAACGGACACTTACCCGAGAGCAGAAGAACTAAACTAAACGGACACTTACTTACCCGAGAGCAGAAGAACTTAACTAAACGGACACTTACCCGAGAGCAGAAGAACTAAACTAAACGGACATTTACCCGAGAAACGCAGAAGAGCTTAACTAAACGGACACTTACCCGAGAAACGCAGAAGAACTTAACTAAACGGACACTTACCCGAGAGCAGAAGAACTAAACTAAACGGACACTTACCCGAGAGCAGAAGAACAACTTAACTAAACGGACACTTAGCCGAGAGCAGAAGAACTTAACTAAACGGACACTTAGCCGAGAGCAGAAGAACTTAACTAAACGGACACTTACCCGAGAGCAGAAGAACTTAACTAAACCGACACTTACCCGAGAGCAGAAGAACTTAACTAAACGGACACTTACTTACCCGAGAGCAGGAGAACTTAACTAAACGGACACTTACCCGAGAGCAGCAGAAGAACTTAACTAAACGGGACACTTACCCGAGAGCAGAAGAACTAAACTAAACGGACACTTACTTACCCGAGAGCAGGAGAACTTAACTAAACGGACGCTTACCCGAGAGCAGAAGAACTTAACTAAACGGACACTTACCCGAGAGCAGAAGAAGAACTTAACTAAACGGACACATACCCGAGAGCAGAAGAAGTCGAACCTGGCGTCACAGAGGCGAACGAGGCATCTGAAGCGCAGATCGATGGCTTTGAAGGCCTGCTTGTACACCTTCATCAGCAGGATCTCTGTGCCTACCTTCACCCCGTCAGTCAGCAACACGCCCACGGGGTGAATGGTGCACCTGCGAGACCAGACCAGACAATCAATCAGCAAGGGTACTAACTACAGCAGGGTATGTATGGCTGGAGGTAGGTGGGAAGGAAAGCATAGGAGTTTTGCTATGGTCAAAAAGGTAAAAAAAAAAAAGGTAAAGGAGTCCCATAACCTATAAGGTCGTAGGGGAGCGAGGCGTCAGAGACCTCACTTCTCTAGGGCCAGCATATTGAAGGCGGCGCCCATCTCCTCTCCCTCGCTGCTTTACCTTCCCTGACCCTAAAGAGGGCAGGTACCCATTTACAGCTGGGTGAACTGGGGGAACTGTACCGAAGCCAAGGCGCGCAAACGGTCACCCATCCAACTGGTAATCACGCTCGACGCTGCTTAACTTGGCTGGGGAAAAGCGAGTGCTCCGACCACCGAGCTATCCCGTCCCCTTATGGTCAAAAAAGTGGTTTGTTAAAGATGCGCTCTTATTTCTATATTTATTTATTTATTCTTTTGTTTCGAGGATAATGGGATAAGCATTGATGTGCTTTTTCCCCCCATCCTGTCCCCGTGTGTGTGCAGTTTTATAAATGTTGTCATCTGTCCCCACCGGCACGCAATGGCCTACTCTTCCGAAAAGCGAAACGGGTTTTAACGTGGGATGCAGAGGATTATACTCAAATGTTAAGGATCAAAATCATAATTGAACAACTTTAGTTGGCATGCATTGGGAAAAAAAAAGAATTTCTACACAATGTTATAGGGGGGGGAAATAGTAATTCATTTTCTGTTTACCCATTTTAAACTCACAGTTGTCCCTTGCAAAATTCTGTAGAAAAAAGCCACTCTAGTTAGGGAATCAAATACAGTTGCAGACAGGAAAAGAAAAGAAACATAATGGGTGGCGCTGCTCTTGGGGAGAGCAGCCCGAATTGCACGCAGAGAAATCTGCCGTGACTTAAAGTGGTATAAAAATAATAATAATATAAAAAGTTAGGGTACAACTACAGCAGGATATGGTGGAGGTGTGAAGGTAGGCAAGGAAGACATGGAAGTTTTTCTATGTTCAAAGCCATTCTTAAACGATTGTATGGTCATTTCTATAGGGATACGGAGGATTTTAGACAATGTCAAGAACCAAAAATCACAACTGAACAACTTCAGTTAGCGTGCATCAGAAACAACAGGATTTTAACACAATGGTTATTTGGAAAAAAATAGTAATTCATTTTTCGTTTAGCTATTCTTTGAACGTCATTTATAATTTTTTTGTGAGAGTATCAATCAGTCGAGCAACATTGAGCAGGACCTAATAATAATAATAATAATAATAATAATAATAATAATAATGATAATAATGTATGGACTTTATATAGCGCTGAATCTTGTAAAGCAACAAATCGAAGCGCTTTGATCTTCCTGTTTGTTAAAAAAGGAATGTCCCTACTTTTAAGTATTTGGATGTTTCGCGCAGTATTTTGGTAGTTTTATTTCACGAGTTTCATTGACGAATGGACCACACACACAAATCCACCAAACAAAACCAAAACAAAACAAACCGAAATTCGTCTCCAATAACTTCACTTTTGCATCTCGTGCGGTGTCATTTCTTTCTTTGAATTTCTTTAAAACGGGGGACATTTGCAACATCTACGTACGTAATGGACGGAATAACTCCGTACTTGACAGTGTCAGACTGAAGAAATGTGAGGCCCTAGGTTTGAGGCGCCAATGAACTCCTGGTTTGAGGGAGTGGGTTTAAAAACAAACAAACAAACAAACAAACAAACAAACAAACAAACAAACAAACAAACAAACAAACAAACAATGTTTTTGTTGGTTGTCCTCTGAAGCTGACACTGGTATTAACTACATTCCCTGACAAGTCCTAAGGATGAGACTACAAACAAATTAATTTATTTATTCATTTATTCATAACCTCTTTTAGTTCGATGATGAAAGAATGAGCGCTCATGTGCTCTTTTTCACATCCAATCCCCGTGTGCATGTGGATTTTGTAAATTTTATCATCCGTTCCCACCGGCACACAATGGCCTACTCCTTCGAAAGGCAGGACAGGTTTTGACGTGTGCGCAAGACGTTCTAAGTTTGTTCGCACACGGGACTTTGGTTTATAGTCTCATCCGAAGGACTTTGAGGGGAATGGAGTCGGTGCGCACACTTTAAAACCCCTCCATAATTATTTAAAAGAAAAGTAGACCAGCTGAAAATGTCAGCACAGTGCATCAATGGCACAGAAGAGAAAACACAAAAAATGATACTGCCATGCCAGTATTATTTTGTCAGTGAGATATATAACACTGTATTTCTCAGGCTAAAAAGACTTGTCCGTTATTGATGCAAGCAAGCAAAATACCGAGGCCAACGTTCAAAGTTGTTAAGCTTCGAAATGTCATGAAACGGTCGCATACGCAAAAGTCTCACCACTGGTGAACCTGGAAGCTCTAACCGAGGAACGAAAACAAAAACCAACCATGTCGAGATTGTCTTTCTCCACAATAAGCTCATAGTACAACAATCTGTAATCTCCATTAAAAGGAGAGAAACAAACATCTTTTGAGTTGGAGTATAAGGTAAAGACGAAGGTGTCCCATAACGTGTGTGGTTGTAGGAGAGCGAGGCGTCAGCAACATCACTTCTCTAAGGGCCAGCATATTGAGGGCGGCGTCCATCTCCTCTCCCCTGCTGCTTTACCTTCCCTGACCCTAAAGAGGGAAGGTACCCATTTACAGCTGGGTGAACTGTGGGAACTGTACTGAAGCCAAGGCGCGCAAACGGTCACCCATCCACTTGGTAACCACGCTCGATGCTGCTTAACATTGGCTTGGGGGAAAGCGAGTGCTCCGACCACTGAGCTATCCCGTCCCCAAGAGATGGAGTGTGGCTGCCTATCATCACGGTGAGGTGAAATCTGTAAGTAGCTGTACACACAAACTTCACATCCTGCCTATACTTATAGTCTTGAGGTGATTCCCATATATGACTTTGGAGACAGTGTACACGTTCTGGGTGAATTCCTTTCACGAAGGATACAGCTTGGTTATAGCAGGAGAGTAAGGAAGAGAGAGGTGAAAGAGCAACTCACCCATTTCTGACGATGTAGATGGACTGGGCGCCATTGCTGGCACTGCAATCCATGACTTTGATTTCCGACATGTGCTCTGAAACAGAAGATCAGGCAACATTAGCTCTCACAGTAACTGGTATCATAATTATAAGGAGGGTGAAATGACATATTGAGCAACTCTTCACTGCACTGCACTGCGCTACACTACGTTACGCTGCGCTGCACTGCGCTGCACTACACTATACTACACTACACTACGCTGCGCTGCGCTGCACTGCACTGCACTGCACAACACTACAATGCACTGCACTGCACTGCCCTACTCTGCGCTGCGCGGCACTATACTACACTACTCTACACTTCACTACACTACACTACACTACACTACACTACACTACACTACACTACACTACACTACACTACACTACATACACTACACTACTCTACTCTACTCTACACTACGCTACGCTACACTACACTACACTACACTACGCTACACCACACTACACTACACTACATACACTACGCTACACCACACTACGCTACAAAACACTACACTACACTACTCTACACTACACTACACTACACTAGACCACACTACGCTACACAACACTTCACTACACTTCACTACACTTCACTACACTACATTACACTACACTTCACTACACTACACTACACTTCACTACACTTCACTACACTACACTACACTACACTACATTACACTACACTTCACTACACTACACTACACCACACTACGCTACACTACACTACACTACGCTACACTACACTACACTACGCTACACTACACTACACTACACTACGCTACACTACACTACGCTACACTACACTACGCTACGCTACGCTACACTACACTACACTACACCTCACTACACTACACAACACTATACTACACTACACAACACTACACTACACTACATTACACTACACCACACTACACTACACTACGCTACGCTACACCACACTACATTACACTACACTACACTACGCTACACTACATTACACTACGCTACACTACACTACACTACACTACATTACACTACACTACACTACACTACACTACGCTACACTACATTACACTACGCTACACTACACTACACTACACTATATTACACTACACTACACTACGCTACACTACACTACATTACACTACACTACACTACACTACACTACGCTACACTACGCTACACTACATTACACTACGCTACACTAC
>CM054134.1:73585783-73600783 GCA_028751875.1 Rapana venosa | reverse complement strand
TAGTAGTAGTAGTAGTAGTAGTAGTAGTAGTAGTAGTACACCGAATCAGAGACAGAGACAGATAGACGGACAGACAGACAGACAGACAGTCAGACAGACAGACAGACAGTCCAACAGACAGTCAGACAGTCAGACAGACAGACAGACAAGACAAGACAAGACAAGACAAGACAGACAGACAGACAGTCAGACAAGACAGACAGACAGGTAAACAGACACAGAGACAGACAGAGAATGGGTATAGCGTAAAGCTACACTACTGACGGTGGCAGTTTAGGGCCGTTACACTTGACAGTGACCACGGTGTCTGTCGGGTGTCTTCCTAGCGGATCGTAGAACACGCGCAGTTGACGGGAGAAGGTCTTGAAGTTCGCCTGCAACACAGACAACAGCCAACACAGTGAGTAGTTTTATTTATTTATTTTTTAAATTTTTATTTTATTCCTTTATATCGAGGATAATCGCCTGCAACACAGGCAACAGCCAGCACAGTGAGTAGTTTTATTATTTTATTTCTTTTCTTTTTATTTTACTTTTATTTTTTTCCTTTATATCGAGGATAATCGCCTGCCAACACAGGCATCAGCCAACACAGTGAGTATTTTTATTTATTTTTTAATTTATTTTTTATTTTTCATTCCTTTATATCGAGGATAATCGCCTGCAACACAGGCAACAGCCAACACAGTGAGTATATTTTTTAATTAATTTATTTATTTTTAATTTTTTTTAATTCCTTTATATCGAGGATAATCGCCTGCAACACAGGCATTACCAACACAGTGAGTATTATCTATTTATTTATTTTTATTTTATTCCTTTATATCGAGGATAATCGCCTGCAACTCAGGCAACAGCCAGCACAGTGAGTATTTTTATTTATTTATTTATTTTTTATTTTATTTTTTTATTCCTTTATATCGAGGATAATCGCCTGCCAACACAGGCATTACCAACACTGAGTATTTTTATTTATTGATTGATTTTTATTTTATTCCTTTATATCGAGGATAATCGCCTGCAACACAGGCAACAGCCACAAAGTGACTATATTTATTTATTTATGTTCATTTTATTCCTTTTATCGGGGATAATCGCCTGCAATAATAATAATAATAATAATAATAATAATAATAATAATAATAAGAAGAAGAAGAAGAAGAAGAAGAAGAAGAAGAATGTATGGAATTTATACAGCGCTAAATCTTGTAAAGCAACAAATCAAAGCGCTCAGATGATTTTTTTTTTTTTTGCGTGTGAATGCGTTTTTTAAAATTATGTCATCTGTTCCCACCGGCACATAATGGCCTACTCTTTCGAACAGCGGAACAGGATTTAACGTCTGCGCAAGATGTGCAACACAGGCATTACCCACACAGTGAGTATTTTTATTTATTTATTTTAATTTTATTTTATTCCTTTATATCGAGGATAATCGCCTGCAGCACAGGTAACAGCCACACAGTGAGTATTTTTTATTTATTTATTTATTTTAATTTTATTTTATTCCTTTATATCGAGGATAATCGCCTGCAACACAGGCAACAGCCAACACAGTGAGTATTTTTATTTATTTTTTATTTTTGTTTTATTTTATTCCTTTATATCGAGGATAATCGCCTGCAACACAGGCAACAGCTACACAGTGAGTATTTTTATTTATTTATTAATTTTTTATTTTATTCCTTTATATCGAGGATAATCACCTGCAACACAGGCAACAGCCGCACAATGAGTATTTTTATTTATTTATTTATTTATTTATTTTATTCTTTTATATCGAGGATAATCACCTACAACACAGGCAACAGCCACACACAGTGAGTATTATTTATTTATTTTTTATTTTATTCCTTTATATCGAGGATAATCGCCTGCCAACACAGGCATTACCAACACAGTGAGTATTTGTATTTATTTATTTTTTAATGTTATTCCTTTATATCGAGGATAATCACCTGCAACACAGGCAACAGCCAACACAGTGAGTATTATTTATTTATTTATTTTTTATTTTATTCCTTTATATCGAGGATAATCGCCTGCCAACACAGGCATTACCAACACAGTGAGTATTTTTATTTATTTATTTATTTGTTTTATATTTTATTCCTTTATATCGAGGATAATCGCCTGCAACACAGGCAACAGCCAACACAGTGAATATTTTAATTTATTTTATTTATTTATTTATTTATTTTATTCCTTTGTATTGATGATAATCGCCTGCAACACAGGCAACAGCCAACACAGTGAATATTTTAATTTATTTTATTCCTTTATATCGAGGATAATTGCCTGCAACACAGACAACAGCCAACACAGTGAATATTTTAATTTATTTATTTATTTTTATTTTATTCCTTTATATCGAGGATAATCGCCTGCAACACAGGCATTACCAACACAGTGAGTATTTTAATTAATTAATTAATTTTTATTTTATTCCTTTATATCGAGGATAATCGCCTGCAACACAGGCAACAGCCAACACAGTGAGTATTTGTATTTATTTATTTAATTTTTTATTTTATATTTTATTCCTTTATATCGAGGATAATGGAATAAACGCTCATGTGCTTTTTTTTTGCATCCAGTCTCCGTGTGTATATAGTTTTGTAAATTCTGTCATCTGTTCCTACCGGCATGGCCTACTCTTACGAAAAGCGGAACAGGATTTAACAAGTGCGCGAGATGTTCTGCGACACAAGTTTTGATTGCATGACTGTGTAAGATTAGGTTGAATGCATATGCGCTTTGATTTGTCTGTGCAAGATATAGCGCTATATAAGTTCCATTTATTATTATTACTATTATCATTATCATTATCATTATCATTCTTGTTCTTCTTGTTCTTCTTGTTCTTCTTGTTCTTCTTCTTCTTCTTCTTCTTCTTCTTAGTAGAAATTGTTAGTCCCTGTTCCTTTCAATTGGACTATGAGGATCGATGCATGCATGGATGCATGAATGGATGGATGGATGAATGGATCACAGCTGTCAGTTTCCCCCCACTTTCAAGTACTCTCAGCTGCTGTCCATTCCACCCCGTCCCAGCCCAGCTGGGGTCAGCTGGTGCTAATTACAGCAGCAACTGACCACACTACCTCGGACTGGGTAACTGGAAGGTGCACACGCTATGTTCAGTGCTCTCAGATTGTGTGGTGTTGGATTTGCGCACTGTGGGATGGTTGGGTGGGTGGATGGATGGGTGGATGGGTGGATGAATGGATGGGTTGGTGGGTGAATGGATGAATGGATGGATGTATGGATGGGTTGATGGGTGGGTGGTTGGGTGAAGGGATGAATTGAATGGATGGGTGGTAAGGCGGGTGGATGGATGGAAGGGATGGGGTGGATGTATAGAGTTTGGTTTGGTTGGATGGATGGGATGCAGTTTGTATAGGGGATAAAGATTGAAAGGAAGGGAAGGGGGGGAGGAATAAAATAATAATAATAAAAATAATAATACATGGAACTTTATAGCGCTAATTTAAAAAGACAAATCAAAGCGCATGTTCAACCAAATCTTACACAGTCATGAATCAATGACAATGATCATGTTTAAACAACGATATTTCAAACATGTGGCTGCAGACCAAATTATGAAAATAAAATTTTAATAGTCAAATGTTTTAATAAAGTACACACACACACTAATTAGGTCTATATTTAGCAGGTGAAGGACATGGGTTCAATCAAAAATGCAGTGTTAGAAATGGAGTTGTATGTTTACACACCACGCGCGCGCGCGGTACAACACTACACGGCACAGATATTTATTTATATTATTTTATTTATATTATTAATTATTTATATAAATATATATATATATATATAATATATTATTATATATATTTTTATGTGGTGTGTGTGGTGTTGTGTGTGTGTGTGTGTGTGTGTGGAGTGGCTTGATAAAGTACAACCAATTCAATACAATAAAATAAAAACACAACAACGCAAAAACAACTTCAAAATACAGTAAATACAACACAAACGTACAAACCAATGAACAGATGCAATACGATAAACGCGATACAACACAACATAATCAATACCCCAACACAACCCCAACAACTTACAATACGATAAAACAACACAAATACAAACAAAAAATCACAAACCCCAGTCATTATACCCCTACTGGTTTTATCTCAAACCTTCCCAAAGAAGTCCAACGAAAGGGATCCCGAGTTGAGGCGAGGTGAGGGGCGACAACATCACCACCGTGTCTGCGCTAGGGTGGCGTGCCGCACACTGGTCCTTGTCATGGCGAAAGACTCCGCAAGCCCGCCACCCTTTTGCCAGCTGTGATGCCACCTGGTGATGGCTTCAGCTGCACACACACACACACACACGCGCGTACGCACGCACACGCACACCACACATGCACGCACATACACACGCATGCACGCACGCCGCACGCACACACGCACGCACCACACACAGACACATACACGCACACATATGCCATCACACACAAATACACATATATACATACGCAACGCAGCACTCACGCACATATACATGCACATACTCACACACACACATTTACAGGCACATTAAAACATAACACCCAATTCTCTGCTATAAATTTTCACACACCGCGCGCGCACAGAACACACCATACGCTCACACCCTCACACATCAAAAAAGCACACAATTTCCCCTATATACTCACAATCTCTCACTCATTTACACACCCAACACCACACAACCCTACACACACACACACACACACACACACAACACACGCACCACCACATACACACACACCATATATGCACACACATACACGCACAGCACGTTACATACATACACACACCACACTCACATGCACGCACACACACAATGTACGCACGACGCGCCGGCGCACACACACACACACACAACACACACACACACACACAGACACACGACACACACACACACACACACACAACACAACCGTCATACACACTAAACTGAAACAACACACACACACACACACACACACACACACACACACACACACACACACACAGCACCAGCAGACGATGAGGGTTCACGCTCGGCACTGTCAAAGCACATACTTCACATACAAACATGTGACTGGGGGTAGGGGTTGTTATACAACAACTTGTTAAAGTACTACTTCTATACAAAAATGTGACTTTGACTTTGACCTGCTAGTACTTTAACACCCTTCATGTGATTTTTATACACATGCAGAAATCAAAATAGCACGTTAAAAGATCCAGTAACTCATGTCAGGTGTGTTTTTTAATTTTTTAATTTTATTCTTTTATATTTTTTATTCTTTTATATGGAGGATAATGGGAAAAGCACTTGTTTGCTTTTTTTTTTTTTACATCCAGTCCCTGTCTGTATGCGGTTTTAATGCATTATGTCATCTGTTCCCACCGGCACACAATGGCCTACTCTTACGAAAAGCGGAACAGGATTTAACGTGTGCGCAAGATGTTCTGCGTGCGTTCGCACACGGGGCCTCGGTTTATAGTCTCATCCAAAACACGAACATACCCAGCATGCAAACCTGTATCTTGAGAGGGATGGGCTCCACCAGGTTCAACTTGCCCAAGAGACACGGCCTGAACAATTTTCGGTGCAGTGCAGTGCAGTGTCCCAATGACTCCCCAGGGAGTGAAGGTAGAAATCCCATGGCATACAACCACAAGAGGTTTTACTACTCATCTCTTGGGAGGACAGAGGAGAGAAGAGAGAGAGAGAGAGAGAGAGAGAGAGAGAGAGAGAGAGAGAGAGATGAGAGAGAGAGAGAGAGAGAGAGAGAGAGAGAGAGAGGAGAGAGAGAGAGAAGGAGAGGAGAGAGAGAGAGAGAGAAAACTGGCAGCTGCAACCGTCTGCCGAGGCGCGGGACTTACCTGGCAGTCGGTTCCCACAGTTTCGGGATAGCGGATGGTCCAGGAGGCCAGGTCAGAGAAACCGTAGGGCAGGACATTGATGGTCATCTGGTCCACCGTGCATTCCGCATGGACTGCGTTGACAAACAAAGCTTGGCTGCTTGACCAGGTTAAGGCATAGGCAAATTGCATTTTAAACAATCACCATGGAAATCCTGAAATATTACTACACGTGGCATGTAGAACTAGAGGTAAAAGGTGTCCCTATAAACTATGTTGGGGAGCAAGGTGTTAGAAACCTCAGCCTCTCTAAGGGCCAGCATCTCGAGGGTGATGCCCATGTCGCTCTTTGGGTGGATCGGTGGTCGAGAGGTAACGCACCTGCCTAGAAAGCGAAAAGTCCGGGTTTCAAGTGTGGGACAGTTTGATCCCCATTTGTGCCCGAAACTGCGTGGTTTGTGGCGGGGGGGGGGGGGGGGGGGGGGGGGGGGGGGGGGAGGGGGGGGAGGGGGTGTTGTTGAAAGAAGAAGAAAATTAAAAATTAATTGTGGCAGGGAGAAAAGGAGAAAAGTCACCTTTCAAGCACCAATGCAACAATTTAGGTCATAAGAAAAAAGCTAAACCTTTTGGGCAAAAATAGAGATTTTTGCCTTTCTTCCTTCTAAAAGAATATTATTAATGCATAAACAGACACATTTAAACGCCGAAAAACTCCACCTAAACTAACAATCATGACACAGAATGTTAAGTTACACGCAAACCACGTTTTCAAAACAAATATTCTGAACACATTATAAACCAAAGAAGAAAACAATGTCTAAATGAAATGTATACTTTTTAGTGTTTTAACTTTTAAAAATGTTTTGGTGCTTGTTTTCAGTTGACATTTCCCCAAAGGTTTCAGTTTGAACAGATTTCTTCTTCGTCGTCGAACGCTCAGACAGCAAACAACTGCTGTCTGTTATAATTATATTATGAGGAAAAATGCGTTGCGCTGCCGCGAAGCGCTTCACAAGTCAGACCCAGTGTATCCGACATCAACGTGGGAGAGAACTGTTATCTTTTAAGTCTTTCTGGGGAGAAAGAAAACGGCAGGAGAATGGACCAGGAAAGCAAAAGATGGGCAAGAAGGAGGTGACAGAAACATAAAAAGGAAGAAGGCAGAAACAATAAAAAGGGATAGAAAAGAGGGAATTCCTAGCACGGAATTTCCAGAAGGCGGGGATGCTGTTCATATTGACAGGCCCGTATTCCCGGGGAGATTTCAGCTGACATTTTCCTCGTAAAATTTCAGTATGAAAAAGATTCGACATAGATGGGGATCGACTTCACACTTCACTGACCCATGGAATGCTGACATTGGTCGCCATAATACAGGTCTGGGCACACACAGGAGGTACCGTTCACACACTGTCCCCTCACACAAGGGTTCACACTGCACGCCGTTCCTGCAACCACACAACGAACAATGGCAACTTACAAAAAAAAAAATTATTTTCAAGGCTTCCATTCCATACCAAATTTGCCACTCTTTAAAAAGATACAGGCAGCGAAACATTCACATACGGTCACGACATAACAAATTATAAATTTTTAGCGCAAAGATGTTTGTCTTGCAAAGTGGTTGAAATCGAGTTCAACATCGAGATAATGCACACAGAAAAAAAGAGATGAAATCAGAGTAGGAGTTTCTATGCAGGACAAGATACACCAAAAAGAAAAAGAAAACAAAAATGAAAACACACCACAGATAGTAGTGACGTAAAAAGATGAGTTCCTATGCAAACAAGGCACAACAAACAGACAGCACAGAAAATGATGACGTCAGAACTGGAACCTCTAGGTAAACAAGAGACAGTGAACAGACAACCCAAAACACGCTGACGCCAGGGAATGATGAGATTCTAAACAAAAAAGAGACACCAGAAACGCAAGGATGACGTCAGAAAATGAGTTTCTCGACAAACAAGAGATAACAAAAAGAAACAACACAGAAAGGAACAACAACAGAGCACGCTTTTCTGGACAAACAAGGTACTTACTTACAAAACCAAACAAGGTTAAAAAGAAAAGAGCCCAAGTTTGTTCCCATAACCTATGCGGTCGTTGAGGAGCGAGATATCAAGAGACCTCAACTTCTCCAAGGGGCCAGCATATTAAGGCCAGCGCCCCATCTCCTTTCCCTCGCTGCTTTACCTTCCCTGACCCTAATGAGGGCAGGTAATGATGATAATAATAATTATGATAATAATAATAATAATAATAATAATGTAGGTAAAGGTAAAGGACTCCCATAACCTATAAGGTCGTAGGGGAGCAAGGCGTCAGAGACTTCACTTCTCTAGGGCCAGCATATTGAGGGCGGCGACCATCTCCTCTCCCTCGCTGCTTTACCTTCCCTGACCCTAAAGAGGGCAGGTACCCATTTACAGCTGGGTGAACTGGGGGAACTGTAGTGAAGCCAAGGCGCGCAAACGGTCACCCATCCAACTGGTAACCACGCTCGACGCTGCTTAACTTGGCTGGGGGAAAGCGAGTGCTCCGACCACTGTATGGAATTTATATAGCGCTGAATCTTGTAAAGCAACAAATCAAAGCGCTCGGTACCCATGTACCCATTTACAACTGGGGAGAACTGTACTGTACTGCTATATAAGTTCCATACATTATTATTTATTATTACTGAAGCCAAGGCGCGCAAAGCTCAACTTGAGGAAAAGCGAGTGCTCTGACCGCTAAGCTATCCCGTCCCCCCAAAACAACAACCAAACTACAATGAGCAAAGAAGCAAGGAAGGAGCGGCTCTCACCGGACGCGTGCTGGCACTGCAGGCCAGAGAAGCCTTGGGCACAGTCGCAGGTCAGGGTGCTGGGGTTGCACGTGCCCTGACCACTCGCACAGGGCGTGGTGGGCCGGTCGCAGCGGAACTTCCAGTCTTGGGTGAAGGGCACTGGCCACAGTCACGCTTCGTGTCCATAATGTTGGCAGCTTGTGTGTCTTACACACACACACACGCGCGCGCATACATGCACGCGCGCGCGCGGACGCACGCATACACGCACGCGCGCGGGCGCACGCACGCACACACACACACACACGCACGCATACATGCACGTACGTACGTACGCACGCACGCGCGCGCACACACACACACACACACTTCGTCCATTCATCCATCACCCATTCAACCACCGACCACCATTCCGCAGCTATACCCCCCAAGCCCCCCCAAAAAACCAACAACAACAACAACAACACACACAAAAAAACCCAAACCAAAACAACAACAAACCAACAACAAACAACCAACAAATCATACACTCACCACCCACCCACTCATCCACCCCATTTCCTCCAACCCCCTCCAATTCCTTACACACATACAAACACACGCATGTACGCACGCACGCACGCACGCGCACATACACATGTGTTTTTTGTGTTCCTAGATAGATGGCTTGATGAAAACAAAAAAAACCAAACGCACCGCTTATTCAATGTACCATCTGGAAATTAAAATTGTGACTTGACTTGACTTGACTTGACTTGACTTCACACACACACACACACACACACACACACACACACACACACACACACACACACACACACACACACACACACACACACACACACACACACACACACACACACACACACACACACACAGAGTCCTTCGGGGGATGAGACTGTAAAGCGAGGCCCCGTGTGCGAACGCATGCAGAACATCTTGCGCACATGTTAAATCCTGTTCCGCTTTTCGAAAGAGTAGGCCATTATGTGCCGGTGTGAACAGATGACAAAGTTTACACAACCGCATACACACGGGGACTAGATATAAAAAAAGCACATGAGTGCTTATTCCATTATCCTCGATAGAAAAGAATAAAAATAAATAAATAAATAAACAAACACACACACACACGCACACACGCGCGCGCACACACACGCACACACACACGCACACACACACACACACACCTGGATTGCAGGTGCCATCAGTGACTTCCACATCATCCAGACCAATGTTGCTCAGTATCCTCCCGTCCTTTTGTATGGAGAGGGCAATGAAATGGAACTGTAACATGCCATCATTACACATGGCCATGACTGTAACACACCGTCATTACACATGGCCATGACTGTAACACGCCATCATTACACATGGCCATGACTGTAACACACCGTCATTACACATGGCCATGACTGTAACACGCCATCATTACACATGGCCATGACTGTAACACACCATCATTACACATGGCCATGACTGTAACACACCGTCATTACACATGGCCATGACTGTAACACACCGTCATTACACATGGCCATAACTGTAACACACCGTCATTACACATGGCAATGACTGTAACACGCCATCATTACACATGGCCATGACTGTAACACGCCATCATTACACATGGCCATGACTGTAACACACCGTCATTACACATGGCCATGTCTGTAACACACCATCATTACACATGGCCATGACTGTAACACACCGTCATTACACATGGCCATGACTGTAACACACCGTCATTACACATGGCCATGACTGTAACACACCGTCATTACACATGGCCATGACTGTAACACACCATCATTACAGATGGCCATGACTGTAACACACCATCATTACACATGGCCATGACTGTAACACACCGTCATTACACATGGCCATGACTGTAACACACCGTCATTACACATGGCAATGAAATGCAACTGTGACACACCGTCATTACACATGGCCATGACCGTAACACACCGTCATTACACATGGCCATGACTGTAACGCACCGTCATCACACATGGCCATGAAATGGAACTGTAACACGCCATCATTACACATGGCCATGGCTGTATCACACCATCATTACACATGGCCATGAAATGCAAATGTAACACACCATCATTACACATGGCCATGAAATTGAACTGTAAGACATAATCATTACACATAGCCATGAAATTGAACTGTAAGACACAATCATTACACACAACCATGAAATGGAACTGTAACACACCATCATTACACATGGCCATGAAATGCAATTGTAACACACCATCATTACACATGGCCATGACTGTATCACACCATCATTACACATGGCCATGAAATGCAAATGTAACACACCATCATTACACATGGCCATGAAATGGAACTGTAACACGCCATCATTACACATGGCCGTGGAATGGAACTGTAACACATCATCATTAAACATGGCCATGAAATGCAACTGTAACACACCATCATTACACATGGCCATGAAATGCAACTGAAACACATCATCATTACACATGGCCATGAAATGGAACTGTAACACACCATCATTACACATGGCCATGGAATGGAACTGTAACACACCATCATTAAACATGGCCATGAAATGGAACTGTAACACACCATCATTACACATGGCCGTGGAATGGAACTGTAACACATCATCATTACACATGGCCGTGGAATGGAACTGTAACACGTCATCATTACACATGGCCATGAAATGGAATGATAGGGATGACAACAAAAGTAACAGCAGCAGCGACAACAATAACAATAACAGCAGCAATGCAGCAACACAAAAGCTGCGGCAGAACCACCACCACCACCACCACCACCACCACACCACCACCACCACCACCACCAGCAACAACGGCAACAACTGCAATGACAACGACGGCAACATCTAAAACAACAAAATAACAAGAACACCACCATCACCATCACCACCACCACCACCACCAAGATCAACAACAACGGCAACAACAACAACGACGACGAAAACGACAACGGCGAAAGCAACATTAAAAGCAACAAAAGTAACAATACCACCACCACCACCACCACCACCACCACCCCCCACCAACAACAACAATAACAACAACAACAACAATTACACCAACATCAACACCACCACCACCAACATCACAAACCATCACCGCCACCACCACATTCGCCCCACCACCACTACCAACAACAACATCAACAACACCAACACCACAACCACCACCACAACAACACCACCACCACCACCGCCACCACCACCACCGTCACCACCACAATTACCACCACAACCACAACACCACTAACACCACCACCACCACCAACAATAACAACAACACCACCACCACAACAACACCAACACCACCATCACCACCACCACCACAACACCACCACCACCCAAACACCACCACAACAACAACCACTAAACACACCACCACCACCACCACCACCAACACCACCACCACAACACCACCATCACACCACCACAACAACCACCACAACACCAACACCACGACCACCACCACCACAACAACACCGCCACCACATCACCACCACCACCACCACCACCACCACCACCAATACCAATTACACCAACATCAACACCACCAACAACAACATCACAAACCACCACCGCCACCACCACCACATTCACTACCACCACCACCAACAACAACTAACATCAACACCACAACACCACCACACCACCAACCACCAACACCACCGCCGCCACCGCCGCCGCCGCCGCCACCACCACCACCACCAACAACACCAACATCAACAACAACAACATCACAAACCATCACCACCGCCACCACCACCACATTCACTACCACCACACCACAAACACCACTACCACCACCACAACACCACCACAAACACCACTATCACCACCACAACACCACCACCAACAACAACACCACCACTATCACCACAACACCAACACCACCACACCACCACCACCAAACACACCACCCCCCACCACCCACCACACACACCACCACCACACCACCACCACCAACACCACCACCCACCACCACCACACCAACCAACAACCCCCACCACACACCACCACCACCACCACCATCACCAACAACCACCACACCACCACACACCACCACCACCAAACCCACAACACCCCACACCACCACCCACCACCACACCACCACCACCACCACCACCACAACAACAACACCACTACCACCACACACCAACACACAACCACAAACCACCACCCACCACCACCCCACCACCACACCACCACCACCACACACCACCACTACCACCACACCACAACACCCAACCACCACCACCACCACACACACCCCACACCACCACTACCACCAATACCCCACCACCACCACCACAACTCCCCCTCCCCCCCCCCTGCAACATCAGCAGTGCTCTTACGGTGACGGGAGCGGTCAGGTCGATGTCCACCTCTGTCCGGTTCCATCCCTGACCCAGCTCCTGGTCTCTCTGCAGCAGCAGTGTCTGCTTCCCGCTGCCCACCTCCTTCATCCCCACAATCAGCTTCCCCGTCTGGTTGCCTGTGCGGACCATAATAGTAGTAGTAGTAGTAGTAGTAGTAGTAGTAGTAGTAGTAGTGGTAGTAGTAGTAGTAGTAGTAGTAGTAGTAGTAGTGGTAGTAGTAGTAGTAATAGTATAGTAGTGGTAGTAAGTAGTAGTCCGGTATATAAATAAGACCAGTAGTAATACAATCCACAAATACTAATCACCTCCATAGTAGTACACTAACATAATAAATCCCTGCCAACATGACACACACAATAATGAGAGCCATATGATGACATGACTATAATACATAAAATAATAATAAAATGGTAACTGAGACTACGAATAGACTGACCATGACATCATACAATAACATACTAATAATAACAACAACAACACATATAATAATACCAACAACACGACGCAAATCATCAACAACACCAATAATCAATACCTGACTAAGTCATGGAATTTATATAGCGCTGATCTGTAAAGCAACAAATCAATGCGCTTCAGATGACATTTTCCTTTTTATACGAGGAATAACAGAGCTTCCGGATAGAAAAGCAATGATTTGTGAAGATCTGTGGTATCCAAAGACAGAGGAAGACAGCTCAACATACACAGACAGTCGATAGCTACGCAGCGGCAGAATCCCAACATAATCATCAGATGAATGAATAAGAGAGATGAAGGCTCTATGACCAATACTGCACAGACTGGCAATAAGAAGAAAAGATATCGAGGATAATGGAATAAGAACTCATGTGCTTTTTTACATCCAGTCCCCGTGTGTATGCGGTTTCGTAAATGTTGTCATCTGTTCCCACCGGCACACAATGGCCTACTCTTTCGAAAAGCGGAACAGGATTTAACGTGTGCGCAAGATGTTCTGCATGCGTTCGCACACAGGGCCTCGGTTTATAGTCTCATCCGAAAGACTTTGACATTCAGTTCGATTTTTTTGTCAAACTGGGAAGAAAGGGCGAGGCTGGGAATCGAACCCAGAACCTCACGGTTTACTTGTTGGCAGGCAAACGTCTTAACCATCCTGCCACCTCCCTTCCACCATCACACGTGCACCATCCCTCATCATGTCCATCTTTTGCAGGCCATGCGAAACGTGGACCATAACAGCAGAGATTGGAAGGAGAGATACAGGCGAATGGAGATGATGAGGTGCTTTTCGCAAACTCCTTGGATCCATACGAAAGGCACTCACTAATTGAGAGTTGAAACCAAATTTAAAAACTTGATAGGACCATATGAAGAGCTCCGTTCAATGAAAAGAGCTAACTGAAGTGGTACGGCACGTCACACAACTTCTGGATGCAAGACTGTCTACAGAACAGACAAGGAGGGACGACAAAGAGTGGAGAAGATGGACGTAAAGTGACGAGAGTACGAACAGGCGCGGGATGGAGACGGTAAAACTTCAGGGCCCCTTTTTTTTCCTTTTTTTGGGGGATGCTGCAACGTAAAGTGAATTTCTTCCTACAGAGTGGCTTTTTTCTAAGAATTTTGCCAGGGACAACTCTCTTGTTGCCGTGGGTTCTTTTACGTGCGCTGCATAATTTTCTGTAACACACGGGACCTCGGTTTATCGTCTCATCCGAAAGACTAGCGCCCAGACCACCACTCATGGTCTAATGGATGGGGGAAAAGTTTCGGGCCCAGACGGGATACGAACCACCGCACACTTCCGACCCGGACTTTTCGCTTTCTAGACAGGCGCGTTACCTCTAGACCACCGATCCACTGATGAGGTGCTTTTCGCAAACTCCTTGGTATCTCATACAAAGAGCACATCACTAATGAGAAGGTGGAAACCAGAATTAA
>CM054134.1:73578283-73580783 GCA_028751875.1 Rapana venosa | reverse complement strand
GCCAACGTCACCAACCAGTGCCATTTCTGAATCACCAACGTCACCAACCAGTGCCATTTCTGAATCGCCAACGTCACCAACCAGTGCCATTTCTGAATCACCAACGTCACCAACCAGTGCCATTTCTGAATCACCAACATCACCAACCAGTGCCATTTCTGAATCACAAACATCATCAACCAGTGCCATTTCTGAATCACCAACATCACCAACCAGTGCCATTTCTGAATCACAAACGTCATCAACAGTGCCATTTCTGAATCCCAAACATAATCAACAGTGCTATTTTAACATTTGTTTTGATCTGAATCACATATAATTATCATCAATAGTGCCATTTCTGAATCCCAAACATAATCAACAGTGCTATTTTAACATTTGTTTTGATCTGAATCACATATAATTATCATCAATAGTGCCATTTCTGAATCCCAAACATAATCAACAGTGCTATTTTAACATTTGTTTTGATCTGAATCACATATAATTATCATCAATAATGCCATTTCTGAATCCCAAACATAATCAACAGTGCTATTTTAACATTTGTTTTGATCTGAATCACATATAATTATCATCAATAGTGCCATTTCTGAATCCCAAACATAATCAACAGTGCCATTTCAACCGTCTATTTGAAATGAATAAACATCGTCAACAGTGCCATTTTAACCTTCATTTTGATCTGAATCACCAACATCGTCAACAGTGCCATTTTAACCTTCATTTTGATCTGAATCACCAACATCGTCAACAGTGCCATTTTAACCTTCACTTTGATCTGAATCACCAACATCATCAACAGTGCCATTTTAACCTTCACTTTGATCTGAATCACGTTGTCAACAGTGCCATTTTAACCTTCATTTTGATCTGAATCACGTACATCAACATTATCGTCATGGTGATGGTGATGACAGTGATGGTGATGATGATGGTGATGATGATGATGATGATGGTGATGATGATGATGATGATGATGACGACGACCACGATTGTGATGATGATGATGATAACAATAATGATAATATTAAGATAAATTAACAATAACAATAAAAAAACACTTTTTTCAGCGCTTATTGAAAACCTTTAAGCAATTTACAGCATTTGTCTTATCTCATTCACAAACTCCTTCCTAATAACACCCCCCCCCCCATACACACACACTACTACCTCCTCCACCACCACCACCACCACACATACACCACTCCCCCCCCTACACATACCACTCCACCACACCCCCTCACACACACACCACCACCACCACCAACTCCATCACCACCACACCACCATCTCCATCACCACCACACCACCACCACCATTATCACCACAACCACCCCCCTCACACACATACACCACCACCACCACCACCACTAACATCACCACACACACATACACACACACTCACAAACTTACACACTAATCACACACCCTCCCACACAAACTTACACACTACACACACACACACACACACACACACACACACACACACACACACACACACACACACACACACACACACACACACACACACACACACACACATACACACATACACACACACACTACCACCATCACCACTACTACCACACCACCACCACCACCACCCACCTACCCCCACCCCCACACCCCACATCCCCCCCCCCCCACACCCCATCACCCCCCCACACACACACACACACATACACACGTGTACACTACGCCCGATTCTCATTACCCTGTAAGGTCCGGTCGGGTTGACGGTGACTTCAGCGTAGTACCACTGTCGATGCGAGGGGAAGGAGACGGACCACAGTACCTTACGACTGACCACGGCATCCACTGTGGTGACGGAGAGGGTCCCGATGTGTTGGCCGTACATCATGTACCAGAAGCTCAGGCAGGCTGTGGCGTTAGCCAGCTCTGCGCTCTTCAGCTGAGCCTGCTTTTGGCTGCTGTTGAAATAGATGTAGCCGCCTGGAAGAAGAAGAAGAAGGAGGAGAGAGAGAGAGAGAGAGAGAGAGAGAGAGAGAGAGAGAGAGAGAGAGAGAGAGAGAGAGAGAGAGAGAGAGATGAGAGAAACTCTGAACTCTGAACTGGTTTAATGGTACATCGGCCTTAGGCCACACTACACCAGTAGGGGGGGGGGGGGGGGGGGGGGGGGGGGGGGGGGGGGGGGGCAGGGGTGTGAGTGTAATGAAAAATGGAAGCATAGGATAAACTTCACACATACTATAGCAATGAAACATGAAAGCATGGGATAGTTTTCACACATATTATAGCAATGAAAAAAGAAAGCATGGGATAATTTTCACAGAGAGAGAGAGAGAGAGAGAGAGAGAGAGAGAGAGAGAGAGAGAGAGAGAGAGAGAGAGAGAGAGAGAGAGAGAGAGAGAGAGAGAGAGAGAGAGAGGATAAACCTTTTTTCTTTTTTTTTAAAAAGAGAGAAAACTTAATTTCTCTCTCTCTCTCTCTCTCTCTCTCTCTCTCTCTCTCTCTCTCTCTCTCTCTCTCTCTCTCT
>CM054134.1:73555783-73570783 GCA_028751875.1 Rapana venosa | reverse complement strand
ACCGCATACACACGGGGACTGGATGGAAAAAAAGCACGTAAGTGCTTATTCCATTTTCCTCGATATAAAAGAATAAATTAAAATAAAAATTAAAAAAAAGACTGACTTCCATCCCGTGAGTCCATGAAGTCATGGGTTCGAATCTCGGCGGCGTCTGGTAAACTAAGGGTGTGTTTTGTTGTTGTTGTTGTTGTTGTTGTTGTATTTTTACTATGTACCAGGTCAACTTCAAGTGCAGACCTGCCAGGGCCTTTATCGCCTCCATGTATATACACATGCAGAAGATCAAATATGCGCGTTAAAGATCCCGTCATTCATGTCTTGGACCGTGGGGCACTAAGGAAGCTTCCCCCCCCCCCCCCCCCCCCCCCCGGTCTGAGGGACTACGGGACAGGTGAGGTCAGGGGAGATTCATGTCTGCTTTCGGTGGGCTCCAGAAACACGACCATAACCCAGCATGCAAACTGTACCATGAAATGAGCTGCTCTGAAGTGGGAATGTGTCGGCACAATTTGTTCTGCGTGCGTTCAAACACGAAACCTCGGTTTATTGTCTCATTCGAAGAATTTCCGGAGGAGTGGAGTGGGTGCTGATGTTTGGTGGGTCGGTGGTCTAGAGGTAACGCGCCTGTCTAGAAAGCGAAAAGTCCGGACTTTTTCCCCCATCCATTAGACCATGAGTGGTGGTCTGGGCGCTAGTCTTTCGGATGAGACGATAAACCGAGGTCCCGTGTGTTACACAAAATAATTCAGCGCACATAAAAGAATCCACCGCAACAAGAGAGTTGTTCCTGGCAAAATTCTTAGAAAAAAATCACTCTGATAGGGAAACAAATACAGTTGCAGACCAAACCCCCCCCCCCAACAAAAAAAAGGGTGGCGCTACTCTTGTGGCGACGCGCTCTCCCTGGGGAGAGCAGCCCGAATTTGACGCAGAGAAATCTCGTGACTTAAAGTGGAATAAATAAAATAAATAAATAACTCCAGAGGAGGAAAAAGTCCCCTTGAACGGGCGTCTTGGTGGTGTCTGGAACCCAGGCTCGAACCCAGGCCGTCAGATTGCAAGGGCAACGTGTAACACCCTAACCACTAGGCAGGCTAGCCCGATACAAAACAATATAAAACTACACAACACAATACAATACAATACAATAATCCAAACAAATCCAACCCAACCCTCTCCCTAATCATTATTGACTATGTTTCTTCAAACCCGTGCAGGAAATGTAGTTGCACAACTGATAAAAATGATGTTCCAGCCTGATCTGCTTTCTGTAATTTCATGGGTAGTTAGTTACACATCTCAACCCCCCCCCCCCTCCACCACCACCACCATTAACGACAATGTTTGCTCAAACATGCGCAGGAGATGTGGTTGTAAAAACCAATTTCAGTGGTGTTCCAAACTAATCTACTTTATGTAATTTCGTGTGTAGTTACACATCTTCACCCCCCCCCCCCACTCTTTCCATTAACGACAGTTTGTTCGAACATGCGTAGAAAATGTGGTAACAAAGTGGATGAAAGTGGTGTTCCAAACTGATCTACTGTATGTAAATTTATATGTACTTTATGTAACTTCCTGTGTACTCTTTGTAAATGTATGGGTACTTCATATAAAGTCATCTCCTCCCAAACTGATATACTTTATGTAAACTCATGAATACTTTATATAACTTCATATGCACTTTCTGTAAATTCGTGTGTACTGTATTAAGTCAGCTCCTCCCAAGCTGATCTACTTAATGTAAATTCATGTGTACTTAAATCATGTGTACTTTGTGTAAAACCATGTGTACTCTTTGTAAACTCATGTGTACTTTAGATCAACACATCTCTCCCCCCACCACCCCTGCCTTCTTTCTTTGAACGACAATGTGGATCAGTAATCTAAAGGTAGCCTACCTGCCTGGAAAGCTAAAAAAAAAAAGTCCGGGTTTCAAGCGTGAGATGGTTCGATGCCCGTTTGGGCCAGAAAAAAATTCCCTCATCCATTAGACCATGAGCGGTGGTCTGGGTGCTAGTCTTTCGGATGAGACGATAAACTGAGGTCCTGTGAGTAACAAAAAATTACTTAACGCACGTAAAAGAACCCACGGCAACAAGAGAGTTGTCCCTGACAAAAGTTTGGAAGAAAAAATCCACTCTGATAGGGAAACAAATACAGTTGCAGAAAAGAAAAAAAAATAATAAGGGGTGGCGCTGCTCTTGTGGCGACGCGCTCCCCCCAGGTGAGAACAGCCCGAATTTCACGCAGAGAAATCTACATTGACTTTAAAAGAGGTATATAAAAAGTGTACGAAGTGTGTTGGAACTTACCTGGGCAGGGTAGGGGGTGACGAAGTCGAGAGAAGTGGTGTTCCAGGTTTTGGGGTCAGCAGTGGCCTGGTCCCTTGACCACAGCAGCTGGCGTTCCTCCAGCATGCCTGCCCTGGCCAGGTAGACCCTCAGGCTGCCCATCGTGCTGCCCACCATGGAGTAGTCGAAGCGGAGGCAGCTGTGCCGTATGTCCCACACCAGCACAGGAGACACCAGGGCCGTTGTGGGCCGGAACTCGCCCCGGTACATGAAGAGTCCTTGGGACACCAGTCAAGTCATGGAGATGGAGGCAAAGTTGCAGGGAGGGTCAGAGTTGTAGGGTTAGTGTTTAATTTGAAAATAAATGAATAAGAACTGGTTTTTGTTTTGTTTTAGGGGGGTGTTGATATTGTGGGTGGTGGTGGGGGGTGGGTATTATTGATACTTCAGTGTCTGTTTTATCCAGCCCAATATTCCCATTGTCACACAACAATGGTTTTCTGTTATTATTATGTGTAATTTGTTTGTAATCCTCCATACCCCAAAAGGGGTGAAAGGAATTCAATCTTGAATCTTGAATCTTGATGATTCAAGTTTCACTTTCACCTTCCGCTATACCACAGTCCCGTCGACCGTAGGGGCACCTATGAAGATTTTTGCAACCAGCTTCCTCCACTCCCGCAGTCCTCTGCTTTCCTTAGTTTCAATTCAAGTTTTCATACAAACAAAACCTTTATTTTAATATAAAAAGTTCAATATGTATATTTTTGACGTTTTAGACAAATGGTCATTCCCTTTTCTTTCTGACAACAGCACTGGGTACACAGGGATTAAAACTGTAAGCATGCAAAACATGTAAAGGCACACAAAGAATCTAAACAGCTAATAACTGAAAAATGCCCAAAAGACGTACAGCGGTATTGTGATCACTATGACTCTTATGGAAAAATTCGAACCCGTGAACTTCAGGTTCCTAACCCATCACCAACCACCGCGCCAAGGCTTGCTGGTTGCGCACAGGACTTTGATCTATAATTGCATTCAAAGAACTATGGAGGGAGTGGAGTCAATGGCAATGTAAAAAAACTTCTCCACACGAGCAACACTCAAAGAAAGACCAAAAAAACAACAAAACCGCCGCCCTCTCTACCTACAGCCACATCACTAGTTAAACACTGAACGTTTTTGATTTCCAAAACTTGATGAAACAACCCTGCTTTCTCCCATGACAACACTGGGTTTAACAAAATCCGAACCAAATACCACCACCACCACCAACACCACCACCACCACCACCATTACCACCACCACCACCACCACCACCATTACCACCACCACCACCACCACCACCAACCACCACCACCACCACCACCACCACCACCACCACCACCACCACCACCACCACCACCACCACCACCACCACCACCACCACCACAACAACAACAACAACAACAACAACAACACAACAACAACAACAAACAACAACAACAACAACAGCAGCAACAGACCTGTGCCAGTTGTGTTGTCGCCGGAGGGAGTGTCGCTGGAGGGGTTGCTCTTGCCGTCAGTGTGGGTCCAGTCCAGCTGGGCATTGTCTGCCTGACTGTAGCCACACAGCCCCTGGTCGCTGAAGGTGCAGTTCACCGACACCGCCTCTGCAAGCCGTGGACAGTAGAGAAGAGTAGGGTAGGGCAGGGTAGGGTGGAGTAGGGTAGGGTGGGAGTAGGGTAGAGTAGGGTAGGGTAGGGTAGGGTGGAGTAGGGTAGGGTGGGAGTAGGGTAGGGTAGGGTAGGGTAGGGTGGAGTAGGGTAGGGTAGGGTAGGGTGGAGTAGGGTAGGGTGGGAGTAGGGTAGGGTAGGGTAGGTGGAGTAGGGTAGGGTAGGGTAGGGTGGAGTAGGGTAGGTAGGGTGGGAGTAGGGTAGGTGGGAGTAGTAGGGTAGGGTAGGGTAGGGTGGAGTAGGGTAGGGTATATGGGTGGAGTAGGTAGGGTAAGGGTGGGAGTAGGGTAGGGTAGGAGTAGGGTAGGGTAGGGTAGGGTAGGGTGGGTAGGGTAGGGTAGGTAGGGTGGAGTAGGGTAGGGTAGGGTAGGGTGGAGTAGGGTAGGGTAGGGAAGGGTGGAGTAGGGTAGGGTAGGGTAGGGTGGTAGGTAGGGTGGAGAGGGTGAGGGTAGGGTGGAGTAGGGTAGGGTAGGGTAGGGGAGTAGGTAGTAGGGTAGGGTGGAGTAGGGTAGTGTAGGGCTGGGTAGGGTAGGGTAGGGTAGGGTAGGTGTGCGCAAGATATTCTGCGTGCATTCGCACACGGGACCTCAGTTTATAGTCTCATCCGAAGGACTTTTAGGGAGAGTGGAGTCTACACTGATGTTAACTCCAGAGGAAAATATCCCCTTGAACGGGAATCGAACCCGTGTCGTCAGATTGCCAGCGAAAACTAGGAGAGGAGAGGAGGTCTGGGCACGACGACGATGATGGATCTTCATGATGATGATGATTATGACGATGACGACGACCACCACCATGACGATGAAAATGAAGATGCTAACAGACTCCTAGTGTCAGTAGTCACCCACCATTAGCACAAGGCCGGTCAGTCAGCTCCACATCATCAATGGCGATGTCACTCTCTCGCCCAGACCCCAGAATTCCCTCAAACACCAACTGGGGGGAAAAAGAAACCCACACCAAAATATCGCTGTCATTCATAATAGAAAAAATCCCAGAAGTAAAGCAACTAGGTAAGTCTTCAAGAAGGGATTTGGGTTTTTTAGGCATCGTCTACAGCAGTGGGGAAGGAATAGCTCAGTGGTCAGACCACTCGCTCTCCCCTAGCTAAGAAAAAAGCCACTCTGATAGGGAAACAAATACAGTTGCAGACAGGCAAAAAGAAGGAAAAAAATGGGTGGCGCTGCTCTTGTGGCGACGCGCTCTCCCCGGGGAGAGCAGCCCGAATTTCACGCAGAGAAATCTGCCGTGACTTAAAGTGGTATAAATAAATAAATAAATAAATAAGATAAAGCAGCACTGAGCGTGGTTACCAAGTGGATGGGTGACCGTTCACACTCCTTGGCTTCAGTACAGTCCCCCCGCAGTTCACACAGCTGTAAATAGGCACCTTCCCCCTTTAGGGACAGGGAAGATAAAGCAGCGAGGGAGAGGAGATGGGCGCCGCCCTCAAAATGCTGGCCCTTAGAGAAGTTGAGGTCTCTAACAGTTCGGCCCCCAACGATCGTATTGGTCAGGGGACATCTTTACTTTTTACAGCAACATGGCTACTGTTCGAGTTTAAATGGATTTTTTCTTTTTTTTTCTTTTATATCGAGGATAATGGAATAAGCACTCATGTGCTTTTTTACACCCAGTCCCCGTGTGTATGCGGTTTTGTAAATTTTGTCATCTGCTTCCACCGCCGGCACACAATGGTCTACTCTTACGAAAAGCGGAACAGGATTTAACGTGTGCGCAAGATGTTCTGCATGCGTTCGAACACGGGGTCTCGGTTTATAGCCTCATTCGAAGGACTACTTGGCATTCAGCTCGTTTTTGTTATTGTCAAACTGGGAAGAAATGGCGAAGCTGGGAATCGAACCCATGGATCAGTGGCCGAGCGCTAACACACCTGTTAAGAAAGCAAAAAATCTCGGAAGTTGGAGTGTGGCTGCCTTTATGGTGGGTAAAAAAGAAAAGAAAAAAGGTTGTATTCTCAAAAATCTCATAATTGATCAAACTTGGAGCTGTAGCCGAAGACAAAAACAAACAAACAAACAAAAATCCCAACCCAGAACGAAAAAAGCGACAGATCCCGGTACGGTACGATCCTCGTCGGAGTCTGATTTTTTTTCCGGCATCCGTCGTGGTATGTGATAAAGTCCGTCACAAGACCAACTGTGAAAAGTTCTGTTAAGTACTGGTGAAAATGATGAAAATAAACTTGTGTCCATATTTAGAAATACCAAAGTTTATTGTGCACAGTCTTGTAAGTCTGGAGATACAGATCGCCTGAAGTGTTTCGGCTTTCAAGATTGGTTTGTTTATTTATTTATTTATTTATTTATTTATACCACTTTAAGCCATGGCAGATTTCTCTGCGTGACATTCGGGCTGCTCTCCCCCGGGGAGAGCCCGTCGCCATAAGAGCAGCGCCACCCATTATTTTTTTTTCTTTCTGTAACTGTATTTGTTTCCCTATCAGAGTGGCTTTTTTTTCTACAGAATTTTGCCAGGGACAACTCTCTTGGTGCCGTGGGTTCTTTTACGTGCGCTAAATAATTATGTGTAACACACGGGACCTCGGTTTATCGACTCAACCGAAAGACTAGCACCCAGCCCACCACTCACGGTCTAATGGATGGGGGGAAAAGTTTCGGGCCCAAACGGGCATCAAACCACCGCACACTTTCCGACCCGGACTTTTCGCTGTCTAGGCAGGCGCGTTACCTCTAGACCATCGATCCACCTAAGTAGCTGGGGGGTTCACAAGGTACTGTTACACACACGCCCACACGTGTACCATGCACCCGTCCAGTCCAGCCCATCACGAGCATAAACTAACGATGCAAACAACCAGTAAAAAACATAAGCACAGTCCCTCCCACCCATCCCTACCCCTACACACTCACTGACGCACGCACACACAGACTCTTTCTCTTTCTCACACACACACATACACTCACACACACACTCACACACAGTCCCATCCCTTCGGCACACATGCGTAACATCTTTCCCCAATCCTATCTTTTCCCGTACTTCTTCCTCACCTAAGAACGACGAAACCAGCCAACCCACCCACCTCTCATCCACCCATCAAAAATCCACACATCCCAAGCCACCTAAACCCACCACCCATTCTACAACCCAACCACCGCCATTCCACCCACCCACCCAACCTACGACCCACCTACCCACAGATACAAAATCCACACACCCCAGCCACCATAACCCACCACCCACCCTACAACCCCAACCGTCACCCTACCCAACCACCAATTAAAAAAAAATCCACACACCCCAAACCTCCTAAACCCACCACCCACCCTACAACCCAACCACCCAACTCCACCCACCCAACCAAGTTCAACTCACCCACCCCAACCCACACCAACCCCACCTACCCCACCCACCCCACCCCAGCCCCACCTCACCCCAACCCAACCCTCAACCAACCCCAACCCAACCACACCCACAATCCAACCCAACCAACCCCAACCCAACCCCCAACCCAACCCAACCCCAACCCAACCCCACCCCAACCAACCCCCACCCAACCCCAACCCAACCCCAACTCCACCCCCAATTCACCCCCAACCCAACCCCACCCCACCCCCAACCCCACCCCCCAACCCCCAACCCAACCCCAACCCAACCCCAAAACCTCCAACCCCAAACCTGAAACTCGACATCTTTGTTCTCGATCTCCACACCGGCTTTGGTCCACTTCGTTCCAGGGTTGCCCGTGGTGTTCCACAGCAGACGGAGGGTCTGGGCTTTGCCCGAGGGGAGGAGGGAGAGGCTGAGGCGGCCCGTGTTGGCTCCGGGCAAGCTGTACCAAAAGGTCAGGCAGTTCCGCGGACCCTTCAGCCTGATCCTCGGGCTGGTCAGACGAGCTGTGTTCCCTTCCGTCCTCGGGGGTGAAGCGTCAAGGTTCATGTAGTGACCTGGGGGTTTTTCAAAAGTTTACCAGGTTCATGTAGTGACCTGGGTTTTTAAATTTTACCAGGTTCATGTAGTGACCTGGATTTTAAAATTTTACCAGGTTCATGTAGTGACCTGGGTTTTTTAAGTTTTTACCAGGTTCGTGTAGTGACCTGGGTTTTTTAAGTTTTACCAGGTTCATGTAGTGACCTGGGTTTTTAAGTTTTACCAGGTTCATGTAGTGACCTGGTTTTTTCAAAATTTTTACCAGGTTCATGTAGTGAGCTTGGGGTTTTCCAAAATTTTACCAGGTTCATGTAGTGACCTGGGTTCTTAAAATTTTACCAGGTTCATGTAGTGACCTGGGTTTTTAAGTGTTACCAGGTTCATGTAGTGACCTGGGTTTTTAAAATTTTACCAGGTTCATGTAGTGAACTGGGGTTTTTTAAAGTTTTACCAGGTTCATGAAGTGACCTGGGTTTTTAAAATTTTACCAGGTTCATGTAGTGACCTGGATTGTTTAAATTTTACCAGGTTCATGTAATGATCTAGGTTTTTAAGTTTTACCAGGTTCATGTAGTGACCTGGTTTAAAATTTTTTTTTACCAGGTTCATGTAGTGATCTAGATTTTTAAGTTTTACCAGGTTCATGTAGTGACCTGGGTTTTTTAAGTTTTACCAGGTTCATGTAGTGACCTGGGTTTTTCAAAATTTTACCAGGTTCATGTAGTGACCTGGGTTTTTCAAAATTTTATCACGTTCATGTAGTGATCTGGTTTTTAAAGTTTTACCAGGTTCATGTAGTGACCTGGTTTTTAAAAAAGTGTTACCAGGTTTATGTAGTGACCTGGGTTTTAAATTTTTTTACCAGGTTCATGTAGTGACCTGGGTTTTTAAGTTTTACCAGGTTCATGTAGTGACCTGGTTTTTTTAAAGTTTTACCAGGTTCATGTAGTGACCTGGGTTGTTTTCAAAATTTTTTAATTTATTTTATTCTTTTATCTCGAGGATAACGGAATAAGTACGAATGTGCTTTTTTTTACATTCAGTCGCCGTGTATATGCGGTTTTTGTAAATTCTGTCATCTGTTCCCACCGGCACACAATGGCCTACTCTTACGAAAAGCGGAACAGGATTTAACGTGCGCGCAAGATGTTCTGCGTGCGTTCGCACACGGGACCTCGGTTTATAGTCTCAACCGAAGGACTTTTGGGGAGAATGGAGTCTGCACTGATGTGAACTCCAGGGGAAAATATCCCCTTGAACGGGAATCGAACCCGGGTTGTCAAATTGCGAGCGCAACGTTCTAACCACTGGGCTATCCCGTCCCTGGTAAGGGAGGTGAGTGTGGTGGTGGGGTGTGGGGTGGTGGGGTTGAATGGATGGTGGGTGGGTGGGTGGATGGATATAAATAATTCAATCAGTCAATCATTCATCCATCTATCCATCAAAGGATGGATGAATGAATGAACAAAATTTAATGAATAAAGCAATTAATCACTCAGCCTATCCTTCAATTCATCCGTAAGTCTGTCCATGCATCCATGCATCCGTCTGTCCATCCATCCATCCATCCATCCATCCATCCATCCATCCATCCATCCATCCATCCATCCATCCATCCATCCATCCATCCATCCATCCATCAATCCATCCATCCATCCATCCATCTATGATTCCACGAATTATTGAACCATTGAACCAATGAATGAATGAATGATACAATTAATCACTCAGTCAATCCATCCATCTTTTCATGAATGAACGAACGGATAAACGAACGAACGAATCAATCAATCCATCAATTAACCAGAAGACGATCGATCAATCAGTTAACCGAGCAATCGATCGATCAATTCACCCACCAATCAATTCATTGATCAGTCCGTCAGTCAGTCAGTCAGTCAGTCAGTCAGTCAGTCAGCCAGTCAGTCAGCCAGCCAGCCAGCCAGTCAGTCAGTCAGTCAGCCAGCCAGTCAGCCAGCCAGCCAGTTAGCTAGCCAGTATAAGATGCACTGTAATAAAGGTTTCACTAAGTTCAAAGGGAAAGAACTCGGAGTAAGTTCTAAAAAAATTTTTTTAAGAGTAACAAACAAATTTCATAGAAAAAATCAGAAGACAGACAAAACAAAGCAACAACAAAACAAACAAAAAAAGAAAGAAAAGACCAACAAAGAGAGAAACAGAGGACAGCCTTCCCCCCACACCTACCCAACACATTGCCCGTGGTATGGTCTCCTTGCAGCCCTGTGATGTCGCCGCCATCGGCGTAGTCTCTCCCTCGTTTTCTCACCCAGTCAAAGTCGTCCTCGGGGTTGGGCTGGTTTTGGAAGCCACAGGCGAAGGGGTCCTCAAAGTCGCAGTGGAGTTTGTGCACCACTGCAGCATTCCACGAAGGACACGCATGACTCTCTATGCCAGTGCTGGCTCGTGTAGTGGTGGTTAAGGGCTGTCTAGCTAACGCCGTTGTCTTATTAGGATAGCTGATGCAGCAGGTTTGAATCTCCGTTCTCGTCTACTATCACTTAGCGTGAACAGACGTTAAATTGAAGACAACAACAACGACAACAACAATCTCCGTTTATATTTGCTTTCCTGAAGACTTTTCCTCTAAAAGTTAGCGTCGGTTCTGACTCCACACTCTTACAAATGAGACTATAAACCACTTGTCCCGTGAGCCGTAGCACGGAAAACATTGTGTGTACACATCTTAAAACTCTATTATCCTTTTTATAGAAGAACAGACCAGCTATTGCCAGTGTAGGATGAATGACACGAGCACACTGAGCATGGACGCCGCTTCTTGTGTCCTAAAGTGGTGCGTGTCCTAAAGTGGACAGGCTCAACAGAAATCAGAACTCTTTCATGGCGGGGGTCTGGAAACTTACTGCCGGGGATGGGGGGGGGGGGGGGGGGAGAGGGAGGGAGGGGGGGAACCCTCCTTCTTTCCTTCACCAGGTAGGAGGCTGCCAAAGCACAGACTGCAAACTGCAAGACGAACGATGCCAAATTTGACCATTCCTGTTGTCGCTATGAGCGTGCGAAGCAGGTAAAAACAAGAGACTTTCCCAGGGGAAGTTAGGGAGTTGGGCAGTCCTGACTGACTTTTTTAGTTAAGTAATAAGAAGATAGCTCAGTGGTCGGAGCACTCGCTTTCCCCCAGCCAAGTTAAGCAGCGTCGAGCGTGGTTACCAGTTGGATGGGTGACCGTTTGCGCGCCTTGGCTTCAGTACAGTTCCCCCAGTTCACCCAGCTGTAAATGGGTACCTGCCCTCTTTAGGGTCAGGGAGGTAAAGCAGCGAGGGAGAGGAGATGGGCGCCGCCCTCAATATGCTGGCCCTAGAGAAGTGAGGTCTCTGACGCCTCGCTCCCCTACGACCTTATAGGTTATGGGACTCCTTTACCTTTACCTTTTAATAAGAAGAAGGGTGGCAGGATGGTTAATTAAGACGTTCGCCGTCCAACAAGTACAGTGTTGAGGTTCTGGGTTCGATTCTCAGCCGCGCCCTTTCTTCCCAGCTTGACGATTTAAAAAAAAAATCAAAATGAATGTCAAAATCCTTCACGGATGAGACTACTATAAACCGAGGTCCCGTGTGCGAACGCTCGCAGAACATCTTGCGCACACGTTAAATCCTGTTCCACCTTTCGGAGGAGAAGGCCATTGCGTGCCGGTGGGAACGGATGACAACCCCCTCCCCCCAGGCATGCACACAGGTGTCGTGTTTAGACACCATCCCCGAAGTCGAAATGCAGCTACCTAAATAGTGTGTGTGTGGGGGGGGGGGGGGGGGGGGAAGGGGTTGCATACGCAAAACTCTCACCTTTGGTGAACCTCGGAGCTCTAGCCGAGGAACGAAAACAAACAGTTATGCAATATCTTTTCATTGGCACAATTTCGGGTCGTGTTTTCATACGTGTTTGATAGAAAACGATGTGCTTAAGTAGTTTAGAAATAATCTTTTTTCTTTTGGACTGTGTTCAAGCAGTTTTTATTTATTTATTTATTCTTTTATATCGAGGATAATGGAAATAAGCACTAATGTGCTTTTTTTCCCATCCAGTCCCAGTGTGTATGCGGTTTTGTCAATTCTGTCATCCCTTCCCACCGGCACGCAATGGCCTACTCTTACGAAAAGCGGAACAGGATTTAACGCGTGCGCAAGACGTTCTATGTGCGTTCGCACACGGGGCCTCGGTTTATAGTCTCATCCGAAGTGTTGTATTCCAGTTAGCGGGAAGGAATCCATTCCACGACTCTTTCAGACCTTGCTAGCACCCTGCAGAGAGAGAGAGGGATTCTGCCAGATTCCCTTCTGTCCATGACACCTCCTCACCTCACCCTCACCTCCTCTCCCGTAGTCTAGTAGACCACTGAAGAGTTTTGCCCACGAGCTTCCTCCACTCCTCGTAGTTCTCAGCTTTCTGTAGCAAGTCGTTCTATCCACTCTGTCCCAGTACCACACTCTTGATACGTTGTCTTTCCATGTTTTCTCTGCTTCTTCTTCTTCTTCGTCTCCCTCCTCCTTGTTAACTGTTCCCTGTAGGACAGTCTTGGCCAGTGCAGATGTTTGTGTGACGTGCCAGTACCACTTCAGTTTGCAGGGTTGGGGGTAAAAATTCTTTTATATCGAGGATAATGGAATAAGTACTTATGCGCTTTTTTTTTTAACATCCAGTCAGTCATTGAAGTCAGAAGCTCTTCCAAAAAAAAAAAGAAAAGAATTTCGTGCAGGGTCTGAAGCCACTGACTTCTTGAGGAGTTGAAGAAGTTAAGTGAAGTCAAGTCAGTCCTTCGGATGAGACTATAAACCGAGGCCCCGTGTTCGAACGCATGCAGAACATCTTGCGCACACGTTAAATCCTGTTCCGCTTTTCGGAAGAGTAGGCCATTGTGTGCTGGGGGTGGAAACAGATGACAAAATTTACAAAACCGCATACACACGGGGACTGGATGTAAAAAAGCACATGCGTGCTTATTCCATTATCCTCGATATAAAAGAATAAAATAAAATAAAAAGTCAAGGTGTGTCCTGTGTAAGGGGGCAAGATATACTCACGTCTGTCATGAGGGCAGGCCCCCTTCGTGAGGTCTACTTCATCCACAGCCATGTCTCCTGCCCCTTGTCCCAGGATAGCTTCGAAGAAAAACTAGAAACAGAATGGGGTGTTTTTTTGGTGTCAGTTAACATTTGTCTGTATGTCTGTCTGTTCATCGTTTTTTTCTTTTGTTTTGGTCTGAGTGTGTTTGCGTGCCTTTCTGTCTGTGTGTCTAGTCTGTCTGTCTGTTTGTCTGTCTGTCTGTCCACACACACACGCATACACATACATACACACGCGCGCGCACACACATACACACGCGTACACACGCACGCACACACGCGCCCGCGCGCACACACACACCTTTCCCTCCAACTCCCTCCACCCCACCTCCACCCCCAACCTACCTCCATCCTTCCTCAACCCCCCTACCCCCTCCTCCACCCATCCCCACCCCACCCCTACCCCACCCTTCCAACCTCATTTCACCACTAACTACCCCCCCTCCACCACCACCACCACCATCCTATCCTATCCTATCCTATCCTATCCTATCCTATCCTATCCTATCCACGATCCACAATTCACAACCCACAAATCCACAATGGCCCAGGCCAAAAGCTGTGTCAGTTATTGATGTCAGCTAATTGCCAAGGCCTACACTAAAATGTTGTGTTGTAAAAATGTTGTGTTGATAATGTCTTCAGCCGTGACAAGCTCTTAAACAGAAACAACCTGCACTCTCCTTCGTTAAAGGAGAGAAAGAAAAAGTCCTCTGAAGTCGGAGTATGGCTGCCTATTTGGCGAGGTACTTTGAAAAGAGCCATACACGGGCAAACTTCTCTTCGGATGAGACTATAAACCGAGGCCCCGTGTGCGAACGCATGCAGAACATCTTGCGCACACGTTAAATCCTGTTCCGCTTTTCGAAAGATTAGGCCATTGTGTGCCGGTGGGAACAGATGATAAAATTTACAAAAACCGCATACACACTGGGACTGGATGTAAAAAAAAAGCACATGAGTGCTTATTCCATTATCCTCGATATTAAAATAAAAAGTCATCTGAGCGCTTTGATTTGTTGCTTTACAAGATTCAACGCTATATAAATTCCATACATTAGTAGTAGTAGTAGTAGTAGTAGTAGTAGTTGTAGTAGTAGTAGTAGTAGTAGTTGTAGTAGTAGGAGTAGTAGTAGTAGTAGTAGTAGTAGTAGTAGTAGTAGTAGAAGTAGTGGTAGTAGTAGTAGTAGTAGTAGTAGTGCTTCCTATCTCACAGCGATGATTCCCAGGCGGGGGGATGAGTGAGTCAGAGTGTGGCGTGTTGTGGGTGACCCCCCCAGGGAGAAAAGCTGGGGAACGCACAACAACAACAACAGCAACAACAACAACAACATGAACAAATCCGCAAGCCTGATCAATAATCGAATACCCGCGCAGCAGGCGACGTGTTGATGGTGACAGCCACCCGGTTCCATCGCTTCCCCGTTTCGCTGGTAGAGCGCCAGACGCGAGTCCTGTTGACCAGCAGAGGGTCGGCCACGGTCACCGCCAGTTCCCCGATGGAGCTGCCGTGCAGATGGTACCAGAAAACCAGGCAGCTCTCCGCGGTGGAGAGGGTGGCGACGGTAGGAGAGACCAGCATGGCGTTGCTTCCAGGCATCTGGTTACCGTTCATTCTGATCTGCATGAATCCCTCTGTGGAGAGACAAGGGAAGGGGTTGGGGTGGGTATAAAAGATTGGGGGGGGGGGGTAGTATAGAAGTTGTAGTAGGAAGAGTAATAGTAGTAGTAGTCGTAGTAGTAGTAGTAGTAGTAGGAAGAGTAATAGTTGTAGTAGGAAGAGTAATAGTAATAGTAGTAGTAGGAAGAGTAATAGTAATAGTAGTTGTAGTAGGAAGAGTAATAGTAATAGAAGTAGTAGTAGTAGGAAGAGTAATAGTAATAGTAGTAGTAGTAGTAGGAAGAGTAATAGTAATAGTAGTAGTAGTAGTAGTAGGAAGAGTAATAGTAATAGTAGTTGTAGTAGGAAGAGTG
>CM054134.1:73538283-73545783 GCA_028751875.1 Rapana venosa | reverse complement strand
CGCTCCCAAAGGGATCTCCCGGCTGCCAAACCCTGGTGAGGATTGCCAAGGGTTGTGCTGGGCTCCACTCTCTCTCTGTCCTCGACAACTTGAATTAAACCCCTTAAATGACGTTTTCACCACCAGGGCGCGAGTACCAAGGAAGACAGGAGTGGAGGGACAAAACCAGGCCTACCGGAGTCCCCATAATGCACGCCCTCCAGGCCCGCCCGGAGTGCCAGGAACTGGCAAAAGTAGAGGGGGTGGCCAGCCCTCTGGAGAGTGGTCAAGTCCTCACTTTACTTTTACTTTTTCCTTCCGCTTGTACTCTGTGGCGTCGCAGGGAGATATAACTGTCTGCTGCAAGGCGGGTAGCTTGGAGGAGGAGGGACAATCCATGGACTTTCCGTGTTTCTGCCACGGAATCACTCCGGCGTCGCCTGGGTCTACCTCTGGCCCTCGTGCCAGAGTACCTCAAGTTGTAAGCACAGCAGGGCTGGCTGGGTTGGCGGCATCCGTGTGAGGTGCCCGAACCACTTGGTTCGTTGTTGTTCAATGTGGTGTAGGATGGGTGTGGCCCCTACCATGTCTCTTATCACCTCGTTTCTAATCTTGTCTCACCTGGTCTTGTTGACGGCGGCTTTCCTCAAGCACTTCATCTCACACGTCACCAGTTTCTGCTCCAGGGCTTTTGTCAAGTCAGTGGGGGAAAAGTCAGTTCGATAATTATGTCTCATGCCTAATAATGGGAAGGGTCTAGGCTCCCTATGCTTCACTATAGCTATTAACTGGTCTCCTGTGTGAGTGAACAGGGAGGCTCACACTCCTCATGGCTCACTAGGCCTACCTTTTTCACTCTGGGTCCTCTGGACCATAGGTCAGGCGACTCAGATAGTCAGCCCCCCCCCCCCTACGTTGTCCACCCCCCAACGTTGTCCCCCCCTCCCCCCCCACCCCCACCCATGTGATGGGCCGGAATGCGGATTGCAGCTCCATTGCCCATCCCATCAGTCTGCGACTTTACAGGGCGGATGCGATGCAAGACTTTAGTATTGAAGAGGGTTGGGATCGCTCTCCAGCACGAAATGGCGCCCATAGAAGAGGTAAGGATCGAACTTCCTTACAGCGAGACATTCCTGCTCGACTGTGTGGTGTAGGCGCTTTCCGGCCTCATCCAACTCCTTGCTCGCCTAAGAGGTGGGCCTTCTGCCCTTGGTCTTGCATCAGGACAGCTGCTAGTCCCTGGCCCGAGGCCTCTGTGCGGGGCCCAAAGTACGGCCTGTCCTGATGTGGCGGAATCAGGCCAGGGTGACTGGTCAGAGCTCCCTTGAGGGGAGCAAAGGAGGGCTGGCAGGAATCATCATCCCATCTGACTAGATTTTTTCTCTCCATTTTTTTGGATTGGCACACACACATATACAGTTCAAAGCAAACAAATTTCACTTGTCATCCAGACAAGATGACATCATTTCCATTTTACAGGCGTACAAGGGTACTAGTTACACAAAGTACACAAAGGATCAATCATGATTTTCGTTGTGAAGACAAGATTTTAGAGATTACATACATAATTTTACTTTTAAAATGGTATTCAACTTTCTACTAAGTTTATGTACTGGAACCTTTTTTTTTCTCCTGAAAATTAGTAAACTGCATTTGTTTGCTATGCGCCAGCTTTTCCATTTCATGGTTATATTTTAGTTTATTCAGAAAATTACCAAAACATTAGGTTTTTGTTTTACCAATCCGACATTTATAAACATAGAACTTTGCTAACAGTACTGACTAGATTTTTGGTGCGTATCAATCTGCCTGTCAGTATTGTAATTGCCCCTCATGGGATGATTAAAGTGGTTTTGGACTTTGACTTGACTTGACTTGACTTGACTTGACCCTGTCTGGTTCCTTGCCAGGAAGTATTGTGTTAGTTAGTATTGTGTTGTATTGTATTATACTGTATGTATTGTTTTGTATTGTAATGTGTTGTATTGTATTGTATTATATTATACTGTGTTGTAATGTATTGTATTGCATTCCACTTTAAGTCACGGCAGATTTCTGAAATTCGGGGATGCTCTCTTCGGGGAGAGTGCGTCGCCACAAGAGCAGCGCCACCTAATTTTTTTCCCCTATCTGCAACTGTATTTATTTCGCTATCAGAGTGGGGGGTTTTCTAACAGAAATTTGCCAGGAACAACTCCTTTGTTGCCATGGGTTCTATAACGTGCGCTAAATAAATACGCTTGACACACACAGGACCTCGGTTTATCGTCTCATCCAAAAGCCTAGCACCCAGACCACAATTCACAGTCTAGTGGATGGAGAGGGGTGGAGGTTGGGGGTGGGGGTGGGGGGATGGAAGAAGGTTTCTGGCCCAAACGGGGATCAAACCACCGGACACTTCCAACCCGGACTTTTGGCTTTCTAGGCAGGTGCGTTATCTGGAGACTTACCTTGACATTCTCTGCTCTGAATCTCCAGGTCATCGATGGCCAGATCTCCTTCAAGGCCGGACCCAACGACGCCTTCAATGTACAGCTGAAGAGAACACATACGGACACACAGAAAGACAGACAGACACACACACATACACACACACACACACACAAAATTGTATAATCCAATTCGTTCATTATTCTGCACTTTGAGCTTGCCTCCATTCTGATAGAGTTTAGTGTCCACGATTTCTCATTGTTTTTCGTCAATACCACATAACCACCACCACCACCACCACCACCACCACCACCATCACCCACCTCACCCTAAAAAAACAACAACACACACACAAACAAAACCCACACCAAACACACACCCCCCAAAAAAAACACCCAAGCATCACACGGAAACCTACTCCCCCCCCTTCTCTCTCTCTCTCTCTCTCTCTCTCTCTCTCTCTCTCTCTCTCTTCTCTTCTCTCTCTCTCTCTCTCTCTCTCTCTTTTTTTCTCTCTCTCTCTCTCTTTTTCTCTCTCTCTCTCTCTTTTCAGGGCAAGGACCGGATGAAAAAAAAGTCAATACTTATCTGTAACCCTTGGGAATAAAGATAATCAATCAATATGTCAATACTTATCTGTAACCCTTGGGAATAAAAATAATCAATCAATATGTCAATACTTAATCTGTAATCGTTGGGAATAAAGATAATCAATCAATATGTCAATACTTATCTGTAACCCTTGGGAATAAAAATAATCAATCAATATGTCAATACTCAATCTGTAACCCTTGGGAATAAAAATAATCAATCAATATGTCAATACTTAATCTGTAACTCTTGGGAATAAAAATAATCAATCAATATGTCAATACTTAATCTGTAACCCTTGGAAATAAAAATAATCAATCAATATGTCAATACTTATCTGTAATCCTTGGAAATAAAAATAATCAATCAATATGTCAATACTTATTGTAACCCTTGGGAATAAAGATAATCAATCAATCAAGCAAGCAAGCAAGCAATAAATCAATCTCTCTCTCTCTCTCTCTCTCTCTCTCTCTCTTTCTCTTATCTTTTCCTTTCTTAAGAACAGCCCCTTACCCAACCCTGAAGAAAAGTGACAACCTTCCCCCCAACTCCCCCCCCCCAACCCCCCCCCCCCCACCCCCCCCCCCCAACCCCCCTGAAACTTAGAAGTGTTACAAGCAGTAACAATTCTTCTGACCCTGTACGGTTCTCTGCTGTACACCCCTTAAAGTAACCCCCCCCCCCCCCTCTTTAAAAGTGTTAGTCATCATCATCATTCTGACCCTGTATACGGTCCTCTTGTGTATCCAACCCTAAAAATGACCCCCCCCCCCTTAAAACTGCTAGCAATAGTACAAATATGTCTTCTGACCTTGTACGGTCCTCTAAAAATGACCCCTCCCCCTCCACACACACACACGCACACACACACACACACACACACACACACACACACACACACACACACACACACACACACAACACACACACACACACACACAACACACACACACACACACACACACACCAATTCCATACATGCATATGTTATTGTCTTTTCTTGTTTGATTTGTATAGTTTACTATAGATTAGGGTTTTTTTATTCTATGTCTGCATATACATTTTTTTTCTCGCTTTTTTTTCTTTAGATAGATGGCTTGATGAAAAAAAAGCAAATGCACTGCTTATTCAATGTACCATCTGAAAATAAAAGTTTGACTTGACTTTGACTTTGACTTTGACACACACACCCACACCCACCCACCCACACCCACCCACCCACACCCTCCTTAAAAAACTGCTAGCAGCAGCAGTAGTACTAGTCAGTCCTCTCACCTTGTACGGTCCTATGGTGTCCAGGTCTACGGACGCCTTCTGCCAGGCCGGGCTTCTCTGACTCCTCCAGGCCCACACCAGTTGCCCCTCCTCCCTCCTGAAGGGGGCCGTGCCGTCCACGTACAAGGCCAGGCCGCCCAGCTTGGCCCCGTAGGCGTGGTAGTGGAAGGTCAGGCAGCTCTTGGGGAAGGAAGGCAGGAGGACAGGGGTGGCCAAGACCGCTTTCTCGCCTAGAGTGCGCGGTGCGGACGCTTCTATGTACAGGTAGTGGCCTGGGGAGACACAATGACAACGGTTTTCCTTGTGGCAAGCTTTACCAGCCCATTCCCAAGGGGGACAAGAGGACTGGGGCACAAACACTTTCGTAACCAATCAGTACAAACAATTCGCTATTGCCCAAATACTGCAACCAACCACTGTTCACAGCTGCATGGAAGAACGAAAGAGTACCTGACGATTGGACCAAGGGAGTGATAGTCAAAATCCCCAAGAAAGGAACCCTGAGCGACTGCAACAAGTGGAGGGGAATCACTCTTTTGTCTGTGCCGAGCAAGATGCTGGCCAAGGTCATCATCAGAAGAATATCAGACGCTGTGGACGATGCACTGAGGAAGGAACAAGCCGGGTTCAGGAAGCAACGAGGATGTATAGACCAGATATTCACGCTCAGAAACATCATCGAACAGTGCACAAAGTGGCAAAGACAACTGTGTGAATTTTGTGGGCTGCAAAAAGGCATTTGACAGCATACACAGAGACAGCCTTTGGAGTATCCTTCGACACTATGGCATCCCACCAAAATTGGTACACCTTATCAAGACCTTCTACGACAACTTCAGATGATCTGTGGGCCATTGCAACACTGTCTTCGAAGTCAAGACTGGAGTAAGACAAGGCTGTGTGATGTCGGCAGTTCTCTTCAATCTGGCCATTGATTGGGTGATGAGGAAGACGACAGAAGACACCCCAAGAGGGATTCGCTGGAGCCTGTTCTCAACACTAGACGACGTTGACTTTGTGGATGACCTGGCGCTGCTGTCACACATACACCAACATATCCAGGAGAAGACCAGCAGACTCCAAACATTCGGACAGCAAGTGGGGCTTCGTATTAGCACCAAGAAAACAGAGACAATGTCGGTCAATGTGAACACACCAGCCCCTGTGAAAGTGAATGGAACTGACCTGCGCCAGACAGACAAGTTCACATATCTTGGCAGCAGCATCAAACCAGAGGGCGGCACAAAAGAAGACATCCACAACAGACTGGGCAAGGCCAGGAGTGTGTTTAGGGAGATGAACAATATCTGGAGATCAACTCAGTACAGCACCAACACCAAGCTGAAGCTATACCAGAGCTGTGTTGTACCTATGCTCCTGTACGGTTCTGAGTGCTGGAGGATGACGGAAGCAGATCTTACCAAACTTCGATCCTTTCACACCATATGCCTGCGAAGAATTCTCCGGATCTTTTGGCCAGAGAAGATCTCCAATGAAGACCTACTACGGAGATGCAGGCAAGAAGACATGAGAGCCATCATCACCAGACGACGGTGGAAGTGGATTGGGAACATCCTCCGAAGAGACCCACAGTCAATCACAAGAACAGCATTGCACTGGACCCCAGAAGGAAGGAGAAAGAAAGGAAGACCAAAAGCAACGTGGAGGAGGACTGTAGAAAGTGAGATGAAGGCCATGCAGCACTCTTGGGGATCAGTGACTAGGATGGCCCAGGATAGGCAGGAGTGGAAGCGCTTTGTTGCTGCCCTACACACCACTGGGTGTAATGGTTAATGATGATGATGATGATGATTGCCCAAATAATCATCCTGACATGGATAGTGACCTGGAGAGAGATACATAGATTGATTGATTTATTTATTTGATCTTATTCGGTTATAGCGAGGATAATGGAATAAGCACTTATGTGCTTTTTTACATCCAGTCCTTGTGTGTATGTGGTTTTGTAAATTTTGTCATCTGTTCCCACCGGCACACAATGGCCTACTCTCACGAAAAGCAGAACAGGGTTTAACGTGTGCGCAAGATGTTCTGCATGCGTTTGCAAACGGGGCCTCGGTTTATAATCTCATCCGAAGGACTTTTGGGGAGAGTGGAGTCTGCACTGATGTGAACTCCAGGGAAAAATATCCCCTTGAACGGGAATCCAAGCCGGGTTGTCAGATTGCGAGCGCAATGTTCTAACCACCAGGCTATCCCGTTCCCCAAAGAGAGAGAGAAGAAGTGGGGGGGGGGGGGGGGGGGGGGGGGGGGGGAACTCAGGATTTTAATTGTAAGGCCACCGGCCTGTATACAAAAGGCCAGAAATTTTGACAAAAGAAACCTCACACAAAATAATAATAATAACAATAACAATAATAATAATAATAATAATAATAATAATAATAATAATAATAATAATAATAATAATAATAATAATAATAATAATAATAATGTATGGAATTTATATAGCGCTGAATCTTGTAAAGTAACAAATCAAAGCGCTCAGATGACATTAAAAACTTTTTTTTTTAAATATCGAGGATAATGGAATAAGCACTCATGTGCTTTATTTTTTTTACATCCAATCCCCGTATGTATGCGGTTTTGTAAATTTTGTCATCTGTTCCCACCGGCACACAATGGCCTACTCTTTCGAAAAGCGGAACAGGATTTAACGTGTGCGCAAGATGGTCTGCATGCGTTCGCACACGGAGCCTCGGTTTATAGTCTCATCCGAAGGACAAAACAGTAGAACAAGTACAAAGAATGCATGCTGGCGTTATCAAGAGTGATTGTTCAAAAGAAACATGAACTACTTCAAAGTTTTGTACACCAATTATACTTAACAAAGTGTGTGTTGCGTGTGCGTGTGCGTGTGCGCGCGCGCGTGTGTGAGAGAGAGAGAGAGAGAGAGAGAGAGAGAGAGAGAGAGAGAGAGAGAGAGAGAGAGAGAGAGAGAGAGAGAGAGAGAGAGAGAGAGAGAGAGAGAGAGAGAGAGAGAGAGAGAGAGAGAGAGAGAGAGAGAGAGAGAGAGAGAGAGAGAGAGAGAGAATTGGTGGCTGCTGTTGGTGGTGGTGGTGATGGTCGTCGTCATCATGGTGCCAGTGGTGTTAAGTCGTTCTTAGTGTTGTTGTTGTCGTCATTGTTGTTGCTGTTTTGTAGTTGTTGTTGTCTTCATCATCATCGGCGTCGTTGTTGCTGTTTTGTTGCTGTTGT
>CM054134.1:73530783-73533283 GCA_028751875.1 Rapana venosa | reverse complement strand
TGCCCATCTGCCAACTGCAAAGGTAAGCCTACTAAGAAGGATGTGACAGACTAGCCTTCTGAACCCTAAGGCCGGGACGGTCAGGGTCAAACGGTCAGGGTCAAACGGATCCCAAACGGATCATCTGTCACTGTAAACGTACATCCCAAGCTCCTTATGGCGTCAGGTTCAACCCGACTGTTCAAGAACGATCATGTTCAATTTAGATGAACACAAACGACCAGCTTGCATTTTTGAAACAGTCAGCCCTCAGTTTACTTGTGCATGCAAGCGTGTGTGTGTGTGTGTGTGTGTGTGTGTGTGTGTGTGTGTGTGTGTGTTCACGCGCCTTGTGAATGTGATAGGCACCTCAGTCCACTCAGTGACTATTTTTTTAAAAAACTTTGCACACCTTTCAAACGTTTTGTATAGCAGTTCGTTCTTTTCACATCTGACAGGTGGAAAATGCGATCTCCACAACCACCAAGTTTAGGATCTTCAACTCCAACGTGAAGTCTGTGCTTCTCTACGGGTCAGAAACTTGGCGGGTCATCAACACCAGCTCCTCCAAGATCCAGACCTTCATCAACGGATGTCTCCGGCAGATCCTTCATCTCAGATGGTTCGACAGAGTGCCAAGTACCGACCTGTGGATGAGGGCGAACCAACTGCCTATGGAAGTCCAAGTAAGGCGGCGAAAGTGGCGTTGGGTCGGCCACACCCTACGGAAGGAGCCTTGCAACATCACCAGACAAGCGCTCGAGTGGAACCCGCAGAGGAAAAGGAAGAGAGGGCGCCCCAAACAGACCTGGAGGAGTAGCCTGCATAGTGAGCTGAGAGACTCCAGCCTGACATGGGAAGAGGCCAAGACCCTTGCCAGAGACAGGAGAAGGTGGAGGGACGCTGTTGAGGCCCTATGCTCCGCTAGGAGCTATAAGGACTAAGAAGAAGGTTGGAATAACGTTTGAACGGTCCTTCTCAATAATTGCCCCCCCTCCCCCTCCCCCCCCCCCCCCGGTGCGTGTGTGTGTGGGTGTGGGTGAGTGTGGTGTAAATGGGTGGGTGGGGGAGGGTTGGTCTTTGCATGAATACACCCAGGTATGAGAGAGAGACAGACAAGCAGACAGAGACAGACAGAGACAGAGAGACAGAGAGACAGACAGGTAGAAAGCGACGGGAAGACAGGCATGCAAAGAGAGAGAGTGAGAGAATGAATGAATGAATGAATGAATGAATGAATGATTTATTTAAAGAGGGCAATGGTATAAGCAAAGATACTTCTTTTTTTACAACCAGCCCTCTGAGTGAGAGAGAGAGAGAGAAAGAAAGAGGGAGAGAGAGAGAGAGCGAGAGAGAGAGAGAGAGAGAGAGAGAGAGAGAGAGAGAGAGAGAGAGAGAGAGAGAGAGAATGACAATGACAATGACAAAGATTTTATTGTGTTAGGTTTTTCAACCCTTTCAGAAACAGGTAGTTGGGGAAAATCGAAAGATACAACAACAAAATCAAACACTGTACAATGTCAACGATTCTTCGCGAGTGGTAACCAACCGCGGTATTGTTTATATCTAGTTCTGCATGTATGTAAATGTCACTGGTGATAACAGGCTGATCACTGATATCGTAGCAGGGAGCGGGGAACTGTCCCACACAGGAGCGGGGAACTGTCCCACACAGGAGCGGGGAACTGTCCCACACAGAGCGGCATTACCGGTGCGGGTGTACTGCTGGCTGGCTGCTCACTGGGCGTGTCCGGAAGATTCCCGTCTTCAGCTGGTTTCTTTAATGACTCGAAGCCTCTGTCCATTGTGTCTGCAAGTTGCTGAACATGTTCCATCAACATCTTGCAATCCTCGGGGAACACAGTGGTGCTGTTTCTTGCTTCCTTGATCGCAGTTGGGCTTTCTGTACTTGTTTGGATTGGTTTCACTCTCTTGCTGTTCCCTGTCGCATCTTCTGTAGAGCTGTAGTCCGTCAGTGTCACAGGCGGTATTGTTGATGTGTCACTGCATACAGTCATAGCATCTTCAATGTCAATATTTCTGTCCGTGTCAGAATCGTCACTGCAGTCTTTCAGCGTCAATTGGTGCGGCTGCACTGTTACTGACACTGGGTCAACATCACACAAGCTTGTCAGAGAGGAGACGGCTGGCCGTGTTGTCACGTGCGAATTCAACAGCACGGGGAGGAGTGTCAGTGGGCGTGCCATCTTTGAATGTCTCCATGGCAGTTTCATTTTCTGTGTTACATAATAAACTTGGGGGATGTCGTGAGAAACAAATCTGAAGGGGGAGGCAGAATTTTCTCGCTGCTTCTTCATTACACTGACCTTATGTGTCTCCACCCTCCTTTTGTCCCTGGCAATTTGCGCTGCCCCTTTCCTGCGGTACACAACACTGTCACACTGGCTGTGTGTTGCTTGATGCTGGTGGGCTGGTGACAGGCACAGCAGGATTACCGTTTGGTTTTCTCTGCTGTTTGATTTTAAACGACGTGAGAGACATTTCCTGCAGAAAGGTGTTC
>CM054134.1:73523283-73528283 GCA_028751875.1 Rapana venosa | reverse complement strand
AGGTTAATGGACCACAAAATTAATAGAGAAAGAGCGACATTCCTCAGTGGTTTGCTTGAATCTAGATGTTTGAAAGCACAGAGTATCTGCAGATGAGCGAAGGGAACGGGATGGAGTGTGCAGGTGAAGACAGTTGCAGCAGAGATAAGAGGGTGCAGATTTGTGGAGACATTTGAAGCAGAGGGTATTGATCTTACATGCCACTCTTTGTGAAACAGGCAGCCAGTGAAGAGATCGCAAGAAGCGAGTTATGTGTTCAGATTTCTTCTTCTTTTTATGACTAATCAAACTGCAGAGTTTTGTATGCGTTGAAGGGAGTGGATGGACGATGTTGGTAGACCAACCCAGAGAGAATTACAGTAGTCTAAACGTGAGAGAATAAGAGGCTTATTCAGAAAGGAAAATCAATACTATGTGCACAAATCCATTTGGAAGCAAAAAAAAATGCTCATAGCTCATAGTGTGCTCCACCATTAAACAAAACAAAAAGCTGGTGGTGGAGGGGGAGGGAGAGGGGAGGGGTTGGTTACTTTTTAGAAAACCGAAATGACGAGTTTATTCTTTTTCTTCTTGTTACATATTGACTTGACGGAACGCGACATGACTTGCCTTGCCTTGCTTTGCCTTGCCTTGCTTTGTCTTGCTTGGCTTTGTTTTGCTTTGCCTTGTCCTGCCTTGTCTTTTCTTGTCCTGTCCTGTCCTGCCCTGCCCTGCCCTGCCCTGCCCTGCCCTTCCCTTCCCTGCCCTGCCTTGCCCTGCCCTGCCCTGCCTTGTCTTGTCTTGTCTTGCCTTGTCTTGTCTTGTCCTGTCCTGCCCTACTCTGCCTTGCCCTGCCCTACCCTACCCTGCCCTGCCCTGCCCTGCCCTGCCTTGCCCTGCCCTACCCTACCCTGCCCTGCCCTGCCTTGCCTTGCCTTGCCCTGCCCTATCCTGTCATGCCCTGCGTGGCTTTCTCTCTTCACCTTTGAAAGAATCATTGGGGCATTGTCATGTTCTGAAATTTTAGGCATTGTCTAACGGGCTAGAAGCCCATATTAGGTCTCAAGGAGGTTTTGTTTCTAAAATTAATGCAAAATGAATGGAGTGTCGGTTTGAGTTTGACATACACACGCCTGTTGTTATATTCTGTCTTTGTTTAGCAAAGACAGTAAAAAGGGGAAAACAACAAAATAAAATGTTTTTAAAAAACAGCCAAAGAAGGAAGCAAGCAACCGACCAACCAAACAACCGTCCAACTAAACCTAAAACAAAAGAGTATGGGGTTTTAACTTGCGCGCAAGATCTTCCGCGTGCGTTCCTACAAAGGACCTCGGCTTATTGTCTTATCCGAGGGATTTTTGGGGGGAAGGGAGTCAGTGCCAATATTAACTACAGGTGAGAAATCCCCTTGAACGGCCATCTTAACGGAGACCCGAATCCCCGCCCCTCACTTTCCATCTGATCACGAGTTTGATGCCACTTGGCTTAACTGCCCTCCGAAATGTGTTGCAGTAAAACTGGGACAACACAGTTGGTTCTCTATTATAGTTCTAGTTGTATGGCTGTGACCTATATTGCTGTGTCTACATTCACAGGGATGCCTATATATATATTATATATATATATATATATATATATATATATATATATATATATATATATATATATATATATATATATATATATATCTATGATAATAATAATAATGACTACGATGACGACGACGACGACGATGATGATGATGATGATGACCATGATGATGATAATGATGATGATGATGATGATGATGATGATGATGATAATAATATAATAATAATAATAATAATTGATTCATTCAAAATTCAAATCATTCAGAATATTGTTACGTGCGCTGTCTCACTCCCTCTACACGGGAATCACTGGGAAGACACAACAAGTACACAACCGAACGAGGAGTGTGCGTGACCTGTGCATCTTCAAGTAGCCTACCTCGTCATAATATAGGCAGCCATACTCCGGCTTCAGAAGATTATTTTTGTTTCGGTCTCCTTGTAGGGAGAGAACAGAATTGTTGGGCCAAGAATTATCATCGTTGAAGACACCACGGTCAACATTAACATTTCCATACATAACAACACGCTATAGCCGAGTGGTTCTGACCGTGCGATTCCAATCCCATAGGTCCATGACATTTTATTTATTTATTTATACCACTTTAAGTCACGAGATTTCTCTGCGTGAAATTCGGGCTGCTCACCCTGGGAAGAGCGCGTCGCCACAAGAGCAGCGCCACCTTTTTTCTTTTTATATTTTGGTCTGCAACTGTATTTGTTTCCCCCTATCATAGTGACTTTTTTTCTAAGAATTGTGCCAGGGACAACTCTCTTGTTGCCGTGGGTTCTTTTACGTGCGCTGAATAACTATGTGAAACACACAGGACCTCGGTTTATCGTCTCATCCGAAAGACTAGTGCCCAGACCACCACTCATGGTCTAATGGATGGGGGTGGGGGGAAAGTTTCGGGGCCAAACGGGATTCGAACCACTGCACACTCCCGACCGGACTTTTCGCTTTCTAGACAGGCGCGTTACCTCTAGACCACCGTTCCACCGTGAGTCGTGGGTTTCAATCCCGGGGCGGTGTCAAGTGAATTAAGTGTGTGTGTTGGGGGGGGGGGGGGGCGGTTAACCATCTCCTAGGTCAACTACAAAGTGCAGAGCTGCCAGTGCCTTCATTCCCTTCGTACACATACATACATACATACATACATACATACATACATGCATGCATGCATGCATACATGCATACATACATACATACATACATACACACACACATACATACATACATACATACATACATACATACATACATACAACATACAGACATACAACACACATACATACATACATACATACATACATACATACATACATCAAACATACACACATACAACATACACACATACATACATACACAATACCATACATACATACATACATACATACATACATACATACATACATACAAACCACTACATACATACTAACACCACATACATACATAACATACATACATACATACATACATACACATACATACCATACATACATACATACATACATACATACATAACATACATCATACATACATACATAACATACTACATACATACATACATACATACAATACATACATACACAACACTACATACATACATACATACAACTAACAACTACATACACATACATACATACATACATACATACATACATACATACATACATCACACATACATACATACATACATACATACATACATACATAACATACATACATACATACATACATACATACATACACATACAACTACATACATACATACATACATACATACATACATACATACATACACATACAACATACTACATTACATACATACATACATACATACCATACATACATACATACATACATACATACAACATACATCATACATACATACATACATACATACATACATACATACATACATACATACTACATCACATACATACATACATACATACATACATACATACAACACATACATACATACATACATACATACATACATACATACATACATACATACATGTATGTATACACTGCTTATTCAATGTACCATCTGAATAAGTTTGAACTTTTTACTTGACAAAAATACATACATACATACATAACATACATCATACATACATACATGTATGCAGCATGCATACATCATAATACTTACATACATACATACATACATACACATCATACACATACATACATACATACTACATACATACATACATACATACAATACATACATACATACATACATACATACACATACATACATACATACATACATACGTACACACATGCACAAGATCAAATATGCTTGTTAAAGATCCCGTCATTCATATCAGTGTTCTGTAGTTTTACGGAAACACGAACATACCCAACATACATCCCCGAAGTCGGAATGCACCTACCTTCATGATGGGCCAAAACAAAAAGCCAACCCGAAACCCGGTCGTACATTACAAAATCTCACTATTGGTGAACTCAGAACTCTGGCCGAAAAACGAAAAATACCAACAACAAACAAAAACAAAAACCATAATAATAAGAAGCAGCGGCAACAGTAACCAGTCAGCCAGTCAGTCAGCGATCCAGCCAGTCAGTCAGCCAGCCAGCCAGTCAGCCAGCCAGCCAGTCAGCCAGTCAGTCAGTCAGTCAGTCAGTCAGCCAGTCAGCCAGCCAGTCAGCCAGCCAGTCAGTCAGCCAGTCAGTCAGCCAGTCAGTCAGTCAGTCAGTCAGTTAGGGAGACTCACAGTCACATTCCATGTTCTGAATCTCCAGGTCATCGATGGCCACATCTCCTTCAGGGCCGGGTCCAACTAGGCCCTCGATGTATAGCTGAAGAGAACACACACACACACACACCACGCACACCACCACACACACACACACACATACATAATTATATACACACACAAGCAGGCAGCACATAGCAACCAACCCCACAACACCACACACACACACACCCACACACACACACACACACACACACACACACACACACAACACACACAGTGCTTATTCCATTATCCTCGATACAAAAGAATAAAATAAACAAATAAGTAAACACATACACCCACACCGCGCGCGCACACACACACACACAAGCATGCACACACATACACCCACACCGCGCGCGCACACACACACACAAGCATGCACACGCACGCACACGCACAAGTACACACACACACGCACACCACACACACATACACATATTATACTTTGAGTGAACAGACGTAATATCGAAGCAACAGCAACAACATATTATACACACACCTATATCATACACACATATCACACACACACCCATCTCATACACACACGCACGCACACGCGCACACGCACACACGCACGCACGCACGCACGCACACTCACACACACACACACAATTGTATGGCCTAATTCGTTCATTATGCTGGAGTTTTAGTTTG
>CM054134.1:73515783-73520783 GCA_028751875.1 Rapana venosa | reverse complement strand
GGACGGGGAGGAGGTGGTGGGCGAGACGGGGGTGGGGAGAAGATGGTCGGGGTGGGGAGAGAGAGGGAGGAGAGAGGAGAGAGAGAGGGAGGGGGAGGGAGGGGGGGAAGAGGGGGAGAGAGAGGGAGGGGGAGGGAGAGAGAGAGGGAGGGGGAGGGGAGGAGGGGAGAGAGAGGGGGAGAGAAAAGGAGGGGAGGAGGGAGAGAGGAGAAGGAGAGGGGGAGGGGGGGGGAGGGAGGGTGGGGGGCGAGAGAGAGAAGGGGGGAGAGGGTCGGGCTTGCTCTCTGATGGGGCGAGGGGAAGGCACACATCTTGGTCGGTGCGTCCCAGTTCTCGCGCTTTCTCCTCTGTGTCGTTTTTGTTTTCGTTTCGTATTGTCTCGCTTTCGCTTTTTCGATCCTTCTCCCTTTGTCGTGTCTCTTTGTTCTTCTCTCTTGTTCAGTCTCTCGTCCTTTGTGTCTTCCTTGTTTCATTCTCTCTTACTTTTCGCTCTCTCTTGTTCTTGCTCTCATCCGTTCGCTGCTACTGGGTCTCTCCTCTTGTTCTTCGCGCTACCCCTTCTCTTTTTTCTCTCTCTTCTTTTGGTTTTTTTTTTGCCCCTCTCCTTTGTTCCGACCTCCGCGCGCAAGTTGTTTCTCTTCTCCTTTGTTGTCTCTTTCTTATTGGCAAGCGCGCCTGGTGTTCTTTCTCTCTCGCTCTGTTTTGCGCCGTTTCCGATCGCTCCATCTTTTGCCCCCCTCCTCTCATTTTTTGTTGTTCGCTCTTCTCTTTTTTTCTCTAGCGGACCCGCTTCTCTCTTCGCTCTATTCCCTCTCTCACTCTCCCTCATCCCCCAACAAAAACATGACTCTCACCATCCACCTCCCAAACCAGATCAAAAAAAAAAAAAAAAAAAAAAAAAAAAAAAAACGAAAAAACAAAAAAAAAAATAAAATAAAAAAAAAAAAAAGAATAAAAAAAAAAAAAAAACAAAAAAAATAAAACCCCCCCCCAACCACCAACCTCCCCCCCCCCCCCCCATCCCCCCCCACCCCCCCCTCCCATACCCCCCCCCCCCCCCGCTAAGACACACACCAAGCCACACCGCGCCAAAGCCCCCCAAGACACATAACTTTTAATACGCGTCAAAATTCCTCCGCCCACCCAAGAGCTATAATTATTTTCATACATTCACTCACATTCCATTTCACTTAATATCCCCAACACGCAACAAACTACCACAAGAAAAGAGATAAAGCCCCGGCCGCTCGCACAGACCTTTCTTTTTTTATGTACTCTCTACATATACTGTTTGCGTTGATCCAGATAAACGGCATACCATTAAAAACAACAGGTAGAAGTACCATAAAAAAAATGATTGACCACATTATACATGTTACTTTTCTTGTTTCATTACTTACATTCAACTTCACTCTTTCCTTCTTCTATCTTCTTCTCCAATTCTCTTTCTCTAAATCTTACTCTCACTACTAATTCTAAATCTGGCTGACACACCAACACATCTCTTCACAACCAACAAGGACAACTACAACTTCACTCTCAACAACAAGTAACACTACAAGCTCAACTACAACTAATCTATCATTCTCTACAATCTCCTACTCAGACAGAATCTCCCTACTCACTAACCTTCTTTCTTTCTCTACTTACTTCTTTCTTCTTATCCTTTCATCTATTCTCTATACTTTCTATCTATTCTTATCTCCTTCGTTTCACTCATACACTACTATCTTCTAAACTTACAACCTCTGAACATATCTTCTTCTATTCTATCTCTACTCCATAGACTAAATGCTTCTATTCACTCAATCAACTAACAGTACTTCTCTCTCAACACAAACAACTTCTTCAGTGCTAATTCGTCTCTCATCATCAACTCTCAATACACACCGTTCTCATCTACAACACACAACTAATAACTATTACTCAATACTTCTAATCCACACAATTATCTATACTAACACTACACTAATACACACAAAGCTTAATCTACACATACATCGTAACATAATCTCTACAACTTCCACATCAAAAAGACTGAATCTAACACTACTACTATCTTCTTCTACTTATCAATCTGTACATTCAAGCACTAATCTTCTAACAGCCTAACTATCTCCCATCTCACTCTTTCACTATATCAACTAATTATCAACTCCTTAACTCCACTCACTTTCTTTCCTCTCTAAAAAAACATTACTACATATCATACTCAAAATCCCATATCATCATCTCTCATTCCTTACACTACTCTCTTTCAACCTTAATCAAAATCAACGACTTTCATCTATACACTCTCCAAAACACTACTACAATACTCTAAACAGCTAACAATTCTCCTATCTATTCTACTCATCTATCACACTAAGGGTTAGGGTATCTCAGAAGCTATCTTATCTCTTTCACACTAGGACAGTACTTCTCTTAATGTCTCATCTTTTCTTCTTCTTTTCTCTTTCTCTTATCTTCTTCTCTAATTCTTTGCAAATCTTTTCTTACTACTCTATCTTCAACTGCAATTCTCTTTCTTTCTTTCTTCTTATCTACTTCTTTATCTTTCTAGTCTAAGTAGTCTTAATACTTCTCCTTTCTTCTTTCTTCTCTAGCTATACTTCTCTTCATCTAAATCAAATCTCTTTACTAATCTACTCTTCTTCTCCTATTCTCTCATCTTCTCTAGTGCTTCTCTCCTTTCTATTCTCTCCTTACTACTTTCTCTATTTTTCTCTTCTTCTTTCTTAACTAATACTCTTTTTCTTTCTTATCTATCATATATTACTCTTTCTCGCTACTACTATATTCTTCTCTTTCTCTCTTTTGCTCTACTTTCTACAACACTAAACTTAGTCTCTCTTCCTCTATCCTTTCTAAATCTATTCTTCTACTCTTCATACTGCTTTATCATACTCTTTATCTCTCTTTTTCTACTTCTTAGCACTATTTACTATCTCTCATTCTTCTTATCGTTTCTAATCTACATCTCCTCTTACCGATCTACTACTCTCTACCTTTCTCTAGACTTACTCTTCTCTCTCTCTCTCTCTTAACTTACTTCTAGCTCATCTTATCTCTATAACTTCTTTCTATCCTCTCATCTCTAACTTCTCTGTCTTCTGTATTCATCTCTCTATCACTATACTTGCTCATCTTTACTTCTACTCTTCTCTTATCTACTCTCTCTCTCTTTCTTCTATTAGTCTACTTCATCTCCTTCTATTTTCTTCTCTAATCCTTACTATTCTCTTACTAACTTCTTCTATTCTTCTCTCATCTCTTTCTTACACTTTCTGTCTAATTCTAATACTTTCTACTACTTCTTCTACTAGCTGTCTCTATTCATCTTATCCTACTAAAAATCTCTTAACTTGTCAACTTTTCTTTCCTCTCTACTCCTATTTACTCATCTACTATCGTTCTACAGCTAGCAGCATTCCAGCTCACTTAACATAATACATCTCTTCCATAACACACTAGTCTCCAATCACAAGATCTTTCTCAATTCAATCTCTCTTCTTATCATCACGAACTTCTCTTCAGCTCACTCATCTACTTCTATTTCTCAACTTCGTTACGACTACTCTATCTGATCTACAGATTACAGGGAGTCTTTTCTCTCTTCTCTCTAACATACTAGACTTCATTCTCTCAACTAAAGCAACTATCTTCTATAGTCATACAGCTACTCTAGCTTTTCACATGTCTACTACATCTATCTATACAACTCTAAATCTCATGACTCGTCTACTTCTATCATTCTTCTAATTCTTCTAACCCTCTATTCTAAGCTCTACAACTACTACTTCGTATCTTCTCTACAAGTCAACTTCTAATCTTCTCTCTACCCTAATTCATCAACTAATCTACACATTAGACTTTCTCGCTAAAAAATCTCTCATCATCACTCATTATATTACTAGTTCATCTAATTCTCTCAAAAATCCCTCACTTTCTTCTCTCTCTCTCTAACTTTCTCAATCTACGCTTCTGCCTACTCTTCTCTCTTATCTCTATATCAACATTCTATTCCATCTTTCTTCTTCTCTTCTTCTCACTCTTTCTACACTTTTTCTCTACCTCTCCCTCTATCTTTCTAATCTGCTTGATCTCTCTCTCTCTTTTCTTTCTAACTTCTCTTCTCTTCTCGATTCTAATCTATCTCATTTCCTTCTTTCTTCTTACTATCTCGTCTTTTCTCTAAATTTTACATACAACATCTACATACTACATACATAACATCCCCATACCATACAAAAATACATACATACATACTACATACATACTACATACGTACATACATGCACAAGATCAAATATGCTTGTTAAAGATCCCGTCATTCATATCAGTGTTCTGTAGTTTTACGGAAACACGAACATCCCCAACATACATCCCCGAAGTGGGAATGCACCTACCTTCATGGTGGGCAAAACAAAAACCCAACCCGAAACCCGGTCGTACATTACAAAATCTCACTATTGGTGAACTCAGAACTCTGGCCGAAAAAACGAAAAAATACCAACAACAAACAAAACAAAAACCATAATAATAAGAAGCAGCGGCAACAGTAACCAGTCAGCCAGTCAGTCAGCGATCCAGCCAGTCAGTCAGCCAGCCAGCCAGTCAGCCAGCCAGCCAGTCAGCCAGTCAGTCAGTCAGTCAGTCAGTCAGCCAGTCAGCCAGCCAGTCAGCCAGCCAGTCAGTCAGCCAGTCAGTCAGCCAGTCAGTCAGTCAGTCAGTCAGTTAGGAAGACTCACAGTCACATTCCATGTTCTGAATCTCCAGGTCATCGATGGCCACATCTCCTTCAGGCCCGGGTCCAACTAGGCCCTCGATGTATAGTGAAGAGAACACACACACACACACACACACACACACGCACGCACACCACACACACACATTACATAATTATATACACACACAAGCAGGCACGCACGCATAGACACACACACACACACACCCCACACACACACACACACACACACACACACCACACACACACACAC
>CM054134.1:73498283-73513283 GCA_028751875.1 Rapana venosa | reverse complement strand
GTATCCAAGTTGACGGACGCCTTCTGCCAGCTCGTGCTGGACTGGTTGCCCCCGAACCACACCAGCTGTCCCTCCTCCCTCCTGAAGGGGGCCGTGCCGTCCACGTACAAGGCCAGGCCGCCCAGCTTGTCCCCGTAGGCGTGGTAGTGGAAGGTCAGGCAGCTCTTGGGGAAGGAAGGCAGGAGAACAGGGGTGGCCAAGACCGCTTTCTCTTCCTTCGAGCGCGGTCCCGACGCTTCTATGTACAGGTAGTGGCCTGGGGAGAGATGGAGAGGGTGGGGGTGGGGGAGAGGGGGAAGAGGGGGAGAGAGAGAGAGGGGTGGGGTGAGGGTGGGGAGTGGGGAGAGAGGGGGGAGAGAGAGAGAGAGATGGAGAGAGGGAGAGAGAGAGGAGAGAGGGAGAGAGAGAGAGGTGAGAGAGAGGGTGGGGGGGGGGTGGGGGAGGAGGAGAGGGAGAGGGGAGGTGGGTGGGGGGCGAGACGGGGGTGGGGAGAGAGAGGGTCGGGTGGGTGGAGAGAGAGGGAGGGAGAGGGAGAGAGAGAGGGAGGGGGAGGGAGGGAGGGAGAGAGGGGGAGAGAGAGGGAGGGGGAGGGAGAGAGAGAGGGAGGGGGAGGGGAGGGAGAGAGAGAGGGGGGAGGGAAGGATGGGGAGAGAGGGGAGAGAGAGGGAGGGAGGGGGAGAGAGAGAGGGGGAGAGGGAGGGAGGGAGAGAGAGGGGGGATGGGGGGGATTAAAGAGGGAGGAGGAGAGAGTGGAGGGGGAGGGGCGGGAAGAGGGAGGGGGAGTGAGAGAAAGGGAGGGAGAGGGGGAGGAGAGAGGGGGATAGAGAGGAAGGGAGAGGGATGGAGAGGGGGAGAGAGAGGGAGGGAGAGAGAAGGGGAGAGAGAGGGGGGAGAGAGAGAGGGGGATGAGAGAGAGAAAGGGAGTGGGATGAGAGAGGGGGGGGAAGAGAGGGGCGAGAGATGGGGGGAGAGAGGGGGGAAGACGAGGGGGCAAGAGAGTGGGGGAGATGAGGAGGAGAGAAGGGGGAATGAGGTGAGCGGGGGGATGCGTGGGGAGAGAGAGGGGTAGGAGAGGGAGGGAGGAGAGAGGGAAGAGAGATAGAGACACCCAAAATGATTTTATGTCGAGGATAGAAAGATCATGGCCCCAGACCCCACCCTTAGGAAAAACAAGCAACAAAGAGACAATGACAATGACAAATTCTTTTATTTCGAGGATAATGAATAAGCACCCATGTGCTTTTTTTTTACTTCTAGTCCCTACCTTTAGGGATATATATGATAATAGAATAGAATAAAGATAATACCAATACACTCACACAGTAAACGGGCAAACAAATATCCACACCCAAAAAACCACAAAAATCACCGAAAGAGAGAGAGGAAAGAGGAGAGTGAGAGAGGAGAGAGAGAGTGAGAGAGAGAGAGAGGAGATGAGAGAGAGAGGAGAGAGAGAGAGAGAGAGGAGAGATAGAGAGAGAAAGCAACAGTAAATAATAAAAGAAATCAAAACAGAGCAAAACAAAAAACACAGAAAGAACCAACAACGAAAAATAGCAAAGAAACCAAGAGCAAATAAAGCAGCAACAACAACAAGGGGAGAGGGGACAACCGAATAATCCCCCCCTAAAAAATACACAAACCAAAAACCCAAACCAAGACAAAACCACAAAAAAGAACCCTGCATAATATAAAGGAGAACAAACCATGCAAATAATATCATTTTTGGCTAACGAAAAGAATCGTCAACAAATTCATTGTACTTTTTATGGGATAGCATCAGCAATAGTAAACTACACAAAAACAAATATCATATAAGCAGACTTAGGAGATTATGCAAAAGGAACCACATGCACACGTACACGTACACACACACGCGCGCACGCGAGCGCGCACGCACGCATACCATGCATCAATGCCAAAATCAAATCTTTCTGAATATCATATATAGTTATAGAAAAGTACATCTACGCGTTGAAATTAAGCTATACATAATCGATACACTCAAAACAACTTATTGAAATTAAAATTCACTAAATCTCAAATACCGCCAACTTACGCAATGAAATTGAACTTATTACATCTGAATAAAGCATTCCACAGGATACACACTGTAAACACGACAACTAAATCTATAAGTAAAACAATAAAAGGAGAGAGAGAAGGGGGGGGGGAGAGTACACACAGTACATTTTGAATCCATATAAAATTGCATACAATTTCCAATTCATCAACACTATCACCATTAGCACTCGCTGTGATTCAACATTGTTCATGTTAAAATCATCCTAGAGTTATGATAGATACATAAAGAGGTGCTTTTGTGAGTGCTTATGTATAGGTGTGCTGATGTGTATGTATGTATGCATGCATGCATGTATGTATGTATGTGTGATTTTTAAAAAAAAATCTTATTTTCTTCTTTTATTTCGAGGATAATGGAGTAAGCACTCATGTGCTTTTTTTTAACAACAAGTCCCCGTTTGTATGCAGTTTTGTCAATTTTGTCGTCCGTACCGTACCACCAGCACACAATGGCCTACTCTTCCGAAAAGCGGAACGGGTTTTAACATGCACGCAAGACGTTCTGCCCGCGTTCACACACGGGAACTCGGTTTCTAGTCTCATCCGAAGAACTAAAAGTGTTAGTTGTTACTGGTTTTGTAACTGTGTAAGAATGAGTTGAGTGCAAGCGCTTTGATTTGTCTCTGCAAGATATAGCACTATATAAATTCCATTTATTATTATTATTTCTTTTGTTTAAATTTGCTTATTTAACTGTTATTTTATTTCGAGGATCATGGAAAGAAAGTAGATAAACAAATAAATAGATAAATAATTTTTTGTTAATTCTTTTATATCGAGGATAAATAAATAAATATAACACTTTTAGTCCTTCGGGTTGAGACTTATACACACATACATTAGACATCATCCCGTAAAATCAGTTCGCCGCTACCTCAATGGTTGTGGGAGAAGAAGGGGATGAAGGGGGGGGGGGGGGGGGCGGAGGAATCAAACCCCAAACCGGGCGCATACTGCAGAATCTCACCTTGGGTGAACCTCGAACCACAAGACAAACTTGTCCTTCGGATGAGACTATAAACCGAGGCCCCCTCGTGCGAACGCATGCAGAACATCTTGCGCACACGTTAAATCCTGTTCCGCTTTTCGAAAGAGTAGGCCATTGTGTGCCGGTGGGAACAGATGACAAAATTTACAACACCGCATACACACGGGGATTGGATGTAAAAACTAATATAAAAAAAAGCACTTGAGTGCTTATTCCATTATCCTCGATATTTAACAAAAAAGTCATCTGAGCGCTTTTGATTTGTTGCTTTACAAGATTCAGCGCTATATAAATTCCATACATTATTATTCTTATTATTAAGACAAGGAACAGCAACAGCCACAAAGCCCCGATAGTTACCATCTCCACTGGTGTGGTCTTGGACAGGTCCGGTGAAGGGAGTGGGGGTTTTCCCCTGGTGCCAGGTCCAGTCAAAGTCATCGGTGATGGTGCTCTGACTCAGCCCACACAGATCCGAGTCTTCAAACTGGCAGCTGAAAGGCAGAGACACTGCGACAAGCAGACGCATACATACACACACACGCGCGCACACACATGCACACACACACACACACACACGCACATACATGCACACGCACACATGCACACGCGCACGCGCTCACACACACACACACATACACACACGTGTGCGTGTTTTCGAAAAGACAGATCTGCCATAGATAACTTGGTTAAGCTTTCAACGCATATAAAAATTCAGTTTGCAAGAAGAAAGAACGTTCTTGCAATATTTTTTGATATAAAAAGAGCGTATGATCAAGTTTGGCATGCTAAGTTGCTGTGTAAACTAAAGGATCTGGGTTTTTCTGGGCATTTTTATAATTATATTAAAAGTTTTTTGACTAATAGAAGTATACAGGTTAGAGTAGCTAAATCATATTCTAGTTTTAGATCTCTTCATATGGGACTTCCCCAAGGTTCTGTAATATCGCCTCTCTTATTTAATATTTTGCTGCATGATCTTCCTATGAAATTGTCGAAGGAAGTAGTCTTAGTACAATATGCAGATGATATATGTATGTGGATAAAATGTTTCTATGAAAACGAAACACAACCAAAAAGAGCTTTTAAACTACATTAAAAAGGTTAACCAGAACCAGCTTAATAAACATCGATAATTATATGCTCGAAAATGGATTTACTTTATCCACAGAAAAAACGTACACTGTACTTTTTAACAATGGAAGTAATCCAGATGACCTACCAGCATTTAGAATTGGGACCAAATGATTGAGTATAAAGACACCGTAAAGTTCTTGGGTGTTATTCTCACCCCTTTTAAGCAAAATTGGAATGCACATATCGAAGAGAATTTAACTAAAGCAAAGAAAGGCTTAAACTTTTTGAAGATGGTAAGTAAACAGTTCTGGGGCCAAGACACATTAAATATGAAATATTTAGCTACAATCCCTTATTCGTTCAAAATTATGTATGGTCAAGAGGTCTTTTCAGTGCGCCTAAGTATTTACTTTAAAAAGTTACAAAGTATAGACTGCAAAGCATACAGGCAGGCTCTTGGTGTGCCTTATCACGCCTCAGCCCCGGGAACATATAACGAAGTCGGCATGTTGCCTTTAGATGATTACCGTCAACTGGCATGTGCTAAATATTTGCTTAGAAACAAAACGACAGAAAACTTTATTTCAGAAGAAATAGAAGTAAAATCAGAGTTTAATTTTCCTAAAAGAGCGAAATATATATCCTCTTAATGCCCATCAGTACATATGTGTCTGATCTGGTACAAAACTCTGAAGTCAATCAACACAGCATAGACACACAAGAAGCAATCTTACCTTGCCCATCATGGGAGATGAATAAAGCACACTTTGATATAGAGGTGTTCTAATGAAAACAAGAATGACAACCAGAATATAATGGTTGCTGATGTCCGATCCCACATCCATCATAAATATTTTGACCATTTACAAATTTATACAGACGGATCACGTCTAGATAATCAAGAAACAGGTTCTGCTTTTGTTATACCAGCATTAAAAATTGAAAAATCATATTATGTTGGTAAACATCACTCGATATTTACAGCAGAACTTGTATGCAATACTAATGGGTCTTACTTATATTTTTGATTTGCCGTTGTGTAATATTCAAATTCTTCTTTGCGTTGATTCTAAATCGGCATTGTATGCTTTAAAAATCACCATGTTACAAGAAAACTTCGAAAATCATATTAGAGATTAAGCATGTAATACATCTCTTAACCTTAAAGGGCATAAGTGTGAATTTTTGTTGGGTGCCTTACACACTGGGTTCTTTCCAAATGATGTGGGCGGATAGAGCTGGGCCCAAAAAAGGGGGCAAAACATGGACGGGATGCAATAGAATTGCATGTGCCTTTATCCTTACAAGAAGGGTATAGCTTACTAGAACAAAAATCATGGAGAAAGGTCACTGAAAGTAATCAAACAAAATAAGAGACTTTTAACTAGAACTGCAATCAATACCGATAATTTAACAGTGGGGAACCATTCAGAAGTTAGTACAAGTGTTTTTACGTCAAGGAGAATTAATACTTTATTCTATAGAATGAAACTAAATGCATTGATAACCAAATTCAGCAAAAATGGTAAATGCCTGTGTGATGAGAATATCACTAATACTCATATACTTTTTGACTGCCAGAGTGTAAAACCTTTCATGCCCCATTTTTCTGAAAACTCCCTCACTAGCATATTCAGTAATCTAAAACTGGCTTTTGAAATTGTGAAAGGTCTTTGTCACAGTCCCATAGGACATTTGTTATAGTTACATTAACGTTAATGACTTGTTTTTGTTTGTTGTTGTTGTGTATGTGTTTTTTTTGGTTTTTTTCTTTTTTTCTTTTTAAATTCCTGTTGCACTGCCAAGTTTCTTTTCTAGATTTTTGTTTAAAACAACACATCCACATCTACCGGTTGTTTTTTTGTGGTTTTTTTTTGTGTTTTTTTTGGTGTGTTTTTTTTTTTGGGGGGGGGGGGGGGGGAAACGTCTAATATCACTAAAGTGAACAGACGTAAAAATTGAAGTCAACAACAACAACGTGTGCGTGTATTATATGAATGCCGTATACACACACACCTTTACACAAAAAACAAAAACTGCGGGTAAAATTTATATGGACCCAGGTCCCGTTTTTGCTACAGGTAAAATGTCCCTTTTAGCGTTTCTGTCTCTCTCTCTTTCACACCCACAACACCACACAAACACCACCCACACACAAAAACACCACACACACACACACACACCAAAACCACCCCCACCCCACACACACACACACACACACACCAAAACATTGTGTAAAACAAGTTTTAAGACAAATGGCAATAAAATATTCTAAATTTGGGTTTTTCGGGAAACCACACACACACCCCACACACACAAAAAATCACACCCCAACACACCCCAAAAACACGCACCACCCACACACACACACACACACACACCCACACACACACACACACACAACCAAAACCACCCCAACACAAAACCCCCACACAAAACACTCTCTCTCCCTCTCCCTCTCTCCCCTTTTCTCCACGCACACACACGCGCGCACCACCACACACAACACAAAATACACCCCCACTTTTTTTCTCTCTTTCTCTGTCCACACACCCCACCCCCACTCCCCCTCTCTAAGCTGGAGGTGTTCACGTTTGGGAAAGAAAGTCGATGTCATTGAGCCCCTGCTTTTTTTAAATTGTTTTTTTGCTAATTACTCTGTATTTACCACCATTTAAACTAATTGGGGTTTTGTAATAGTTGATCAGTTTTTTTCATGCTGATCTTAAAGAAATTTTGTTTATCAAAAGCCCAAAATTTTTTTAAAAATCTTTAATTGAAATTGGTCGTGTGGGGCGGGCCCGGTGCCCCCCTGGGGAAAAAGTTGCAGCGCTGGTTTGGGCTGTGCAGTGAAGTTCACCCTCACAAGCATGCGGGGATTTGGGGGGGCACCCTTCAGCCCCCATTGCTCCCCGGGGGAAAACAGCGGACCATTTGGGAACGGCAAAAATGTTGGCGCTGCGACTAGGTTTTGAATGTTAAACAAAAATTTTCCCTAATACCCCCCCCCCCCCCGCCCCCCTCCCCCCAATTCTATTTTATTGTTTCTTTTAATATATCTACTTTCGTTGTTTGCTTTTTTTTTTTCTTTTTTTTTTCGGTTCATGATGAATTTGTCTTTTAAGGCCACCCCTAGACATGATTACGGGAAAAGGCAGAATACCTACTTCCAAACCTTTGGGTTCCAAAGGGAGGAAAACAGTAAAGCTAAAGAAACTTAAACCCAAAACCCGGGGGATAAAATTAAAAAAATTTTTTTCCCTTGTGATCCCAAAAGGAATAAAGGGTGTGGGCGAAAGTACTTTGTCCCGTACTTAGCTTATAAACATCCCTTCGTTTTTTGCCAGAATTGCAGCAAATGCCCGTGACTGAACGAATTTGCCTTCACCCCCAAAACTGGATCCCACACGGGCCCCCCAAGTGTAAAAGGGCCTGTGATACGCCTGAAATCTTTAATTCATTCAAAAGTGTGACGGTGACTCGGGTACTTTTTCTCCCTTTTCAGTCTTCAGGCCCCCTGTTTTTCCCCAAGGGAAATGACTGTGTGAAAGGGGACTCCCCTTTGAGTGTGAAGCCCTGAAAACGTGGTCGTGGACTATATGCGACACAATGTTTTGTAAAAAATGGAAAAGTCGTTTTGAATGTGCGTTTGGTTTTCCTTCCCCCCCCCAGCCCCAATTTCCGTTCACCACCCCGGACTTGTTTTTGCCAACAGTGGGGGGTTAATGCTGACGTTTCCTAAAACTGACTGCACCCCTTCTTATGTTTTTTTGGGCGCTTTAAAACCATTCCCAAGCTGTTGTTCCATTTTCTCCCACTCCCCCCGTGGGGGGAAAACGATGCCCCAAACCCTCACAATTATTAACCCCAACCCGGGCAAAAAGAAAAAATTTACAAAAGGGAAACCTTGTCCCTTCACACCCAAACAGGAAAAAGGGCAAGTCTCTTTAAGTTTGTGCATGTTTTTAAAAAAAACTTTGTCAGCTGGAAACCTTTTCTTGGGGAAAATTTGGGTTAAGGGAAAAACAAAAAATTTTTACAAAATACAGGTTTTAAAAAATTTATGATTTAAAAAAATTGCCAAAAAAAAGAAATTAAATAACGAAAAAGAAAAATTTGACCTGATGATGGTTAAAATGGAAAAAAAAGATGTCAGAACTTTATACATTTTGGATCAGGTTAAAGAAAAAAAAAACCGCCCCTGAAATCCAGTTGGGCTAACATAAAAGCGGGGCAAAAAAACCCAACAGCCCGAAATTACTGCATGATCCAATCACTAATCTGACGACCCCTTTTGTTAAAAAACATTTCTTCTTTAATTGATAAAGCCCAACACATTTTCCCCCCCAAACCCCTTTATATGAATACAAAAATTGCCCGCACAAGCTAACGAGTCCATTTGCAGCCCCACGCCCCAACCGATACTAAAAAAAACCCGAAAAATGAAAAATTTTTTTTACACAGTCCTCTACGGCAGGGGAAATCGTCAAAACTCTAAATGGGGAGGAAGTGAATACTGTATCTACCCCCTTTTTGTCTAAATTTTTCCTAAAACACTCCCCAAAAGGGACTCTCCCTGCCCCCCCCATACAAACGGGAAGCCCCCCAATGATGCATGCCCCCCCCACCCACCAGTTAAAAAATCTTTGCGTAAACTAAATTGGCAAACCCCATGAATCCCCCCTTTAAAAACCCTTTACCCCTCAAGAAGTGTTTGAACAGTGTTGTCACCCCTGAAAAAACCACCCCCACTTTAAAGGGTTGATTCAGTCGTCAGGTTTCTAAACCCAAAAGGGTGACACCCCCGCAAAAACCTATGTACAAGTCTGTTTTCCCGGGGCCCTTATCTGTCTCGGATCAAAACACATGGCTGTTTTCCCCAAAAACCTCATTCTCGGGAATAAAGCTTTTTTCCCTTTCCCCGTGGGTTTTTAATTTAGCTGCCCCTCTGGTCAAATACAGTGGGACACAGGGACAAAATTTAATCTCTTTTAAAAAACCCATTTTTCCCCCTCGTCAAACTATACCCCTAAGCTCAACCCTTCCAGCCAAAGGCAGCCACAACCTGAATAACGCCTACCCCCCTTAAACAAAAAATCTGCACAGGGGGCCTGCAACCCCAAAAATGTGATTTTAAATTTTGATAACGCATTTCCCTTTTTTCAACCGTAAAGGAGCCCCACGGCTTGTCGTACAGAGACGCATTTAAACCCCAGATGCGGGGAAACACCCAAACTGGTTTGTCAACTCATTAAAACAGGGGCTAGCGGGCACCCTGATTTTTTCCCAAAGTCCCAAAAATTAAAAAAAAATTTACCCCCAAAAATTTTTTCCCCCGTCAAATCCGGGGGTTGGCAAAAACCCAAGAAACCCACCCCTTTAACCCATCCCCCAAACCCATAATTTAACCCCCCCCTAAAAGCCCAACAAAGTTCCTCCCCCTTCCCCTTAAACCCAAACCCCTTTTTTTACCCACCTCCCTTTTCCCCAGGGCCCTGGGGGCAACAAGGGGGGGTTGGGGGCCCTACCCCCCCCCTTCCCCCCCCCCCCCCTTACCCACCCCCCCCCATCCCCATACCCTCCATAGCCCGACATGCTGCACTCCCCCCACCCCCCAAACAACAAAAGTGCTGCTTTTCAGACTTTGGTCAGCATGCCTTGGCCCCCCTGCTAACATCCCATGGGATTTATCTCTAAGAGACTTTTCCCCATTTTCTCAGATTATGCCCCAACAAATGAGAGTTTTGTTTTGAAAATATGTGACCCGGAAAAATTGCCTTAAATTCCTTCTGTATTTTTTTTGCCAAAAAACTTATGTCTACTTGGTTTTTTATCAAATTTTTTTCAAAAATGTGCCCCCGGCGGGGGAACCCATGTTCACTTAAAATCTCCAAACTATGAAGGGCAGTCTTTTTGGGTATGACGTGCACAGTACACCCTCTGGTCCCTTTTACGGTGTGTGTGTTGCGGGTGTGTGGGTGTGTTTTGTTTGGGTGTGGGGCGTTTGTGGTGTTTTGCCTGCGTGCTTTCATGCATGGTATGTGTGTGTTTGCCCGCGTGCATTTCCCTACATGCATGCGGATAGTGGTTTGCGTGGGTGCATGCATGCATGCGTATATGTGTTGTGTGGCGTGCATGATCGTGCGCGGGCCCCGCACTCGCGCGCAGGTGCATGCGTTTTTTTTTGTCGCAGTGACGCAAGGGGCCCTGAAAAAGAAATTTTTTGTCCCCCCGGTCGCCCTTTTGCTGGGTTAAAACTGGTTGATTGGTTGGTTTTTAAATTTTTCCAAAAGGGAATTTTTTGGGTTTGTCTCAGTTTTGACAATTGTGTTTTTTTTGCGAGTCTTTTCTGCTTGTGGATTTATACACTAAAAAATTTGGGAAAAGTTTTTTTTCCCCAAAAAAAATAACCGCCGTTTTTTGTGGTTTGGGGCGTGTGGGGGTTGGTTTTGGGTTTTCCCCCCTTTTGATCTTTAAATTTATAATTTTTCCCGGATAAAATTTTTTGAAATTTTTTTTTCTTCTGGGAAATTTTTTATTTTAAAAAATTCTGTGCCCTTTTTTGTATGATGTCTGTAACCCTTAGAAAGTGGCCCTTTAAAAAAAGGATTGCGGGGTTGGGGGATTTAAAATAAAAACTGCTTTAACAAAATTTGATGACATAGCAATGATTTTGGGTAACTTTGGGTTAAAAAATTTCATTTGGGTTTTTCCTTTTTGAATCAAGATTCGTGTTCAAAAACCAGATTCGGGCCGGGTTTTTCCCTGGTTACAGTGTCATTTGTCGTGGGCTCAAAAAATTCTAAAGAACAGGCCCTTTTATTATACTATAATCGTCAGTCCCATAAAAAGAAAATTTTGAATTGGAACAGTACCCCTGTTGAGTCTTTATGGGTAGAAGTTTTAAAAAAAAAAAACACTAAACCATTACTTGTTGGCTTTATCTACAGAAATCCTTCAGAAAAAAAAACTTGGTACAATGAAATTTTTAAAAACAATGATGGAGCAGCTTTTACTTCATAACAAGGAAAAAAATATTTGGTGGGCTTTAATATTGATTCTACTAAAACCTCAAATTCAAAGGGTTTGCTTTTTTAAAAACTTAACTTTAAATTTAAATTTTCGGGTGTCCAACTCGATTACAGAAACAAATAGTTAAATTTCTTGATTTGTTTACGTTTCTTTGGAAACAAAGCATTTTTGGGAAATCTGTTCACCCCTTTTTTCGTGCAGTGACCCTTTTTCCCATTTGTTTAAAATTTTGGGCGAGGAAAAAAGGGAAAAAAAATCCCGGATGGGACACAAAAATTAAAATATAGAGGGTTTTTAAAAAATTCAAAGAAGTTTTTTTTTCTTTGTGATCTAAACAAAACCCCTGTCTATTTACTGTTTATCAGTATACAGATCCAGAGGAAACCATAGACTTCTGGGGTACCCCCCTTTTTTCTGAAATATATAATAAAAAACGCTCTATTAAAAACAAAACGCAAAAAAACCAAAACCAAAACCTCCATGGAAAAAAGAAGAAATAAGAAAGAAATAAAGAAAAGAGACTTTTTTAAAAACTAAACTTTATAAAAAGTTTTTAAAAAAACCCCAAAAAAAAAAGGTGACGACCCTAAAGTGCAGCTAAAAAAAAAGTACTTCCAAGATCTTGTATCTGACCGAAAAAAAATGTAGGGCACAAAATGGAAAACCCTTAATTTTACAACAAACAAAATAACATAAAGTCACCACTACGGTTTAAAAAATATTCTCCCATTAAAAATTTAAAAAATCATTTTGTCAGGTTTGTGACAAATTTTATTAAAATTTTGAAGATGGAGAGATAATGAATTTAGAACACTTAAGGGGCCCTTTTTGTGAATCAAAAAAAAGTACGTTCTAAACTACTTTTTCCAAATTTTTTTCTTTTTCCCGAAGTGCTGACAACTCCCATTGCGTTAAATCAGTCAGCCCCCCAAAGGATTTCCACGGCTAGACAGTTTTTTAAAAAATCAAAAAAATGCTTTCGCCTTAAAAGCCCCATACTCTTACTTTTAAATTTTTAATCTTTGCATTGGGCAAAATTATTTTCCCTTAAATTTTTTAAAGGCTAAAGGGTTTTTCCTTTTCCCTTTAAAACTGGTGCTTTAGATGACCTTCCAAATACAGGGCCAAAAATCAATCTAAACTATATTATCAAAACCCCTAGAAAAACAAAGTTTCAAAAAAAATTTTCTTTCCCACATTTAGAAAAATATGATTTGGGTAAAACCAAATTAAATTTAGGTTTCAGAAAAATTTATTCATGCCACACGGCTCTTATAAATATGGTAGACAAATGGCTTTTAAATATAAATAACAATATGTTTACTGGAGTTGTCTTTGCCGATTTTGCGAAGGCTTTCGATGTTATAAACCACACACTTCTGTTAAAAAAATTACAACTATATGGAATATCTAATAATACTCTTAGATTTTTCAAATCATTTTTGTCAAATAGACAACAGTCAGTATTGTTGGCATGTTCATTCTGATTTTCTCACAGTGACAAATGGTGTTCCCCAAGGTTCAGTTCTAGGCCCAGTACTTTTCTCACTTTATATTAATGACTTGCCTTTGTACATAAATGCTACTTGGACTTATTTGCAGATGACAACTCAATACATGATAAAAACCATTCCTTAAACCTTCTGTCATTTAGTCTCCAAGGCAATATACATAAACTTACCAGATGGGCAGAACTAAATCACATGTCCCAAATCCAAGTAAAACTAAGTGTATGTGCATAACAACGAGACAAAAGCGACAAAACCAGCTTTCTTCTATGTCTCCTATAAATGTTTCCGGTGAAAAAATTGAAGAAGTAAATTTCCACAAGGTATTAGGATCACTATCGATCATAATCTTTCATGGAAAGAGCACATTGCCAAAATAAGTTTAAAAATTGTATCCCAAAAGGTTTTTTCAGCTATCTAAAATAAAACACTTCCTTAATCTTAGTGCTAGAAAACAATTTTTTCATGCGCATATAAATTCTGTTATAGAATATGCATCAACTTTGTGGGATTCTGCAAGTGCAAATACTTTGAAACCTCTGGCTAGATTATATAAGCGTGCCATTAAACTTATTCTCTTAAAATCAAATTCGTTAACTTCTATGGACTACAAAACAGTTGACATTTACCTTTAAATTTGAAGTTGGAATACAACAAAGCTTTAATGATGCACAGGATAGTATATGGTAATGCACCACCCACTCTGGCAAACGTTTTTCAGTTAATTTTTATTGTCATTCACAAAAAATTATTGGGGCCGAAACCCAGAAAGATTTTTTCAAATCTGTCTTATATTTAGGGGGTGGCACTTATTGGAAAAAATCGCCAGCCCCTTTAAAAAAAAATATTTCTTCCATGCCAAATTTTAAAAAAAACCCTTAAACACATTTTTGATGAATGAAAAGCCCCACAATGACGGGGCTTTTGGGCTTTGAACTATGAAAAAAGGTATTTTACATTTTTTTTTTTTTTTTTAACTATTTTTGAATACGCCCAGTCTCATTTTGGGTGACTTAGTAACCCCAATATTTTTTTATAGTTATCTATTCGTGTCGGTAAATTTTGTCTGTCTGTGTATCTTTTCTTTTATGTGTGTTTCTCTTTTCCGTCTGTCTGTTGTCTGGGGCCCTCTCTGTGGTCTCTATCTCTGCCTTGTTTTTCTGTCTGTCTGCCTGGGGTTTCTCTCTCTCTTTCTCTCTCTCTCTCTCTCTCCCCTCTTCTCTCTTCTCTCTCTCTCTCTCTTCTCTCCTCTCCTCTCCTCCCCTCTCCTTTACTATTTTTGTATCTCCAGCTTTTTGGGTATTTTGTTTTTTTTTTTTTTACTTCAAATTTTTTTGGATTTTGGGGGAAACTTTTTTGCGGGGGGGGTGTTTTTTTTTAAAATCGTTTTGGGGGTTTTTTTTTGGCGGGTGGGGGGGGGTGTTTGGGGGGTTTTTTTTTTGGGGGGGGTTGGGGGGGGGGTTTTGGGGGGGTTGGGCTTTTTGGGGGGGTTTGGGGGGGGGGGTTGGGGGGTTGCTTTTGGGGACAATATGTGGTTTTTTTTTTTTTTTTCTTCTTTACATAGATATTTTTGGGACTTTTTTTGTTGTTTTTGTGTTTTTTTTTGTTTTTGGGCTTTTTTTTTGGTACATATTTTGCTTGTTTGGATTCTTTTTTCTTTTTTATGCCCAAAAAGGGTGGGTTGGGAAAAAAAGGGGGTTTTTTTTTGCCTTACCCTCTTTAAATAAAAATTCATTTTATTCATTCATTTTATTTATTTTCTCTCTCTCATGTTCTTATATTTTTGCTTGCCTTCCCGGGGTGTTTTTGGGGGTGTGTGTGTGGGGCGTGCGTGGTTTCGGTGCGTTTTGTGTGTGTTTTGCGGCGCGCGTGTCTATGTGAGTATTGTTTTCCATGCCCAAATTCCCTTTTTAGGGATGCATTAATTTTTCCCCTTTTGTTCTTTTTTGTTGTTTTTTTTTTGGGGGGGGGGGGGTTTGGGTTTTTTTTTAGGGGGATTTTAAAAAAACATTTTTAATGCTTAAACTATTACCCCCTGAAAAATTAAAAAAAATTTTTAAAATTGTTCAAATTGTTCTCCCCTCTCTCTTCTCTTCCCCTCCCTCTCTCTCTCTCTCTTTTTCTCTCCCCTCCTCTCTCTCTCTCTCTCTTCCCCTTTTCACACCCCACTCCCCCTCACATACCCCACACACACTCATCACTCTTCACCACCCCCCCATCTCTCTCTCTCACTCTCTCTCCTTGTCTCCCCCCCCCCTCTCTCCCCTTTTCCTTTTCACACAACTCCCCTCAAAATACACAATCCATACA
>CM054134.1:73493283-73495783 GCA_028751875.1 Rapana venosa | reverse complement strand
TTGGATCCCTGGTCTGATACAATGGCTCCCAGGTACTTGAAGCTTTGAACTGTTTCCAGCTTCTGGTCATTAACCCTGATATCAGTGCTAATGCCGTCATCAGTTTGGTCTTCTCTGCACTGATTTCCATGCCGTGTGTTTTGGAGGCCTTATTCAAGTGTTCTGTTAGGCTGGCAAGCTCTTTTTCTGATCCTGCTATTCCATCAATGTCATCTGCGAAGCGGAGGTTTGTGATCGTTCTGCCACCAATGCTGACTGATCCTTCATGATGTTCCGCCACCACCACCACCACCAACAACAAAAACAACAACAACAGCGACACAGAATGGAAATGAGTTTTAAACTGATGATTGAAGACATTTTAAGAAAAAAAAATGACGGCCTTCCATTCAAAGGATTTTCTTGCATAAAGTTTTTGTCCAGTGTAATTGAAAGGCTTTGGGACGGGACGGGGGGGGGGGGGGGGGGGGGGGTTATAGAATCAACTTCAATCCCGTTTCAAAACATTCCCCACTTAGTAATTCCTGGGGCCTGTCAGTGTAAATCACATTTCCACATTCTTGGATTTATGTGCTAGGAATTCCCTCTTTTCTATCCCTCTCTTCTTTGCTGCCTTGTTTCTTTTCCTTCTTGTCACCTCCTTCCTTGTCTATTCTCTGCCTTCTGGATCCATCCTCCTGAAAGACTGAAACAACAACAATTCTCTCCCACGCCGAAGTTGGATGTGCTGGGTCTGACTTGTTAGGCGCTCAACGGCAGCGCAAGGCGTTTTCGCTCATATGACAAGACACCATTAGTTGATGTCTCCAGCGTCGTTTGATGAAAAATACTGTCGCAACATCACCCCAAACAACTAAGGGACGTATCAAAAGAACCGAGGCTTTTGCCCTGTGTTTGGTTCTGACCATGTTCCTGATAGTGTGATGGGTGAAAGTGACGACACACCAGGCAGGGCTCAGAGTATGACGACGTTGTGTTTCAATTTGATCCGTCAGAGCTCTGAAGGTAACGCTGTTGTGTTTCAATTTGACTGAACAGAGCTGTGAAAGTGACAGCTGTTGTGACGATGTTGTGTTTTCAATTTAACCGGTCAGAGCTGTGAAAGTAATGCTGTTGTGTTTCAATTTGACTAAACAGAGCTGTGAAAGTGACGCTGTTGTGTTTCAATTTGACTAAACAGAGCTGTGAAAGTGACGATGTTGTGTTTCAATTTGACTAAACAGAGCTCTGAAAGTGACAGCGTTGTGACGATGTTGTGTTTTCAATTTAAGCGGTCAGAGCTGTGAAAGTAATGCTGTTGTGTTTCAATTTGACTAAACAGAGCTGTGAAAGTGACGCTGTTGTGATTCAATTTGACTAAACAGAGCTGTGAAAGTGACGCTGTTGTGTTTCAATTTGACTAAACAGAGCTCTGAAAGTGACAGCGTTGTGACGATGTTGTGTTTTCAATTTAAGCGGTCAGAGCTGTGAAAGTAATGCTGTTGTGTTTCAATTTGACTAAACAGAGCTGTGAAAGTGACGCTGTTGTGTTTCAATTTGACTGAACAGAGCTCTGAAAGTGACAGCGTTGTGACGACGTTGTGTTTTCAATTTAACCGGTCAGAGCTCTGAAAGTAATGCTGTTGTGTTTCAATTGGACTAAACAGAGCTGTGAAAGTGATGCTGTTGTGTTTCAATTTCACTGAACAGAGCTGTGAAAGTGACAGCGTTGTGACGACGTTGTGTTTCAATTTGACCGGTCAGAGCTCTGAAAGTGACAGCGTTGTGACGACGTGTTTTCAATTTGACCGGTCAGAGCTGTGAAAGTGACAGCGTTGTGACGATGTTGTGTTTTCAATTTGACCGGTCAGAGCTCTGAAAGTAATGCTGTTGTGTTTCAATTTGACTAAACAGAGCTGTGAAAGTGACGCTGTTGTGTTTCAATTTGACTAAACAGAGCTGTGAAAGTGACGCTGTTGTGTTTCAATTGGACTAAACAGAGCTGTGAAAGTGACAGCGTTGTGACGACGTTGTGTTTTCAATTTAACCGGTCAGAGCTCTGAAAGAAATGCTGTTGTGTTTCAATTGGACTAAACAGAGCTGTGAAAGTGATGCTGTTGTGTTTCAATTTGACCAATCAGAGCTCTGAAAGTGACTGTGTTGTGACGACGTGTTTCAATTTGACTAAACAGAGCTGTGAAAGTGATGCTGTTGTGTTTCAATTTGACTGAACAGAGCTGTGAAAGTGTCGACGTTGTTTCAATTTGACTAAACAGAGCTGTGAAAGTGATGCTGTTGTGTTTCAATTTGACTAAACAGAGCTGTGAAAGTGATGCTGTTGTGTTTCAATTTGACTAAACAGAGCTGTGAAAGTGATGCTGTTGTGTTTCAATTTGACTAAACAGAGCTGTGAAAGTGTCGACATTGTTTCAATTTGACTAAACAGAGCTGTGAAAGTGTCGACGTTGTTTCAATTTGACTAAACAGAGCTGTGAAAGTGTCGACGTTGTTTCAATTTTAC
>CM054134.1:73412291-73492783 GCA_028751875.1 Rapana venosa | reverse complement strand
TCTTATATCGTCATATGCATTACACATAAACACAAAATGCTGTTCCTTTTCAATCTGATTTTTGCAAAATAGACAGTATTTGTCACGAAACGATTTGCTACATTGATGTACATTATTATTTAAAGGAAGAACATTAAATCTTATTTGTGTAATGGCAACACGAAAGCAAAACATATCCATATCATGAATGTACTATTCTTGTTCAAGAATGGTCTTAAATGATCGATAAGGCCGGTATCTATCGCGATCTCTAATAGTGCCTGTCCATTTTTGAATGTACATATCAACAAGCCTTTGTTTGAATGTGGCCAAGAAAAGTTTTACATCTCCAACATCCTGTTGAAGCCAAACAATGTTAAAGCCAGTTGCGCACAGAACTTCTTACTTTTGAGACCCAACATTGTTTACCACAGATGTCTAATTGTAGTAACATTTGATAAGCTTTGCAAGGTAAACGTTCAATATTCATTTCTAACAATTTGCACCAATATCTCACACACGCAACATAAGAATTCACGTATAATAGATATCTGCCATGTCTCCATATACCATTCTATTAAGGGTCTTTATTGGAACACCCAGAAACCTCTTACAAGCCATCATATGGACCTTTTTCTATTATGACCTAATCTGTTTAACCCCCATATTTCAGCAGCATAAAGCAATATTGGCTGTATATTAGCGTCAACAATCGTCCATTCTTACCGGCGCAAATGGCCTACTCTTTCGAAAGGATTAACAGGTTTAACGCGTGTGCTCTGCGCAAGTGCGCGCGCAGGACTTCGGTTAATAGTCGCATCCGAAGAACTTTCGGGGTGAGTGGAGTCGGAACTGCTGTGGACTTCATGGAAAGAATCCCCTTGAACAGGCGTCTCGGTGGCGACTTGATCCCGGGCCGTTAACATCGCAAAGCGCAATGCTCTAACCACTAGGCTATTCCGCCTCCCCCTCCCTCCCCTTTCAAGTGGATTATGTATGCCAAGTATCACGAAGAACAAGGACCGAGTTTGTTCAACGATTTTTCATGTAACTCAAAGGTACTTCATTAGTCTTTTTATTTTATTTCGAGGATAATAGAATAAGTAAAGCACTCGCGCGCTTGTTTACATCCAGTCCCCGTGTATATTCAGCTTTGGTAAATGTTGTCAACCATTCCTACCGGCACACAATGACCTACTCTTACGAAAAGCGGAACGGGTTTTAACGTGTGCGCAAGATGTTCTGCGTGCGTTCGTACACGGGACATCGGTTTATAGTGGACACAGATGACAAAATTTACAAAACAGCATACACACGGGGACTGGATGTAAAAAAAAGCACATGGGTGCTTATTCCATTATCCTCGATATAAAAGAATACATAAATAAACATAAATAAATAAATATGTGTGTCATCCATGCCAATCGGCCATTGCTGACATGCTCATCTGTAAACAATACGGGATTTGTTAGTTGGTTGGTTGGTTGCTTGCTTGCTTTTTGTGTGGTTGTTTGTTCGTTTTATTTCGTTCCTCGCCTAGAGCTCTGAGGTTCATCAATGGTGAGTTTTGCGTAAGCCTATGCAACCCGTTTTAACCCACCGTTAAGGTAGCCGCATTCTGACTTCGGGGTTGGTGACTAAGCACGACACCTGTACGCATGCGTTTTTTTAAAACAACAACAAAAATATTGTCATCAGTTCCTACCGGCACGAAATAGCCTGCTCTTCCAAAAGGCGGAAAAGCGTTTTAACGTGTGTGCAAGATGTTCTGCATACTTGACTTGGGTTTATAGCTTCATCCGAAGTACTTAAGGGAGACTGGAGTCGGTGATGATGTTAATTCCAGGGGAAACAAAGCCCTTCAAACGGTGACCTCGGTCGGTGGAGGCTCGATCCTGGGCCGTCAGATCACAAACACAACGCTCCAACCTCTAGGCTATCTCCCCCCCCCCCCCCCCCCCCCCCGATGATTTTACTAATTCCTTGTCGAGTTCTTGAATGACAAGGTGGACTTCTTCTTTAACTCTTCAAGGGTTCTGCAATGAATGGTCAGGCAGCGTGCCGTCATGGGAAAGTTGAACCTGGTGGAGTCTGTATCCCTCTCCAGGCAGCAGGGTGCATGCTGGGTACGTTCGTGTTAGCCATATGTAACAGGTCATAGCTGGCCTACTCTTGTGTGAAATGTGGACGGGGTTTTAACGTGTGCGCTCAGTGATCTGTACGTGTTGGATAACGTTAGTCACTTGGGTTTACAGTCTCATGTGAAAGATTTTCAGGAGGGCTGGGTAAAAACGCTCGCACAGGCAAAATCGCACCATTGGTGAATCTTGGAGCTCTAGCTGAGGAATGAAAACAAAACAAACCCTCCAAAGGGACCCCCCCCCCCCCCCCTAAAAAAAAAAACCCACACCACCAAACAAACAAAAAAACAGAAAAAAAACCCAAACAAAAAACAAAACAAAAATTCCCAAAACATCCCTCGAATAGGGGGGGGGGGGGGGGAGGCGGCCAACAACAACAAAAACCCAACAACCAAAAAACCCTACGCCTTTGCAGTGACCTGAATTTGCACCCCCAGTTATCCTCATGTCAAGAGTTCAAGGGATGGGACTGAACCATAAAAATATGATGTATTGGGCTTTTTTTGTTGTTGTTGTTGTAGCCATGCAAGAAAAGTAACATCCATCATAATTAGTCTCTGATAATTCTGTTCCAGTACTTATCTGAACTTGGAATTACGCAGTTCCTTAATTAGATTTCACCTAGAGAAAAATCGGGCTTTTTGTCTATGCAGAGTTTGAAGTAAAGTAACCCCCCCCCCCCCCCCCCCCCCCCCCCCCTTCTTACTGGTTTCAGATGCTTTACCTAAACGGTTTCATTGGAAACAAAATCTATGTTCTCAGTTTGTATATCTTTTTCCTCATATACATTTTTCTCTACACAAAAGTACTTCACGTTTTGTGGTGTACTTTCTATTACAGGCTTGCTAACTACAACTTCCTTAATATTCAATGCACAGTTTGAGACATATGTTCCATGAATAGATGGTTGAAGACTGCTTACATGAAGTGGATGATGCTTGACTTCCCAATGAGCCCAAAGCAAGCTCACTCTGGGTAGGAGCTGGCCTGAATCCAAGAAATCCCTATTACTTGCAGGATTTGAACCTGTGACATTCAAGCCAGAAGTCAGACGCACTAACCATTGTGCTACAGTATTTGGTTCTATTCTGCCATGTTGTCCATCCACTGGGGTTTTTTTTTCCAGTCTCTTTATTTCCCTCCCATGATAGTTCTTTGAAAAATGTGTTTGAGTAAGGCCACTGGATTTTGTGATGTAGCCATACCTACAAAATTTTGTCACTAAAGTCAGCAGATATTTGTGTGCATCAATGAACTGTCTGATGGTATGGTACACTTGTTCCATGGTGATATGAAAATATTACCAAAGTACTAATGGGACAGTCCAGCAGTATGAAATAGCGAATGTAGGTAAGTTGGAAAATTTCCTCCATGAAATTGTCAGTTATTGCATGGGTAGTCTCAATTATGATGCACTGTTTCTTCATTGGTAATACAAGCAGTGAAATGTTTGCATGGGATGATTATCTACATCATGTATCAACTTCTTCTTCTTCCTTTTTTGTCATGTTTCTCCCAGGGGAGGTTTGACATTGATGAGCCTTCTCCATCTCTCTCTGTTTTGAGCTTCCTCAGCAGCCCAGGTTTTTCTAGGTCTTCCCTTTGGTCTCTTTCCATCCACTACGAAGTTCATTGCTCTTTTTATGATGTGGTGGTCTGCTTTCCGTTGAATGTGTCCAAACCAGCGCAGACTATTGGTACTAGCTACAGACTTCAGATCATCAACTTTGCACATTCTCCATAGTTCTTCATTTGTGATCCTGTCTTCCCATTTGATCTTTTTCATGTAGCGTAGAATTCGGTTTTCACAGCTCTTCAACAAACGTTTGACGGTTTTTGTGAAAACACACGTCTCTGAACCATACAGGAGAACAGGTCTGATGCATCAACTGGTTTTTGAAAATTAAATGACTTGGCCATGAAATACTGTACCGTTATAATAGATTTGATGGTTAATATTATTAGATATATGAATGTATTTCTTATATTTTGAGTGATATTTAAATAGTTAATATTAGACATATGAATATATTTTCTTTTTGTTCTTTTTTGTGTGTGTGTGCTCATATGCAGACAAAGGCATGTGTGTGCAGCTAACAGAACACACACACATTCACGCACATAAAGACAGCATACACAAAACGACACATGTGGGAGTTGAAGATTTATTGAAAACAAACAATGACAGGATTGATTTCATTCTTACATGAAGTGAAAGACATACATACACACAAAAAAAGGATGGGATACTGCAAACAAAACATGCCAAACAGAAATCACAGTCAATTCTAACCCCCCCCCCCCCCCCCCCCCCACACCCACCCAATACAAAACAACCCCCCTCCCCCCCCCCAACCCATCACAAAAAAACAACTGCAAACAAACAAAAAGCCCAAAAGTTAAAACCCCACCCTGTCTGTTCCTGTTTAGTCAACTACTCCATGCATCACAAAACAAATGTGAGATAAACTATTAACCAAAAAACATGACAAAATGTATCACTAGAGTGTTTGTTTAGAACAATTCCTGTTCAGAGGTACTCATGCCTGACAAGAATGTTTAAAAAAAATAAATAAATAAAAAAATAAAAAAATCCAACAAGTCCTGCAAAATCAATGACCATAACATAAGAAAACAAAATACATAATTCATGGTGATAAAAAGGAATAACATTATTAAGTCTGTAACATGAACATCTCACACATCACAGACGTGTTTTCAGACAAAGTGGTGCACATGATGACCTGGTAATTTTCTGGTATTTAAAAAAACCCAACTTAACTGTTATGCGTTTTAATGCGTTCTTTCCTTTTTTTCCAAATGAAAATACATGTTTTACTGTGCTGTTTCCCTTTTCCCTTAAAAGAATAGTTACATGTGTTTTACTGTGTTTTTTTACTCATGCTGTTTCTACCAACAAAGATGTTGCAAGGACATGAAAATGATGGCCACCATTCTGCTAATGAAAAAACACCCCAAATGTCATCTTTAAGTGGTTGTGTCAATGTCGTGTTAAAAGCTCAGAAATGTTTTAAATGTGTTTTCAGGTTAATTTTTAAGTCTCTCTAAAACAACAACAAAAAGCATTAACAAAATTCAAGAGCAGACTCCAGATCATTATGTTATTTGTCAATGCATTTTAAAAGCCCATGCCATTAAAACAAATCTACTAGATAGCATTGACACTAAAATTAAAACAATATCAAACTGCAGTTATCATGTTAAAATCTTTCATTTAAAGATTCACATGAAATTGGATTTCCAGCTCAAATTTAACATGCCAATGTATGTTAATGTACTGCTGTGTACATCTTAAAAGACAAAATGTTTTAAATGTTTTCTTTCCTTTTTAATACAATGGGTTTTTTTTTAGAATAACAGAATGTAACAATCTTTGTAATCAGTCATTTTAACATTATCAGAAAACAAAATATTTAATTTGAAATCATCTTCTTCGTTGAACACTCAGACAGCAACTCTTGTTGTCCATTATATGAGAGAAAATGCATCACGCTGCTGTTAAGCGCCTGACAAGTCAGGCTCAGTGCATCCGACTTTGGCATGGGAGAGAATTGTTATTTTATAAGTCTTTCTGGAGAAAGGCAGGAGAATGGACCAAGAAGGCAGAAAATAAAACAAGATGACAAGAAGAAAATTAACAAGGCAGAAACAAAGAGAGGGATAGAAAAGAGGGAATTCGTAGCACAGAATTTCCAGAAGGTGGAGATGCTATTTATACTGACAGGCTCCCGGCATCCCCACAGGAGAGTAATTTGAAATGATGAAGGGAATAATATAAACATGAACAAGGCAAAGTAAACAGATTCAGTAACAAGACACATATAGAGATCCAAAAACACACACACACACACACAAAGAAGAAAATCACAATGAAAATGGGAACATCATCTCTGACAGGACATCAGGCATGACACTGATGCTTGCAACAGTCATCTCTAAAACATCAATCCTGGGCAGACGGAAAGAATACTGCGAAGGTAACACAGCAGTGATTGTTATTTCATTGACTTGCGTTGCATCCACAATGTGAGCAGGCAACTTTCAATTCAAGCTTTTAAACTTACCAGGAACAATTATGATCCATAAATACATCTCCCCGCCCAATCCCAAAAAAACCCCAAACCAACACCACACCCCCCCTAAAAAAAAAGAAGTTAAAAATGAACAGTGAGAAAAGAATGTTTAGGTGTGTGCGTATGTATGTACATGCCGGTATATATGTATGTGTACACGTGTGTGTGCACTTGCATTAGCATGTGTGTGTGTGTGTTGTATTTATAGATATACATGAAAACAACTAAAAATATGTCTAGGCAGTACATTCCTGTGTTTGTTTATGTGTGTATACATCTGTTCGCATGTGTTTGAGTGTGAGCATGAGAGAATGTAGTCCATAAAAGTGGAGAATTTTAAGTTTACCATCACCACACAAAACCCCCCACCAACCACAAAATCCGCAAACAAAAAGCAAAACAAAAGATGACCCACCCTCCTCCACCAAAACTTTTGCATTGCAAGCATGTGGTTCATTAGATTGAAGACATCATACAGCATGTTCTTTTGACATGTTTGATGGAAATGTTCATACTCTGTGCCATGAAAAGAACATGCTAGAATGTGTTTTAATAATATATATATATATATATATATATATATATATATATATATATATATATATATATATATATATATATATGATATAGTGGTATCACAGATAACCAGACTACCTTCAATTTGGGGAACATGGCCCCTCAAATTTTTAAACCAAAAAAACTGTATACATAAACAAAAATCATATTAAAGATTACAAACCAGAAAATGTATATGTATCACCCTTTCAGTAACATCACTTTCATTTAAAAATTTACTTTCCTCATTAACTTTGTAAAATGATTTTTACAAAAATCTGTAAATTTAAATCACAATAATATAAATCAACATTTGAAATATTCACTCACCTTTACATGAATTATTCTCTTCATCAATTTCTGTTCAACCGGGTACTTCAAAAGTTATTGCCACATGGCATAATCATACACTCGGTCAATGAGCTCCAAACAAAATTTTTATGGGTTTAAATCACTCCAAGATTGGGCCAGTGAAAGTATGAAACCCCTCCCCCTGACCCCCCCCCCCAAAAAAAAAACCACAACAACACAACCACAAACCAACCCAACAACCCCAAACCAACCACATCCATACCAGCTAAAGATCTGAACACAAAAGCCCAAACACTTCATTAAAGAGAATTAGACAATTCTTGCAATAATTGCAGGACATTTTCCCCCCTCTCTGCGTTCAAAACCTCTGAAAATACCAAGTACAAAAATTCTTGAGATTTAAACTGAAAAATGTCCAAAAACAAGACAAAACAAGTAAAAACAGGTCTTACAAGAATTTTGTTTTAAAAAGAACTTATGAAACAGTACTTGGAATTTTTAAAAAAGGACTTCTGAAACAGTACTTGGAATTTTTAAAAAAGGACTTCATGAGTACTTGGAATTTTTAAAAAGGACTTGTGAAACAGTACTTGGAATAAGAAGATGATTTGGCACTTTTATTTTATATAAGAACACTAGCTTATCAAGACAATTCAAGTTTTGATAATAAAACTATGCAAACCATGTTTGCCTCTCTCTAAATTCAAAGGTGATGAATGGCTGATGGTATGCTCAGAAAATGTGATGCCTTTCATACAACAGACAAATGCCAATGCCATACATATAACAGACACGGTATTCATATCAATGAACAGAATTGCAGTATTACTTGATGCAATGGACATGCTCCTTTCTTTTCAACACTGGAATAAATACTGCTACAGATAAACACACACATACACACTCATAGTAAGGCGCAATGACATTTGCTGATTGTGAACTTTAAAACTTCTCAGAAGTCAATTGACTTGCTAAACAGAACAGCTGCTTATCAGATTCAGTTATGGCAGTGTGGATAAGAGAGTCTGACCCTAAGCATTAAGAATCCTGGAGTGTGTGTGTGTTTGTGAGTGTGTGTGTGTATATATGTGTGTGTATACACGAGTACATGCGTCTGTGTGTATAGGAATGAATATGTGCAAAAGCTTGCTAGTGCATATGGTGTGCGTGTATGTGCATGTGTGTGTGTGAAGTGTGGATGTACAAGACTACAGAAGAATGAATTCAAACTTGTTTATAGAACTAGAAAAAGTGAACACAAGCCCCAACTGTGTTGCAAGGAGGACAACAATATAAAACAAACGTGCAGAGGATATCCCATGCCAATTTTTGATCACATGTGAAATGAAACGCAGACACTTGAAGGTGCTTATACACATTTCTTTCCCACACAAAAAAGATGTAATCTGCTGGAAATGAGTGAGTGCCAACACATAAAAGAAGGTGCTGCTATTCTAGCTAAGCTGTACCAAAAACTCTCCACACCAAAATGTGAAACATAGAACTCCCCTAAACACGCATATGATATAATGGCATTGTCATTCAAGGTATAATATCAAACATTCCTAGATTCAGAAAAACAAAGGAGAAGTAAAACAAAAGACAAAAACCTGGAATATGTGAATACAAACCACCACATACACCATGACTGGCAGTCAGCTTTCTACACATACAGTGAGTGCACTTTCCATTTTCTTTTGAAGAAACACTGACAGGTTAACAACAACAATAAAGACAATGACTCACATGATCCAACTAGCATGCACTCAAAGATGTGACAGATGGATAATGTGTAAGTTTCGGGGCACACAACAGTCTAACAAGGATGATCATGTATGACAGATGTAGTACTTTCCCGTCCATTCTTGCAGTTCTTGGATGATCTTGCTGCCACAATGAACACACACAACTATCAACAATCTGAAATCATGCAGATCTGATGACTTTTTCTGAGAAGAAATGATATATCTACAGTGAGATGATGGTTATGAGCTCAATCGCACGGTGTTTAGCAGATATTCCTCTACAGGTTTTCACATGGGTGATGTCAGGCTTACTGTGCTCACATGATTTTGTTCATATGCACGATACCTTTATGCATGCTTACACGATAAAGTCACACTTCCTCCTATAATACAGTCAAGGCAATATTTTCCTGTACAATGTATGAAGATTTGGCAAAACCAGCCTTGCTTTAACTTCATGATCTTTCACTCTTCAGATGGCATAACACACGCAGCGGGAGAGCATTTTCTGGTTCAGTCCTGTAATAATTCAAAGATCACATAACCACAAACAAATTAAAACATGCAGAGTTCAAACTTCTGATGATATTGCAGCCAAGGAGGATTACAGTGACCTTCTGAGTTCAACAACTGATTAATAAATAAACAGGCAGTAGGTAGCCACATTTCCGTGTTTTTTTATATACCAGCCCAATATTTGCACACAACATGCCAATGTTTTTCATTCATTCATTCACGTGGCTAAAGGTCTTTGGTCTGCTGATTCTGCTGTCCAGAAAAATTACAGATATTTTGGGTGATTGGTATCTAGGGACTGATCACAGCTACATGTGTACACATAGATACAGTTTTTCTTTTTTTCAGACAGCCGAACCATGACCTAATGAGTATATATTTGTAAAACAAGAACTGGTTGACAATAAGGCAATCTCTCCATGCTAAGCTAAATCCCTTTCTGCACCAGTCTTTTAGTTGTCAAACTGCACACTTACCCAAAGTGAAAACCAGTCAAGTGTGACAACTTCATAGGCTAAACTTATGATGGCCAACCTCAAATTAGTCTACCTCTCTAATCCTCAGGATCCGTCATTTTGGGAAAAAAAATTTTTGTTTATGTTTTGTACCTTATTTCTTTATTCATTTTCAAATGTAGACTCCCTATATCATACTTACAAATTCACTGAAGAGAAACTTTGATCCCAGAGTTTCAATCACGAATCTATCTTTAGGGGCTGAGAATGGAACGGGGTAAGAAGAATCTACTTTAAAGAAAGCTGCTAAATAAAAGCTGTCTGCGAATGAAAACCATTACCTAAATGTGTCTGATTTTTGCAGTTCCATACAGCTGAATCACAGGTTCTTTGTCAAATGGCCTGGAGGCTCTGGCCCATGCCTATTGTTTTTTTACACTGGAGTTTCTCTAACCTCATGCCACACCAGTGATGCTCGCTATATGCCCTCAACATGATCTTCAATGCTCCTCTACTTTTTCCCAACATTTGATGCAGTAGCTAAAAACTTTTACAAAATGTGTGTTAACAGATTTGCAATGTATCCTCCCCCCCCCCCCCCCCCCCCCCCCCCTCTTCCCACAGCTGTCAAGGAGGATCATATGGTACTGAAGGGCTCTTTTGATGTCAGCAGGCCTTATAGTCAAGCAGTTTTTCCACCTTAGTCTTTTGTGGCAATAACTTCCAGAAATATGTCGTAAATAACACATTTTCTTGGGGTATAAGCATTTTTTGTCTTTCCCATAAGCTATCAAGGATCACAATGTATGATGTCAGATTACTTGACAAAGGACTCGTGGCAGGTCTAAAAAGGACAAGACTGATCCAAAAGAGACCAATGACAGAGTCAAAATGGGACCAGTGACAGACCCAAAACAGACTCATAAGATCCATAAACTTTCCCCCCCAAAAAAGGACCAATCACTGGTCCAGAAGACCAGTATCTGGTTAAACACACACACAAAACCCCAACTCCTAACTTGTCCAAAACGAACCCATGATCAGTCCAAAAAGGACCCACAACAAGTAACCCCCCCCCCCCCCCCCCCCCCCCCCCAAACCCAACCCTACCAGACAGTAGAATAAAGCAATAATCAGACACATGCCAGCAAGAGTCTTCACATCTATGTCAGGGAACAATCTCTTCTCACTGAATTATAAATTTTAAAAAAAGGAAGGGATCTGATTTTGATTGTAGGATGTTTTCTGCACACACTACACTGATTTCATCCTGCTGCCAGAAATCAGACACCTGGTCCCTGATGACCTCATGCAAATCACCGCTATTAACCGCCGCTTAGGAGTCCAATCGCCCTAGCTCCGAGGTGTAGACATTGACGCTCTCCGTGTCGTACAGGACGAAGAAAATCTGCTTGAGGCTGCTGCTGGACGTGGAGTTGAAGTAGTTGCGGATGGACTGCAGAATGATCTGGGCGGCCGTCTGCTTGGGGAAACCAGCCCTGCAGGAAGAGTTATTGATTAAGACTTGTGCTTTTTGTTTTTATGTTTTTTGTTTATTAAGACTTTTGCGGTTCACAATTTTCTACTTCCATTACAATAGCATTCAATTCATCACCTAATTAATCAGATAAATTATCTGCTACCAAGTAAACTTCCTTTTCTCCTCCCTTTTTTTCCTGCTGCTACATGTGAAAAGCATTGGTATCGTGGGCAATGCTTTCACCTTTCCCTCTCTACTACGCATATGTCAGGGGTCTAGATTTATCAATGGCACATTCTGGACCATTCCCTGCATCCCCCATAAGTATTGCTCATGTGGTCATGACCAGCCGTCAGCTGCAGTAGTAATGAAATCTTCAGGCACCCGCTATAGATATTGGCTGCGGTCATAACAAGGTTAAGAAGGTTAAGCCAACAATACCCCCACAACAAAACCATTAAACAAAAAAATGGTGAAGCTTACCGTCCACTGCCTAAAGATGGAATAGCTATGGTCTTGAGGTTTTTGGAGTCAGCTAACTTAAGGCAGTTGGTGATGGCCTTGTCCAGCAGGCTTTGAGCGTCGTCCATCTTCCATGTAGGTCCATTGCAGCAGATGACAAACTTGGCTGGGAAATTGTGCCCCGGACAAATAGTAGCTGGGAAAATAAACAAAAAATGAATGACAACAGTTGTTTGTATATTTGTCAATGCTTTACAAAGCTGAATGTATACTTGTAGCAATTTGGCAATAATTCTCATGGAAGATTTCTCTGCATAAAATTCAGGTTTAGTCTGCCCATGGAAAGCAGGTCGGCACAGCACAGTGCCTCCCATTAACTTTTTCCCTGTCTTTATATACATTCATTTTTTTCTGTGAGAAAGACTTTTATGCTGTTTGTTTGGGGCAGGTTAAACCTGGGACAGCCCTTCCCTCTTCAGTCTTAACACACAGATATGGTGGAATAGACTGCACACTGACTGTGTGCAAAATGCATTAGACAGAGACTTGAATGCTGCAGTTCAAAGTGCATTAAGACTGTGAACTGAATGCCGTAGTATCATCAAACCGTATGCTATTCCTGAAGTTGGAATGCAGCTACCTTAATGGTGGGTAAAAGTAGTTGCTTGTGCAAAATCTCATCATTGGTGAACCTTGGAGCTCTGGCCAAGGAACAAAAAACCAAAACAAATAACCCCACCAAACACCCCATACACTGACTGACCTTCAGCAGTGGCTATAGAAGGGTGAGAGGCCTTCAAGTTGTCAATCTCCTTTTGGAAATCTCGACCACCAACTCTGGAGATGGCTTGCCCTGGAAAAAAACCCAGGAGACACAAACTGGTTAAAACAAAATTCTCTTCAGAAGATCATACATATTCAGTTCACATCTAACAGAAGATCATGCATATTCAGTTCACATCTACACCCACAGACACACACACACAAGAAGCCAAAAGAGGCATGATTTTGGGGTTGATCTGTTTTACTTTCATGGTTTGGTCAACTTTAAAACCTACCCATCTTTCACAGAACATACCCAGCATGCCCACTGTCACCTGGAGAGGGATGGGCTCCACCAGGTTTAACCTGCTCATGACACACTGCCTAAAAAATAAATCAGTACAGTGCCCCAACAGCTTCTCAAGGAGCCAAGGGGAACAGGATAGCCTAGTGGTTAGAACATTGCGCTCGCAATCTGACGACCCGGGTTCGATTCCCGTTCAAGAGGATATTTTCCCCTGGAGTTAACATCAGTGCAGACTCCACTCTCCCCAAAAGTCCTTCGGATGAGACTATAAACCGAGGCCCCGTGTGCGAACGCATGCAGAACATTTTGCGCACACGTTAAATCATGTTCCGCTTTTTGTAAGAGTAGGCCAATGTGTGCCAGTGGAAACAGATGACAACATTTACAAAACCACATACACACGGGGACTGGATGTAAAAAAGCACATGAGTGCTTATTCCATTATCCTCGATATAAAAGAATAAATGAATGAAAAAAAGGGAGAAGTCAAGTGTAGTTGAGTCATAACACACAGAGAAGGTGGAACTAATGTAGTGAGGACACCAGTAAACCTACTTTAAATATATCTTTTTAAAATGACGTGTCAAGAATCTGGAAGGTTCTGTCCCAAATCCCAACCTCTCTCCACCCTTCCATTTAAGCGCTTTTACATCAGTTTACGTTACTCATCTATTCAAGAGGCTCGGTCGGTGATCAAAACATGCACTACTAAACACCATTGAAGTGGCCCAGCAGCAGTGCACGGCCCTTCTGGTGGGTGCCCTCTCAGCAGCCTGATATTGAGAAGCTCCCTGTAGATTTCTTTGGAGATACAACACGATGAGCCTGGGTATGGCCCAGTTGGTGAGATTTTGAATGAGCGGTGAGGTAGCAGAGGGACAGGCAGTTTACAGAAAACAAAGTAGCCAAAAATATCCCCACACATATAAAAACAACAATAAACAAAACAGTTACTTACCTACTTCTCCTCCCATGAAGTAGGAGGAGTTAGTGGGATGGACAATGGCGTCAGCCGATACCTTGACAAGGTCACCTTGCAGAACCGTCAACTGTAACATAAACACACGTTGAGCTTTTTCTTTTTCGTTCGAAAGCTTCTGTCAAACTGAAATGAAAACTGTATATTCAAGGTGAGAATATATGCTGAAGCACATGACACTGATATTCAAAGAATAGATAGACTTTAAAAAAAGAAGAAGAAAAAAAAAGAGGAACATTAACAGTAAATTAAATTATGACGCCTCCTGCAACTCTCTCTCTCTCTTTTTTTTTGGTGGTTGTCGTCTTGTATCACTTTATGTGGAAAAATGTAAAAAAATGAAGACTACAACAGCAAGTACTACTACTCTTGATGCTGTTTGGAAAGATGTAAAACAGTAACTACTACTACTGTCGCTGCTGCTAAGAAAAAAGATGTAAAACAGTACCTACTACTACCACTACTACTACTGCTATGTGGAAAGATGTAAAAATTGAAGACTACAACAGCAATACTACTAATGCAGCTGCTATGTGGAGAGAAGCAAAAACTGAAGACAACTGCTGCTGCTGCTGCTATTAACTCGAGAGAGAGAGAGAGAGAGAGAGAGAGAGAGAGAGAGAGAGAGAGAGAGAGAGACTATTACTGCTATTAACACTAGAGAGAGAGAGAGAGAGAGAGGAGAGAGGAGAGAGAGAGAGAGAGAGAACTATTACTACTATTAACACGAGAGAGAGAGAGAGAGAGAGAGAGAGAGAGAGAGAGAGAGAGAGAGAGAGAGAGAGAGAGAGAGAGAGAGAGAGAGAGAGAGAGAGAGAGAGAATTTTCAGCTCATCAAGCAAAAGACAACGCTCCAACCTTCTGGCCGAGGAAGAGCTTCTTCTCAGAGAGAATGGTGAACCCTCCGGCTGCCACAGCTCCCTTGCCTGACGGTTTGCCATTAGTGCCGTCATCATCATCATCGTCTGCTATGGACATCTGTAAGCACACATACAGACAAGACTACAACATACATGGTGAAAACAGACTGGCATTGTTGCCGTTTATTTATTTATGTTTTTTTTTCTGTACAGCTATGCAAAAGATACATATAAACAAAGTAGAATCACCCAATGGTTTGTGTCTGACTTAAGACCTGAGGGAATCTGAGTATGCATCTCTCTCTCTTTAGATCTAGACACAAGAGAAATTTGCACAACTAGGTCCAGATTTAATATATCAAGCTACTCACATACATTACCATGAACTGGTTTATAAAGTGAGCACTATAATATACCCCTTTTAAACGGTTGCACACACAAAATCTCACCATCAGTGAACATCAAAGCTTCAGCCAAGGAACACCAAAATGCACATGAAGATCAAAGAAAAGCTGAAAACAAAAATCTGTAAAACTGCAATTGTCTTGAAAATGACAATTTTCTTTTTCTTTTGAATTTGTTGAAAATGACACCCCCCCCCCCCCCCCCCCCCCCCCCACCCCAAACAACCCAAAACAAATACATACAGACACTCACAAAACCCCATAAGACAAACCAAAAACATCAGTAAAAACAGCCATATTCTTAAAAAATTGATGACCTTTTACCAAAAGCCCCCCCCCCCCCTTCCCCCCCCAAAAAAAACACACCAAAAAACCCCCAAACAAACAAACCCCTAACAAATACACAGACGCACACACAAAAAAAACCTAGGACATAAACATCAGTAAAAACTGCTATATTCTTTTTTTAACAAAAAACAAACAAACAAAACTTTTACCGATTTCCCCCTTCCTTTTCTGCCCCCGGAAGAAGAGCCCACTTTGGCAGCATCCAAGGCGGCTTTGATCATTTTGGCCGCGGCCTTGGTGGCCTTCTTCTTGTGATTGGCAGCGCCTCCAGCACCTGTGGGCTTGACATAGGTGGCCTTGGAGGTGGAGGCTCCCGGGGTATGGGCGGCAGCAGCAGCAGCAGCTGAGCCCGCCAGGTTCCCTTTCTGCATGCTGAGCAAGAGACGCGGGAGGACTCCTCCTTGAGGTATGGTCACCTTCTTGAACAGCTGCACATACATTATATGTGTGTGAGTTTTAGCTGGGGGGTTTTGGATTTCTTTGTTTGTTTGTTTTATTTTGTTAGAAGCCTGTTGCTGGACTGTGTTGTGTGGTGGTGTATTGCATTCTATTATTTGTGTTTTGCAGTGGTGTATTGAGTTGTATTTTTTGTTTTTTTGGAGTGTGTTCTGTTCTGACTTATCTCAGAACTGGATTGTTCTGTATTGTGCTGAATTACACTGCACTGTGTTGTGTTGTATTGTACTGCGCTGAATGTATTGTATCATATAGCATTTACAGTCTAAACAGGGTATTTTAAGCAGGAAATATCAGGCTGCTTGCCCCTGAGAAGAGTACACCACCAAAGAACAGTGGTATCCATAAAAAACCCAATAACAATGAAAACAAACCCCCCATCAAAACAAAAAGAAACCAGCGTGCGAAGACTTGTTTTATTGTAACAAAAAACAGAAGAAAAAAAGGGCCTTTTGTTTTTAACATTATACAATGGACAACTGTCTTGTTGCCATGAGTTAACTTTAACATACATGTACTAACTGCATGATGTACACTGGGATTCCTTCAGTTCTGGTTTCATCTGAAAAAGACTTAGTACAAGACCATCATTCATGGTTTAATGGATGAGGGAAAGTCTGACTTTTATTAAGATTCAAATTCTGGACCAACTGCTTTCTAGACAGGAGTATTACTACTACTTACAAACACTGAAACAAACCATCGAATGATCAATCCTCTACACTTAGACCAACGTCTTTTACACATGATGGAGGTACATAACCATAAAAGACAGCCACATCATTATTATGATATCAGCTTAGGTTTTTGTTTTTTTTGTTCTATTCAATGTTCATAATCATTTGAAAATACAGATGCTTTCCTTTTTTCCCAACTGGTCCAAACAACTATAAGTATAATATACTCTATTTATGACAAGACAATATTCTGGAAAAAATCCCCATATCGGCATATGTGGGAGGATTTGTCAACCTCTGAGGAGCAAGCAAGCAGACCCGCCCCCCCCCCCCCCCCCTTCCCCCCCGAAACACATATATGCATGCACACATGCGCACACAAACACACACTAAGTTTAGGAATCAACCAACTAAACAAAAGATACTGACACCCCCCCCCCCCCCCCCCCTCCCTCATCTCCCTTTTCACCCCTCTCTCCAAAAGCAAGAAGGAAGAAAAACTGTGTCAAAAGTCACAAGTGTTCAGTTACAGTAACAGAAATTAGGTATTACACTTTCTTATAATGACAGTAGGGCAGTAAGAGAATACTGAATAGTCTTTTTTTGTTTTGTTTTTGTCTATGATAGACTATGTAACCTAAATATTTTGTGTGTGTGTGTGAGTGAGTGAGTGAGTGAGAGAGAAAGAGAGAGCGAGAGAGAGACATAATTCCAAATAAAAAAGGTAAATGAGTACTTCATACTCATGTTGATCACACATTAATTCATAATGTATTCATATCAATACACAGACATGCATGAGTGCACACACACAGTTGCATGCACCCACATATAAATGCACACACGTCATTTACAAGCATGCATACATGCGTACAGTCACACACACACACACTCAGAGTAACCCACACACATATTCTCTCATCACACACACAAACACCAAAACACACATGCAGATCATTAAAACATCCTTGATTACAAAAGCCAATGAGGTAAGAGAAAGAAAGCAATGTTTCTAGCTCAGAGAATTATATAACCCCTATTCAAACATTCTTGTTACTCATACCGACTTTATGAACTACTCGAGTTATCATCATCATCATCATCAGTCCCGTGACCTTGGCGGTCGTGGAGGAGACACGAAAGACGATGCCATGGTAAGCCTCCTCCATCCATCTCGGTCCTCGGCTCTGTGCAGTAGTGCGAGTCATTCATCCTGGTCCATTCTCTGATGTTGTCCATCCATGACTTGTTTTGTCTTCCCCTCTTTCTGCCACCTGCGAGTGTTCCCTGCAGTACTGTTTTTGGCAGAGTGTTGTGACGGGTGACGTGGCCGAACCATGTCAGCTTTTTCTTCTTGACGATGGTGAGAAGGGGCTCCTGTGGACCTGCCAGCCGTGTTATTTGACTCTTGACAAATTCATTGGTCTTTCGTTCTCTCCAGGATATGCCCAGCAGTTTTCTATGGCATTTTGTTTCAAATGACTGGATTCGCTTTGCTGTTTCAGCAGTCAATGTCCAGGTTTCACTTCCGTACAGCAGGATAGTCTGAATTAGGGCTTTGTAGAGCTTCAGTTTGATTGGGAAACTGATCTCTTTACTTTTCTATATGGTGGTGAGTTTTGTCATGGAAGATGTTGCCATGGCTAGTCTAACTTTGATTTCTGTCGTCGATCACCCGTCCTTTGTGAGTGTAGCGCCAAGGTATTTAAAAGCGTCTACCTCCTCCAGTTGCTGGCCGTTCATGTAAATTTTAGCAGTGGCGTTGCTCGTGCTGTTCACAAGTACTTTACTTTTCTCCGAGCTCACCTCCATCCCATATGCTCCAGCTCTGTTCTCAAGTCTGGTCGTAAGATCTTGCAGCTCTGTGTTACTTCCCACCATGAGGTCAATGTCATCGGCAAACCGCAAGTTGTTGAGGGGTCTGCCGCCAATGGAGATAGTAGAGTGGAAGTCATGGAGGGTCTCTCTCATAATGTTTTCCAAGAACACATTATGAGAGAGACCCTCCATGACTTCCACTTGAGTTAACATTTGTTTAAACTCTGTTATGAAATATTATAGAAAGACAAGTCTTTTTGTCAGTACTAATTAATTATCTACTTATTGTTACATATAACTAGCTAAATCACCAGCTTTCTATTTTTTCACACTTACGATAATGTGTGTTTATTTATTTATTCATTTTATTAATTTTTTTATTGTTTCATTTCGAGGATGATGGAATAAGCGCTCATATGCTTTTTAATATCCAGTCCCCATGTGTATGCGGATTTGTAAATTTTGTCAACCGTTCCCACCAGCACACAATGGCTTACTCTTCCAAAAGGCAGACCAGGTTTTAATATATATACATGTGCAAGATATTCTGCATGCGTTTGCACAAGGGACATCAGTTTTATTGTCTCATCTGAAGGACTTTTGGGGAGAGAAGAGTTGGCACTGATGCTAACTATAGACTCATAGAGAGAAAAATCCATTTGAACAGGATTCAAATCCGGGTCAGCAGATCACGAGTGCAATGTGCAACACTCTAACTACCGCACTATCCTCTGTGTGTGTGTGTGTGTGTGTGTGTGTGTGTGTGTGTGTGTGTGTGTGTGTGTGTGTGTGTGTGTGTGTGTGTGTGTGTGTGTGTGTGTGCATGTGTGTAGACCTGTGTTTGAGTGAACATGTGTTCAGCACAAAAATGAAATTAATTCAAAAGTAATCACTGGCCGCTTATATATGTGTATATATATATATATATATATATATATATATATATATATATATATACACACACACACATACACACACACACATACACACACACATGTACGCAAATGCAAGTCACACACAAGAACAAACTTTACTTCCTTAAACAACAGCCTCTACTCTTGTAGTCTTGTGTGACCCGCCCCCCGACTAAAAACCCAAACAACAACAAACCAACCAACCAAAACAAAAGAACACCAACCAAAACAAAGCAAACAAACAAAAATCCTGTATTAGAAACTGTCTTGGTCTTTAAAAAAAAAACCATTTTCTTAAAAGTCTATGTTCTTTTTCAATTTTCATGCAATTAAAATGTAACTCATTTTCTTCAGCCAACTGTGTGAGCCATATGCAACAATACAAACACATGAAAAGTCACACACAAAAAGATAATCACACAAACACACACACAAACATATATACTCCCTCATGAAAGAATGTGTGTGGGGGCTTGCACACACACACATACAATACATAGTATACAAAAGCACACACACATGCAAAAAAACCCAACACCCTCCAAAGACAGTGCTACACAGTCTATGGGCAACCAATACACACACACACACACGCGCACGTAGCGCATTGCTCATGATCTGCTGACCCGGGTTCAAATCTCATTCCAGAGGATTTTTTCCTCTGGAGTTAACATCAGTGCTGCCTCCACTACCCCCAAAAAGTCTATCGGATGAGACTATAAACAGAAGTCCCATGTATGAATGCATGCAGAACATCTTGCGCACACATTGAAACCCTTCCGCTTTTCGGAAGAATAGGCCATCGTGTGCTGGTGCGAACAGATGACAAAACTGCACACATACAGGGGCTGAATGAAAAAAGGCACATGGGCGCTTATTCCATAATCCTCGAAATAAAAAATAAACACACACACATCATCAACAACAACAAACCCATCCACCCTTCTCCACAACAAAACAAACCAACTTATCAACCAATACATTTTCTTCAACTTGGTTCAAAGAGACAACTAGCACCCACCACATCCAGTTCCTCATCATTACGCACAGCCAGCAGAATGTGTCTAGGAGTAATGCGTCCTCTCTTGAAGTCACGGGCTGCATTCCCAGCAAGCTCCAGAATTTCAGCTGCAAATGAATTCATTCTTTACTTTATTTTTAAGAACATGTCAAATTAAGAACCAGTTGGGGGGAAAAATTGAACTGCAAGACTTAACATTCATGAAGAAAATCAAAACATCTTTTAAAAAATCTAATGTCATGCTCTAATGTAATATCTTCTTCTTCCTTTTTTGTCATGTTTCTCCCAGGGGAGATTTGACATTGATGAGCCTTCTCCATCTCTCTGTTTTGAGCTTCCTCCTCATTTATGCCCCTTTCTCTAAGATTATCTGCAATACAGGCAGCCCAGGTTTTGCTAGGTCTTCCCTTTGGTCTCTTTCCATCCACTACGAAGTTCATTGCTCTTTTTATGATGTGGTGGTCTGCTTTCCGTTGAACGTGCCCAAACCAGTGCAGTCTATTGGTACTAGCTACAGACTTCAGATCATAAACTTTGCACATTCTCCATAGTTCTTCATTAGTGATCCTGTCTTCCCATTTGATCTTTGTCATGTAGCGTAGCATTCGGTTTTCACAGCTCCTCAACAAACGTTTGACGGTTTTTGTGAAAACCCATGTCTCCTAACCATACAGGAGAACAGGTCTGATGCAGGCCTTATATATCAGACAGTGTCTCTCCAGTGGGATTTTCTGATTTCCGAGCAGACTTGCCAATTCTTTCCATTTCTTCCAAGCACTCGCAATCCTGGTTCTGACAGCTAACTCAGATTTTGCTTCGCAGCTCATCATCTCTCCCAGGTAGCAGAATTCGTCTACCACTTCTATCTTCCCTTGTTCACATTCTAGCTCCTTCTTTCCTGCATCGGTATTGACTATTGTCTTTACCCTTCTTATTCAATATATATCTTAACCAGTAGCTATGGTTGTAGGGATCCATACATGTTCGTCCAGCTAATCTTTTGCATATGGGATGTGATGTGGTTGTGATATGTGTGCTTGTGTGTGTATGTGTGAGTGTATGTGTGTGTAATCAGTGTGTGTGTTTGTGTGTGTGAGTGTGTATATATATGTGTGAGTGAGTGTGTGTGTGTGTTTGTGGTGTGTGTGTACATGTGTCACTGTGTGTGTGTACATGTGTCACTGTGTGTGTGTACGTGCGCATGTGTGTGGTGTGATGTGTGTATGTCCATCATACTCATAGACATTTTTTCTTCTGCACATGTATACACATGGCCAGATGATCAATGGTCCAAAGAATCCATAACTCAAGTCAGTAGTTTAAACTAGACTCTAGAGTCATGAAAATGTAACCGACATATATACAGACCACGGAAAAATTCAACAGCAAGCTTGTCAAGATATGTTAGTCTTATCCCAAACAAAACAAGCTAAATCTCCAAAACTTCAATCACCTTATCAATCATTATCAATTATTATTATCAATTATTATTATGCATCTTTTTTTCTTAGTGTGTGTACATGTAATGATTAGTATAATGCACTGTTTAATCAACGAATGCAACCATAAAAACCTGTAACTCAAATTGATCTGCTTGAGATGTTTGTGAAAATACCAAATTATACCCAGCAAGCATAAACCATAACAAATTCAACAGCAATTTTCTTATTACTAATAATATCAATGCTTTTTTTTTCATGAAACTTAAAAGAGAAAGCTCAGAAACTAATGTTGTCAATCTATATCAAGGAAGTAGAATCAGGCTTCATGTGCAAAGCCATGTAGTGTTGGAACTGCATCTTTAGCCTTTGGTGTTGGAGTTAATGCCTAGACCTGTGCAAACACAAGTTTATTTACGACAGCAGCGAGTGATTCAGAATAACATGTACTTTCTCTGCCTACAGGGAGTGTGGAGTTATCTTGCTTAGCAACCCCAATACATATTTTCAACGATCGCCTTTAAAAAGGATGCTGCACGATGGAAAACAAAATGGGCAGCCAGTCTCAGGTAGATCAATAAATTCATGCTGTCCCACAAATTACGACTGACCTGTCAAATATTCGATGACGGCGGCCATGTATACCGGAGTCCCACTGCCGACACGAAAATGATGCGTGTCACGCTTCAGGTATCGTAACATTCGAGCCACGGGGAACAAGACGCCTGCACGAGCCGATCGGGACACTGCTTTAGTTTTCTTTTTGCCCCCTCTGCCCGACATGGCTGCAAATGGTCCTTGAGCACTCCCAATAAAATCAACAAAATCGGGTTGGTTTTTACCAGATCTGCAAGAACTTGCACAAGCAAACGCAGCTTAGGCTGAAAACGGAAGTGCACGGTTTGTTGTAGGTCAAGGTTGTTTGATTGACAGGAAATACCTATTTTCACTTTCGCTTCTTAGCTCGGCAAGGAATCTCTTGGCCCAGTTTCTCATTTGGTCAAATTAATCATGTTGACAATTTGAAAGGCTGGGTTACATTTATACAGCTGGCTTTCAACCTTAACAGTTCATATCATAAAAAAGAGACAGAAATTGGCAGTGACTGAAGTCTTTCATTACACATTCAAAACCATAATTATTATGTGCGTGCGTGAGCACACACGTGTGCGTACGTGCGTGCGCGCGCACTTGTAATTTTTTGTTTTTGTTGGTTTTTTTGCTGCCTCATCTTCTGTGACGTCCCCATCCTGCTGTTCCCAAGCCACACATTCAATTAATTGATTTGTTGCAGTTCATCATTTTTAAATTTCAATAAAATTATATACAAGTGTTCCCCTTGAACAGGACTCAAACTCGGATCAGCAGATCATAAGTGCAATGTGCAACGCTCTAAATGTGTGTGCCTGCTTGAGTTGCTGAGTGATAGAAGGAAAAAAAATACCATGTAAAGTATGACAATTCTTACACACTTTCAAGAATTTGATCCTTGACTTCTTGAGCATAGAGCATGCTCCTGCTCGTGTGCACACACACAAAAACACACACAGTTTTTGTGATAGGGTTATTCTTTTATTGCATGAAAAATATGTCAGATGTAAAAATACGAATTCAGTGACAAAAATAGAACATTTCCACATTAAAATTAAAACAATATCACAAAATACATGTACATATAAATCTAGATATATGTTACATCATATGTAAAAAAGCAAATGTTTTAAAACATTTAAAAACAAAAATAAAACAATACCCATATAGCATATGATTGGTTAAAAAAAAAAGGCCCCTTCTCCCCATGCACTTTCCACACAAGTATGTAAACACTTGCCATTTTTCTCATAATTTTACATTTCATCTCTGTGCACATTTTTCGCAACCACAAAATGCAGGGAACACACAGGCACATATCACACACGTATACAGCATTAATCTGTCATACATTCTCAAAAGATGGGATGCTGTAAAATCTCCAACAACCTCCCCCCAAACCCCCCCTCCCCCCAAAAAAAACACAACAAAATAACAACCAAACCCCCCATTTTGAAAACTAAGAACTCTGGGGATAGTAGAATATCCCCATTCTGAAAACTAAGGTTGCCTATGCTGAGACTTTGGGGATAGCAGAATATCCGCATTCTGAAAACTAAGGTCGAATATATACTAAGAAATTTTGGGATAGCAGAATATCCCCATTCTGAAAGCTAAGGTCGAATATATACTAAGAACTCTGGAGATAGCAGAATATCCCCATTTTGAAAACTAAGGTCGAATATATACTAAGAACTCTGGGGATAGCAGAATATCCCCATTCTGAAAACTAAAGTCGACTAAACTGAGAACTCTCGGGATAGCTGAATATCCCCATTCTGAAAACTAAAAGTCGCCTATGCTGAGACTTTGGGGATAGCAGAATATCCCCATTCTGAAAACTAAGGTCGAATATACACTTAAAACTCTGGGGATAGCAGAATATCCCCATTCTGAAAGCTAACATCGACTATGCTGAGACTTTTGGGATAGCAGAATGTCCCCATTCTAAAAACTAAGGTCAAAACTGAGAACTCTGGGAATAGCAGAATATCCCCATTCTGGAAACTAAGATTAACTAAACTGAGAACTCTGGGGATAGCAGAATATCCCCATTCTGAAAACTAAGATCGACTAAACTGAGAACACTGGGGATAGCAGAATATCCCCATTCTGAAAGCTAAAATCGACTAAACTGAGAACTCTGGGGATAGCAGAATATCCCCATTCTGAAAACTAAGAAGTCTGGGGATAGCAGAATATCCCCATTCTGAAAACTAAAGTCGACTAAACTGAGAACTCTCGGGATAGCTGAATATCCCCATTCTGAAAACTAAAAGTCGCCTATGCTGAGACTTTGGGGATAGCAGAATATCCCCATTCTGAAAACTAAGGTCGAATATATAGTAAGAACTCTGGGGATAGCAGAATATCCCCATTCTGATAACTAAGGTCGAATATATACTAAGAACTCTGGAGATAGCAGAATATCCCCATTCTGATAACTAAGGTCGAATATATACTAAGAACTCTGGAGATAGCAGAATATCCCCATTCTGAAAACTAAGATTGACTGAACTGAGAACTCTGGGGAAAGCAGAATATCCTCATTCTGAAAACTAAGGTCGATTGTACTGAGAACTCTGGGGATAGCAGAATATCCCCATTCTGAAAACTAAGGTCTAATGTATTGAGACCTCTGGGGATAGCAGAATATCCCCATTCTGAAAACTAAGGTCGACTAAACTGAGAACTCTGGGGATAACAGAATATCCCCATTCTGAAAACTACGATTGACTAAACTGAGAACTCTGGGGATAGCAGAATATCCTCATTCTGAAAACTAAGGTCGAATAACCTGAGAACTCTGGGGATAGCAGAATATCCCCATTCTGAAAACTAAGGTCGATTGTACTGAGAACTCTGGGGATAGCAGAATATCCCCATTCTGAAAACTAAGGTCGATTGTACTGAGAACTCTGGGGATAACAGAATATCCCCATTCTGAAAACTAAGGTCGATTGTACTGAGAACTCTGGGGATAGCAGAATATCCCCATTCTGAAAACCAAGGTCGACTATACGGAGACTTTGGGGATAGCGGAATATCCCCATTCTAAAAACTAAGGTCCAATACACCAAGAACTTTGGGGATAGAAGAATATCCCCATTCTGACAACTACAGTTGCACATCTTCCTAATCCTAATTTCCTTCCTCCATTCCCTGTCTTCTAACACAGGACCCAACCCAATATCGCCATTGGTGTCTCACTTCACGGAGTTTGTGGCCAGAAGCTCCAAAGTTGATGGGAAGTTTCTGAAAAACAAATGAAAAAAGGAATAAAATTAATATGACCATAATTTACTCAAGACAGAATAAGAGAATGTGTGTGTATGTGTGTTGTGTGTGTGTGTTGTGTGTGTGTGTGTGTGTGTGTGTGTGTGTGTGTGTGTTGTGTGTTGTGGTGTGTGTGTGTGTGTGTGTGTGTGTGTGTGCGCGCGCGGGCATGTGTAGGAGTAACACAGAAGAGGGGGAGGGATTGAGTGGAGAGGGAGGGAAGGGAAGGAAGAGAGAGAGGAGAGAGAGAGAGAGAGAGAGAGAGAGAGAGAGAGAGAGAGAGAGAGAGAGAGAGAGAGAGAGAGAGAGAGAGAGAGAGAGAGAAGAGAGAGAGAGAGAGAGAGAGAGAGAGAGAGAGAGACAATGACAATGACAATGACAATAGTTTATTGTGATTTAAGCTGTGAAGCCCATTCACAAGGGGACAGTGGGAAGGGGACTGGGCACAACACATATATTGAACAATAACAACAACAGCAACAAATATGATTGTAGCCCAACTGATCTTCATGGCATGGATTCCACGTCATGGTACAGAGATACAGATCCAGAATCAGACACAGCATTGCAGCAAAGTGTTCAGTCAGGCAGGGCCACTGGCTACTGCTAGTTTGTTACACAAAACACGTGAGGAAAACGAAACTGGCGAGGACACGTATGCGGCAGTCCGTTTATGCTCTCTCTCTCTCTCTCTCTCTCTCTCTCTCTCCTCTCTCTCTCTCTCCTCTCTCTCTCTCTCTCTCTCTCTCTCTCTCACACACACACACACACACACACACGCACACACACACACACACACACACACACACACACACACACCACACACACCACGCACGCCCGCACACCACACACACCCGCGCGCGCGCACGCTCGCACACACACGCACACACAAACCACACACACACACACACACGCACGCACGCGCGCGCGCACGCACATGCACACACCTATTTCAAAATAGGCAGTCACAATCACAATTATCCAAGCTGATATTGAACAACACCCATGATCACATGCAGAAAATTAAGACTGGCATCAATCCTGTTTTTCATTCTTTTACGATCTGCCAAAGTCCACAGCTGTAGCCTGGAAAAAATGGCTCGTTCTTCCTTAGGTGTTTAGTGTCCTTTTTTATAAACCAAAAGAAATCGGCTGGTTCATCAGAGCTATCTGTCCACTTGAACTGAATGACCAAGTCATCACTTTCACAGATAACAGTGTCTGGTGTACTGTCAGAAACAAACACTTTGCCGAAGTCCTGGTTTCTCTGGGTGTCCCTCAGTCTTCTCTGCAGCGATCTGTCTGTCAGCTCTGCCACATAGTCCCTGATCAGCTCCACACTGCAGCCCATCTCTTCCGCCTTCTGCAGAGAAATGTCGCAAACTGTTCTCCTCAGTGGTGTCTGATGCACTACACACATCAGCAAGGTCAATTTCGTGTTGCTGATCAGAGACTGTGCCTGCTTCTAGCGTGGTGACATCCCGTGACGTAGGGCGAAATTCACGTGCAGAAGACAGCACGTGCAGCGGTGTGTTGTCAGAAGACAGGGGCGTGCTGGTGTGTGAGACAGCGTGGCTTGTTGGGGGAGTTGGCATAAATAAAGTTAGAGAATTTTCATAAGTGAAAGACTCACTTGCTTCATTTTTCTCTTCCCTTATTGCTGTCTGCCTCCTTTCCTCTGTCTGTCTCCTTTCCTCTGTCTGTCTCCTTTCCTGTATCCGTCTCCTGTCCCTGTTCAGTTGACTGGGATTTTTTTTTCGGAAATGTTGGCAGGTAGAAGTTTGCTGGCCAGCCATGTTGACGCTGTCACTGTCTGTCCTCAGTCGAAGTATGACTGTCGTATTGCTCCCTTCTCCACAAATTCACCAGGAAGTCAAGTGACTGTCTTGCAGCAGGGCACCCAGGGTTGCTTCCAGTGCTGTTGGTAGTCCAAGAACAGGCATGGTGCTGGATGAATTGGTAAATTTACCAAAACTTAGCAGAGCAATAACAACACCTGACTATCGAGAGAGAGAGAGAGAGAGAGAGAGGGGGGGGGGGAGCATGTAGGCATGCAGGAGTGCACATGGGCACATGCGCAACATCTTGTGCACATGTGAAAACCGTTCCAATGGATGTTACAGCCAAGTGGTTAAGAATGTTCGACTTCAATCCCATGGGTCCATGAAGTCATGGGTTCGAATCCCGGCGGCATTTGGTGAATTAAGAGTGGGGATTTTTATGATGTCTCAGATCAACTTCAAGTGCAGCAGACCAGATCAAATTCAAGTGCAGCAGACATGCCAGTGCCTTAATTGCCTTCGCGCATATAGCCTATATATACATACACACACATTCAGAAGATCATATAGATGTACGTTTAAGATCCCGTAATTCATGTCAGCATTCGGTGGGTTCCAGAAACACAAACATATCCAGCACATACATCCCCGAAGTCGGAATGCGGCTACCTTCATGGTGGGCAAAAACGGTCCGATACGCAAAATCTCACCAAGGGTTGAACCTCGGGGCTCTAGGTGATGAACGGGAAAAAAATCGTTCCACATTTGGAAGAGAAGACTCCTGTGTACTGGTAGGAGTGGAAGACAATTTAAAAAAATGAAAACATGCACAGGTGTTTAGACATCCTCCATGAAGTCAGAATGCAGCTACCTTAATGGTTCGCAAACGTTCATGTCCACAAAAATCTCACCATTGGTGAACCTCGTTGCTCTAGTCAAAGAATGTGAAAAATCAGCAAAAAGTGGCAAGTCATGAACATTGACTGCACTAGGCCAAGCTAGGGCCTAGGCCTACAGCATCAGGGGATTCAGCCATGTTGAAAATAATGGCGATCTTGTGTTTTTTACAATCGAACTGACGTCCGGGCAGCTATCAGAAGCAGATAATATTAATAGACCAGAAAATGCAGCAGAAACACAACAATCCTTTCAGTATGATCTGATTCAAAGAGTTCAAACGTTGCACTACATAAAACAATGCTGTATCAGTGACTGTTGTGCCCACACACTACTGTTGTAGGCGTCTTCAATTAGGCCACATTCATAGTGTGTCAAAGACTGCCATTTGTCCAGGCTTCCTTCCTTCCACCCAGCTCTTTTACGTCAACAGGTATTGACATTTTGTGATGAAATTTCATGGAACAGTTGTGCCTCCAGAATCTCCCTCCCTGGGCTAGGTCCTAGGCCTACCTCTATTCTGTAGGGCCTACCAGTAGTCTAGCACAGGCATAGCCTAGGCTATTATGTTTGTGCAAAACAGTGGTGTGTCTGTGTGCGTGCATGTGCGCCTATGCGGGCATATGCGCGCGTATTGCTGAGTGGGTGGGTGCCAGTGCCTGCCTGCCAGCATCCATGCCTACTCAACTGAACTCATCCAGACATTCAAATAACTATAGCCTACCAAATACACAAGTGTCTGCAAAAATGTGACCATACTCACAATGAGATTTTCGCTGAAGTCACACGCTACCACTGCAGTGGCTGTACAGTAGCATCATCAGCCACAAGTAGTTTTTTTCTCATGAGGAGAAGTCGTACTCTGGCCTCTGTTCGTGTGATCTTCTGCTGCCAAGTTAGCCGCCAGTCAAAGTCAAGTATCAAGGTTGGTCTGTAGGCCTAGTACACAAAGTGGCCGGCATGTCGTCTTTCTGATGGGTTCCTGTGAGCATAACGTTTTCGGTTCTGGTTAGCAATTAATTCTAATTGGCGATCAGCACTGTGAATTCTACTGGTTAAAAAAAAAAAAATCACATCTCGGTTTTACTCCCATTCGGTGTGTGCACGCGCGGGTACGTACATGTATATGCTCGTGCAGGAGCTTTATGTGCATGCTTGCGTGTGTACATGTCCGTGTACTTGTGGACAAGTGTGTCGGGTATGTGTGTGCATGTGAGCGTGTATGAAGTGTTTGCAATCATGCATTTGTTTCACTCTAATTTTTGTATTCAAATCAAAATCTTAACAGGGAGGAAGGAAAAACAAAAAATGTTTTCAATTTTCTTAGGGAGGGAAACAAAAAATCTCAAGTCGGGGTCACCACTGTCATGCTGCCAGTCACACGCCATTTTACACTGCAGCAGCCTCCAGCACACTGCCGCTATCTCTCCACTCAACCAGTGGCCACACAACGTCAAGTTCCCTCTCCCTCTACAAAGGGATTTAGGCCTACTTACAATAATTATGGCCGATTAATTTCATAGGTAAAAGTACAAGTCATTTTATTCAAAGATAGGTGGATAATTTCATCATTGTTGACGGGACGGGATAGCCTAGCGGTTAGAACATTACGCTCGCAATCTGACAACCCGGGTTCGATTCCCGTTCAAGGGGATATTTTCCCCTGGAGTTAACATCAGTGCAGACTCCACTCTCCCCAAAAGTCCTTCGGATGAGACTATAAACCGAGGCCCCGTGTGCGAACGCACGCAGAACATCTTGCACACACGTTAAAATCCTGTTCTGCTTTTCGTAAGAGTAGGCCATTGTGTGCCGGTGGGAACAGATGACAATTTACAAAACCGCATACACACGGGGACAGGATGTAAAAAAGCACATAAGTGCTTATTCCACTATCCTCGATATAAAAGAATAAGAAATAATAAAATAAATTGTTGAATAATCCAGCCATAAATGCATAAAGGAATCTGTCTTACGTTTATATCAGCCTCCCTTATCCTTTTGAGGCGTGATCACCACAACACTTATTTACATTCATAAACAAATCTGTTCAATGTTCCACAATTCCTGTTTCTATCTGAATGGGTCATCCTCTGCTATTGGACAATGCAAGATTCTCCAAAATACTTCTGGGTGGAAGATTATTCACGTTAAGTATTCACCTTGAAGTGAAATGGCCCGTAATCCTGTGACAAGACAACAGGACTATGTAGTAAAAGAAACAAATTTTATATTCCATTTTGGTACTCACCCAGTATTTCCGATGAATGTTTCTTCCTTCATTCAGGTGTTGGAAGGTCACCCTATCGTTTTGTTTTTTTCACTTTCCTTCACAATCATCTCTTATTTCCATCCATAGTTTTTACCTTCTTTTACTATTTCCCTTTTTATCTATTTTTCTTTTGGTTTTCTTTACTTTCTTTTTCACTTTTTCTTTAGTTTCCATCATAAGTCTAACTTGACAAGTTCAAGTTTCAGTACAAAGTTATAACTTATTACCTATCCATCCCAACAGCCTGGCTGAATGGGAAAATTCAATCCTCAGATCCCCGACCTGCCCTGGCCAAAGGCAGCAGTGATGAAGTTTTGTTTTGTCTTTACAATGTTAACTTTGGTGAGAACTGTTTATCTCTTCTAGCCAACCACTACCAAGTAGTGATGAGAGGATACCAGCCATCCTATCCAGTGAGTTACAATCACAATTGCGGCCCTACTGCATAATTAGGAGAAAGGTTCCAACCTTCACTTAGAAAAAATATACTTGTAGTAACAATAATAAAGCTTGGCCACTTTTCACAAAAACAAATATAACCACATCTCCACACCTGTGCGCAATTCAACACCTGTGCACATGACAATGCACACGTTTAAGATCCCGTGATTCATGTCAGCGTTCGGGTGTTACGGAAACACGAACATAGGTTACATCCCCGAAGTCGGAATGCGGCTACCTTCATGGTGGGCAAAAACGGTCGCATACGCAAAATCTCACCATTGTTTAACCTCCGAGCTCTGGCCGAGGAACGGAACACACACACACACACACAACACACACACACACACACACACACACACACACACACACACAACACAACACACACACACACACACACACTTTTATTGTTGAAAATATGCCCATGGGCCATGAAACCTACTCAGGTGTTCCACCAAATGCATTGACAAGGTTACTACTTATGCCCGTCAGTTTAGCCTTCAAAATGTGATTATATCAACTCGTAGTTGCACAATGGAAAAACTGAAAATTTGATCTAAAAAAGAAGAAAAATGCCCGTCAGTTTCCGCAAGGCACTGAACATTGATATGAGTACACAGCATTTCACTTGCATCATCATTTTCTGCAGCCATCATACATGTAGGCCTATGTTGGCAGGAGAGGGGAGGAAGGAGTATCACGCGAGGTTGTTTTGTGTCATCTTACATTCTGTAGCGGGTTCGAACCACCTCTGAGACACCCGTTCGAGAGGATTTTTCAATACAAGTCCCCCCTCCCCCCCCCCCCCCCCCCCCCCAAGTCTTTTGGATGAGACTATAAACTGAGGTCCCTAGTACGAACGCACACGGAACATTTTACGCACACGCTAAAACCCATTCCGCTTTTGGAAGAGTAGGCCATTTCGTGTTTGAGAGGATTCCCCCTGGAATTATCAATACCAACTCCACTCCCCGAAAGTCTTTCGGATGAAACTATAAACTGAGGCCCCGAGTACAAACGCGCACGGAACATCTTAAGCACACGTTAAAACCCGTTCCGCTTTTGGAAGGGTATTTCGTGCTTGTATGAGCGGATGACAATTTTTAAAAATGCATGCACACAGGTGTGTTTAGACGTCGGTATGCGGCAACTTAACTGGGGGTTAAACGGTCGTATAGGCCTACATAAAAATATCGGCATTGGTGAACTTTGGAGCATAAGCCGAGGAACGAAAAAACGTGCGAATTTTTCTCTGATCTGTCCCGAAAAACATATCCCCGTGTGATAGGGACGCTATAGCCAAGTGGTTAAGACCGTTCGACTTCAATCCCACAGTCCATGAAGTTGTGGATTCGAATCTCGGTTGCCTCTGGTGATTTAAGAACGGGTATTTTTACAATCTCCCAGGTCAACTTCAAGTACAGACCAGCCAAAGCCATAATTCCCATCGTGTACATAGCCTATGCATGCCAAATATCTTGATATGCACGTTAAAGATCCGATTATTCATGTCAACGTTCTGTGGGTTACCCAAACACAACATTCCCAGCACGCATTCCCCACGTCGGAATGCGGCTACTTTAAAGGTGGGCAAAAACCGTCTCGTGCGCGCGTTTGTATTTCTCAAAGCTTGAAAGGTTATTAATATAACAATACGAAACACAACCGAGCATTTAAGTAGGCTACTCCAAGAACGGCTCACTTTGTTGCTCGAGTTTTCCCATCAATGGCTGACTGATCATGACATAAAACAATGAATACAAGCTGGCCCAACAGCAAAAAGAAAAACAAAAAGATCCCATTGACATGAGTAAGATAGTGGTTAGGGCCCTGACACCATTATCAGATGGCAACGATCTGTGCCTATTTGAATCTCCAATATGACGTGGTCTTCCCGACTTACGCTGGTGAATGATGCTATTATAGCCAAGTGGTTAAGACCGTTCGACTTCATTCCCATGGTCCATGAAGTTGTGGGTTTGAATCTAGGCGGCGTCTGGTGAATTAAGGGTGGGGATTTCTACCATTTCCTGGTCGACTTCAAGTGAAGACCTGCCAGTGCCCTAATTATCTTCCTGTATGTACACATGCAGAAGCTGAAGCATACGCGTTAAAACCCTGTAATTCGTGTCAGCCTTCGATGGGTTACGGAAACACGAACGGTATGGTATGTTCGGAATGCAGGGATACAGGAATATCTGGACCAAGGTATTGTCACGTGGTAACGAGGGGCCTGAATTTTGGAACTGATGCGCGGGAAAATCATGTAGGCACACTATCTATCTGTCCCGTAGTCTGACGACCGTGGGGGCACCCTCAAAGTCTCAACAACCAGTTCCCTCCATTCCTCTCTCTGTTCTGCCTTTCTCAGGGTTTTGTTGAGTTCTAGGCCTGTCCATTCGCTGATGTTATCCTCCCAGCTCTTCCTTGGTCTGCCTCTTCTTCTTCCTCCTTGGACAGTAGGCACACACTGAATGCTATTACTAGGCCTGACCATCTTTTTAAATGAAGCACTCGGCGTGCAGATCATCACCTCTAGTTAATTCGAAAGTTGTTGGAAAGAGAACTGCATAATGGAATGCAACTTCAGAACACCTTAAACCTTTCATTATTCTTTTTACAAATGTTCACTACAGCCTGAAAAGGTATGGGGTCAACCATATTCAGCTTGCTCAAGACACTTCCTAAAAATTACAATGCAGTTTTAAAAGAGTTTTAAAAGTAAAAATCGAGTCACAGCATAAGGAGGGCAGGAAATCTGGCCCCACCTTGATAATCTAGTCAAGTTCTTTTTGGAATCCGTAACAAAACAAAACAAACAAACAAATGGATTAGTCTTGCTTTCGAAATGTTTTTTATCCTAGACATGTAAAAACAATCCAGAATACTAAGCAAATCTGCATAAATAAACAATAGCAATAGTTACCTGTAGCCTCAGGTCAAAGTTGTCCAGGGGTAGTTTCATTCCGCTTGTAGACCTGGGCTTGTATCGGCCATGGTCAAGTGAAGGGTGTGGTTACAGCTGCTGCTGTTGTCGCTGCTGCTGTTGTTGTCTGGTAAGTAGTGAAGAGTATCTGCCAGTACCTACTGCAGTACCTGTACTTTACTACTGCTTTGTGAGTGAACAGTCATCAGGAGCAATGCATCATGGGACACCAGCGCTGAAGGTGATAACTTGTCACAGGAGAGCTCACAACTCTCTGTATGTTACAATAGGGCTGCACAGCATCATTATGCTGGCATAGCTCTGTTGCTTAAAGAATTGCACTATTTTTAGTTGGCCCATGACACCAAAGTGAAATAATAATAATAATGTATGGAATTTATATATATTATTTATATTTAAATGACTTGCAACCACAGTCCCTAGATTGATATCTCTCCACTGGGACTATAATTAGTGAGGTCACCATGAGACCAGAGCATCTAGGACCACCCATTCAGAGGCATTAAAAAAAACACCTGCATGATGATCAGTGACAATGAGGATAACGTGATACTGCTACTGGGGAGGTGGATGTGCTTTGAGACTGCTTGACAGGGTTGTACTCTAGGCTTACTATCATAATATATCCTGGCGTCAACCAGGCCTGAGAGATACAGACACTTGCAGTATTTCAAACTCGCATTTGTAAAGTGGATGAAGCTCGACTGTGTGGTCACAGTCTTCTCAATGAGCCCACACCACACTCACTCTGGGTAGGATAATAATAGTTAATCTTGCTGTTAAGCAGAATATCTTGCGCACACATTAAACCCCGTTCCGCTTTTCGGAAGAGTAGGCCATTGTGTGCCGGTGGGAACGGATGACAAAATTTACAAAACTGCATACACACAGGGACTGGATGAAAAAAAGCACATGAGTGCTTATTCCGTTATCCTCGAAATAAAAAAATAAATAAAAGGAGCTGGCTTGAGTCCAAAAAACCCAATGATTCTAATGGGATTTGAACCCGCAAACTTCCAGTCCAAAATCCAAGGCGCTAACCACTGCACCACGGTGGCTGGTCGCGTGCACACATACATACTTGCAAACATGCATTCCAGCAGAGGACATGAGCTCAAGCTGCTGCTAAGCCATCTGTCTGAGATTTTTTCCATGGAGTTAGCAGAAGATTTGACTCCATTGCCCCTCAAGTTCTTCACACGAGACTATTAACAGGTTTCCTGTGTGAACATGTATGCATACTGTCTTGAAATGGTAAGGGTAAAGGGGTTTCTATAACCTATACGGTCACTGGGGAGTCAGGTGTCAGAGACCTCAGCCTTTGTAGGAGCCAGAATCTTGAGAGTGGCGCTCATCTCCTCTCCATCCTGCTTTATCTTTCCTGTCCGTAATGAGGGCAGGATGGGATAGCTCAGTGGTCAGAGCACTCGCTTACCCCCAGCTAAGGTTAAGGAGCATCGAACGTGTTACCACTTGGATGGGTGACCGTTTACGCGCCCTAGCTTAAGTACAGTTCACCCAGCTGTAAAATAATGGGTACCTGCCTCTCTAGGGTCAGGGAAGGTAAAGCACAGCGATGGAGAGGAGATGGGTACCGCCCTCAATATGCTGGCCCCTTGAGAAGTTTAGGTCTCTGATGCCTCACTCCCTTAGTCCTTCGGATGAGACTGTAAACCGAGGTCCCGTGTGAGAACGCACGCAGAACATCTTGCGCACACTTAAATCCTGTTCCGCTTTTCGTAAGAGTAGGCCATTGTGTGCCGGTGGGAACAGATGACAGAATTTACAAAACCGCATACACACAGGGACTGAATGTAAAAAAGCACATAGTGCTTATTCCATTATCCTCGATATAAAAGAATAAATAACAAATAACGACCACATAGGTTATGGGACACCTTTACCGTTAACTTATCCATTTACAGCTAAGTGAACTGGGGTACTGTACTGAAGCCAAGGTGCATAAACGGTCACCCATCCATGAAGTGTTCACACTCAAAGCTGCTTCACATTAGCTGGGGGAGAGTGAGTGCCCTGACCACTGAGCTGTCCCATTCACTATTACCTTTTACATAGAGTAAAAAAGATCTTTCATTGAAGAGTAAGCCATTTATGGCCAGTGGTATATGTGACGATGTGTCAGCAATGATCATGCAGTCTGCATGCTATACATTTACTGGTCAACATGAAGACTTTGAATGCTGGTGCAGTATCATAGCCCTTTTCAGTGAAGGAGAAACATGTGTATTTGCTTGCATGTGCATATCTGCATGCATATTGTTGTCTTTTGCAATGCAATTGTGTGTGTGAGAGAGACAGAGACAGAGAGAATGACAGTCCAGTGAAAAAAAGCCAACACCCCCCCCCCCCCCCCCCCCCAACCATCACTAAACACAACAAATCATTGCATTTAAGACATGACCTTTACTTGTAAGCACCATGACACGACAAAACACAAACCTTTTTTCAGGTCAAATAAAAACACAAACCGACAACCAGACACACGCTGCATTTTCCCACAAACTGGCGCTGATGAAAAAAACAAATAAATATCTCATGCTCAGAGCGAAGGAAGGACACCCACAAAGCTAAACATATTGCTGTAAGTTCTTTCTCAGTTATCCCCTTCCAAACAGCATCTGACCAAAACTGCATGTAGATACAACAATGACCAAAACTGCATTTAGATACAACAATGAACAAAAACTGCATTTGGATACAGCAATACCAAGTCTTTTCACATGATGGAACAGCAGCATGATCAAGGATCCCTTGAGTTTTTTCGGACAATCATGTGTAAGGTGTGGTTGGTATCTATACTGAAATTGTTCTTGGCATTTTAAAGGTTTTATTTATCCATTAAAACAAGTGACCAAACAAACAAAAACCAAGTACAGAAATTTGATTGAGCATAAGCGTGACATCCTGCAGGAGTTTAACAGACATTTACATGCACACTTATGGAAAAAAACAAACTTGCAGTCAAATCACATTGCCTATATTGATTGTAGTCAAGTCGGTCTCAGATGCAATATATCAAGTTTGTAACAAAATATCCAAACCAACTTTAATAAAGGAGCCTTGAAAGTATCCACATTTAAATTAAAGGGGACAGCAAGTTGAATTTTCAAAGTACAAACCATGCTCATTAGCTTTTTTAAAGCCATTTTAAACAATAATATATCAAACACCACTTATTCCATAAAATAAACATGATTTCTATGGGAATTACTTTAAAAGGATGAGAATCAATAAATCTGAAACAAGAGAGGAGAATATTTTAATATGGATATAGGAGAAGGCTACAAATGAAGAGGAAATGTAATAGAATTTGACTGGTTTTTGATTCCTGTGAGCAACCCTAATTTAAGCATGTAAATTCACAAGAAATCAACTTACCTAATCCTTGGGAGAAATTTTCTGATTGTATGGGTTTCTTTTTCCATTTCTTTCTAAGTGCTACAATGGTAGCCATATTTGGTTTTCCACTGGCTGAAGACCGTGCATGATGGAAAGCACTAGCAGCCTCATATACCAAACACAGTCAAAGCAACTAAAAACTTAAGTTCATGCATCAAATGATGCATGAGCAAGTAAAATCTAAGGTAAGATTTGGAATGTTGCAGTGTACACATTCCATAAAGGTCATTCATGAGATAATTATTATCACCTGTACCTAACATATCCCCATCTGTGCATTCATACATTCTCTCTCCAGACATAATTTTACATAACAAAAATCAAACATTCACTTGATACAGTAGAATATTTTGCTGTATGCCGATAGAAACAAACCTCAAATTTCTGACACCTTCCCAGGTGCCCAAACCTATTATTCAGCTTTTCTTTTTCTTTTTTTAGAATTATGTGGACATCAGCAAGAAAAGGAACAGGAGTGCAAGTGTAACTTTTTCTCACTCCCACAACATTTTAACACAACTATGACAATTCTTTCCTATCACACTGCCTGAAAACTTGTTATACAGAAACTACACAAACCTGTCAATACTAGCTAGTTATTTATTAACTTGTTTTATTATTAATGTTGACATTTACAAAAAATTATTATACAACCAGCCGCCATGGTGCAGTGGTTAGCGCCTTGGGTTACGGACTGGAAGGTCGCGGGTTCAATTCCCATAAGTCATAGGATTTTTCGGACTCCAGCCGGCTCCTACCCAGAGTGAGTGTGCTGTGGGCTCAGTGGGTAGACTGGGACCACACAGTCGAGCTTCATCCACTTAACGGATGCGAGTTTGAGAGTGTTGCTCAAATTACCTGACCAACACTGCAGGTGTCTGTATCTCTCAGGCCCGGTTAACCCCGGGATATATTATGATAGTAAGCGTAGAGTACAACCCTGTCAAGTAGTCTCAAAGCATATGCACTTCCACAGCAGCATCATTACGTCATCCTCATTGTCATTGATCATCATGCAATATAAAAAAAATTGCCTCTGATTCAGTGGTCCCAGTTGCTCTGGTCTCATGGTGACCTCAGATTCGGTTTGCCCATACGCTTCTGTGCCTGTGGTGAGTTTGTGTCAAAGGCTTTGGGGTTGGAGGTTTGCGGGGGACGGTCGTTGGAGGGACGTTATGGTGGTTGCCACCTCGGGTGGGCAACTCACTCAGTCTGGCTCCACGACTGAGCTAATACTGTCATTAGTAGGGGGCTTAGTAGGTGGTGTCCTGCGTATGTTAGCTCAGAACAGGCACCACTGAACACCACCAAAGTGACCCAGCAGCAGTGCAGGGCCCCTCTGGCTGGTGGCCCCACGGCGGCCTGATAGTGATGGGCTCCCTGTGGACTTCCGACCCTGAGGATGAGACAACAAAATCTGGGTATGGTTGTGGCGGGGAGATTGGAATGAGCGGCGTGGGAACAGCAGGACGGGGAACGTCACAGAAGATGAGGCAGCAAAAAAAAAAAAAACAAAAAAAAAAAACAACTTTCATTTATGAACCCTTAATTAAATGGAAGACTATCCAAAAATCCATTCACCTCAAGTCATTATCAAACACTAGTAAGTTGGATCTAGATTTGGTAAAGAAAAAGCTGTGCAGTTAATACTGGTGTTCAGATTCCTTAACCCCCCCCCCCCCCCCCCCCTCCCCCCAAATGTTCTCTGATGCATAGCCTCTTTTTCTTTCTCCACTTATTAACTATGAATATATTGCTAACTGCTATCTACACTTTCCTATACAGTGTTTGGAGGACATTAAGTCCTAACCAAGTTTCATCAAAATCCCATGGAAAATGATCAGTTATACTTACTGTACAAATTCCAGCATGCAACTACATGTGTCATATATTTCATGACCTTATGAAAAGTTATGCCTGTGAATAATAGTCGTACATTTCATGATCTTATGAAAAGTTATGCCTGTGAATAATAGTCGTACATTTCATGATCTTATGAAAAATTATGGCTGTGGATAGAAATATACCTCAATATTCAAAATACAGGGGACACACACAGATGTATATATACATTCATTGGAATGGTGTACACATATTACAGTTTGTAATGACCATAATGCTTTTAGGGTGAAAAATACCAAATGTCAAAGAAATTTCTATCTTAGCAACATGTCGATCAATTATCAATTTACACACACACACTATAAAACCCTGCAATTTTAAGCAAGAGGTTTGTAATATCTGAAGATTTGATACAACTTTTTTTGGGCGTTTTTCTCACTGTTGAAAACAAGACAATCGTTCAGTTTTGCCTGAGACCTTTCAAAATCACTTCTGTAACAGTTTATGTAAAAAGATTTCTCTATTTGATTTTTACATTGCAGTATGAAGAAAGTCTTACACTAAATATCAATTTTAAGAAAACCAATGTTAATGACATTTAAAGATTAAAGGCAAAGCCTCTACTGTATTGTGTTAACCAAAATAAACGCATGCAGGTGTGTGAACTGGAAAGCTCTCATGGATGCAGCATAATGAATCATGTCTGATGATGAATGTCTAGCAGAATTCGTCTTATCCTATTCCTTCAGAGAGTTCCAGAGGATGCAAAGAGAGGTCAAAACCTTTCTTCTTTTGGTAAACTTCTTGAATCATAAATTTAATGACATAAAAGAATAGAGAAAGGCGATTTCTGACTATCATAAAAATGACCCCTCAAAAAAAACCACCCAACAACAACCCCAAAACCCCCAACATCAACAACCACCCCCCCCCCCCCCCCCCCCCCCCCCTTTCAGGAAAACAAAACAACAAGCAAACCAACAACACAACAACAGAAGCCCAAGAGAAAGCACAAGTTTCTGCCAAATTCAGTTAAAATTGACCATAATTCAGCGTTGATGTGGTGAGTCCATGATTTAGTTCACATTTACCAAGATTCAGCATGTCAAGTGTTACAGTCAATGCTTCAGTGTACTTTTTTTTTTTAAACGATTGGGCACAGTCCACAATAGTTCACACTTTGGTTCACATCTACCATGAATAAACAAACACGCTACATACTGAGCTAGCATATTTTGGTTCACATTAACCTGACCGGGTATGTCACATGCAGAGTTAACGTTTACCATAATAATTAGGCATGTCATGTGCAGAGTACATACTTTAGTCCATATCAACCACAAGCGGGCGTATCATGCGTAAAATCCATGTTTTAGGTTATATAACATACCGTGAGTGGGCACAACACATGTTTGATCCACTTTTTCTCCCCGGTTCATATTAGACGTACTCCATGCATAGTCTTTATTTCAGCTCACATAAGCTATGATAGCGCATATATCAGGTCATTGTGTCAGTGTTCCATGTCATAATGTGACTACAATGCTGTTGTGTTTGTTGGTTTTTTGTGTGACTGTTTTGGCTTTGAAGCAATCAGAACTGGAACTTCACTGAGATATTGAAAATCTTCAATCTAAACCACTTTATTACATTGTTTGATAAAGATGCCAATCTTAAGGTTGATTAAAAAGAAGAAACAAAAAAAGAGTATGCATGAGCTGATTTACTGAATCTACATGAATAAATCTTTCTATTTAAAAAGAAAATGACAAAAAAAACAACCCATAGAGAAATGAGAGAAAAGCAAATGACATAATTTTGAGCTTTTTGGTCTTGTGACTCTTCTAAACTAAGCCTTGTGTCAAGTACTGCTGTGCGTAGTACTTTCGTGTTGCTAGATTACATACAATTACTTTTAAATACACATGCTTCTGAGACAGAATGACTTTGACAGCCTTTGGATTTCCTGATTACAACCACATAACAACACTACAATGACTTGCGAAAAAACCCCAACTGCTACAGTATGGCCAATCCGAATGGAATATTCAATAACAATCACAGCATAGGTGCAACTGCATAATTTCCTGTGGCACAATATGTATTGCCTAGAAACAAAGCATCAATAACCTGAAGAAAATAAAAAAAAACAAATGAAGCAAAGGATTCTTACACATCAAAAGAAAACACATGCAAAATAGAACAAGTTTACATTTTATAACGAAAAAAACCAATAACAACTACTCATTTTTCAACATTTCACACAGCTTTCATAGGAAGCTAAATGAACAGCGTGTCTGATACAGTGAACAGAGTGAAAGAACAAAAACAAAAACAAAAAAATTCCCAAATCTGTAAATCCACAACAAAAACTTTTTTAAAAAAAATAAGCGTTTAAAAACTTTTTATTTATTTCATCCTTACTGACCTGCTCATACAAAAACCTTTTCAGAACACGTCAGTACACAGAATCATTCCGCTCTTGCAGAAAATGCACACTTGCACGTGTACATGTATGCACACACACAACACACATACACACACAAACACCACACCCATACACCCCCACACTAACTCAAATACAAAAGAAAATTATATACCAAAACATACAGAAAAAAAGGACATCATTATTCAAGAAATTTTCAATAATTATCACCCAGCTTGAGGTGAAAATCAGAAATAAACATTTTCAAACAAATCCTCAAAAGCAAAAAAACAACAACAAAAATAATAAAAAGTGTTTTGTTATGTACAATGAAAGATACTGACTTACACAAGCATGTGTACTGCTTTTGTGTGTGCACACACAGGGACACATGAAGTTGATAGCAAGAAATACATTTCACTAAGGTATATATATATATATATTTTGCAGCACGTCACATAAGAGGCATACAAAAACTTCACAAAGGGCAAATTCAAATCACGTTCAGCCCAGTCCACTGTATAGCTAAAATCCCACTACCATAATAAACATAAAAAGGGAAAGAAACATCTAAACTATCAAGCGCCTAAAAAAAAAAAAAAATTTTTTTTTAAAGCATACACAACCACCAAATATACATCACGCTTCCCTAAATCCTTGAATGTAACCCCCCCCACCCCTCCTTAAAAAACCCAACAACCTTAAAAGAAAACTGAGCATTTGTATTTATACACAAGCAAACACATATAGCCAGGCACTCGTACATATGTAGACATGTATATAAATGAGCTAGAATGCACACATGTATTCTTATACACATGCATGAGCATGCATTAACCTGTAGACTCACATAATACCCAAACCTAAATGAGCATATATTTGTGTATATACATACACAGCTGATGGCATTAAAGTACAAAGACCTTTCTTTTCAAGCCAGCACAGCATAAACGTACATAGTAAACAAGATAACAAATGAACAATAAAAAAAGAAAAAGGGAAAAGAAAAATCATTCGCTTCAACACACATACTCATTCATTCAGGTGCGCACAATAAATTCAAGTATACACACACTGACCCCATCAAAGAATAAACATACCTATCATCCAGGTACACGCAATAACTGCAGAATGCACACAATCAAAGAGTAAACACTATTCTAAAACATGCACACTGCACACAGCAGGATCCATGATAAAATAAATTGTGAGAGGAAGAAAAAAACCCACAGCAAGAATAAAACACATTAAAAACCAAACAAAAACAAATAAAAATTAAACAAAACAACCCTCCCCCCAAAAAAAAACAACAACAAAAAAACAAACCTTACATAAGTCTCTAGCATTACCTACCAATGTCCATCTTTAAGTCTTATTAGCAATTTTTTTTCTTTCTGCTTGAGCCCTGAGGTTTACCAAGTGAGATTTTCGCATATGCAACCACTTTTGCCCACCGTTAATTAAGGTAGCTAAATTCCGACTTAGGGGATGATGTCCAAACATGACATCAGTGCAAATGGAATTTTGCTTAATACATTTTTTCGTCGTCCGTTCATACCAGCACAAAAGCCTACTCTTCCAAAAAACAGAACTGGTTTTAACGTGTGCACAAGATGTTCTGCGTGCATTCACACTTAGGGTCTTGGTTTATAGTCTCATCCGAAGGACTTTCCCGGGGAGTGGGGTCAGTACTGATGCTAACTCCGGGGACAAGTCCTGGTTGTCTTAATTCCGGGCTGTCAAATTGTGAGTATAAAGCTCTTACCACTAGGCTTTCCTGCCCCCCCCCTTTCCTCAACACTTGAATTATCCCTCTTAGTCCTGACCTGGGATAAGCGGGGATTAAATTATTCCCCCCCCCCCTCCCCAACACTTGAATTAACCCTCTTAGTCCTGATCCGGGATTAAATTATTCCCCCCCCCTCCCCAACACTTGAATTAACCCTCTTAGTCCCAACCCGGGATTAAATTATTCCCCCCCCCCCCCCCCCTTTAATCCTGACCCAGGATTTACACACAGTAGTTTTCTGTCCCCTCCCAGACACCAAAAATATAGTACAAGTTATAGTACGTTGTCTTATAAAGCCACCTGCCGAGTTTCATTGCTGTAAACATTCAAACATTGTGGAAATGAATTACCGTTTACACCTACCCAATTTTAGGCCCAAAGAAATGAAAGAATGCGAAATCTAGGGGCAGTTTGTGTTCAGAGAATCCGAATGCAAGAGGGTTAAGTAGTAAATGCGAAAGAAAAACTGGGTTTTCAACCAGAAAGCTTGTTTGTTCCTGAATAAACATGATAACTTTGTTATTTAGAGAAGTGAGGTGTTCAAACTCACATTATTTTACTCTAGTCTGAGGTAAGTTAGTGAAATAATGACTGTCAGTTCCTGAAAAAAGAAACTTCAGAAACAGCCGGGACGATAGCAGATCTTCAGAGAAAATGTCCCATTCTAGAAATTTTAGACACTTACCTTTGGGGTCGAGCTGCATCCAGATCGAAAGGTCTGGATGCTCTTCTGCTGCTGCTGCCTTATTTTTCCTGCACAGACCAGGATTCAACCTCATGTCTTAAGGATATCAGTTTTGGCAAGGTCAAGTCACCATGTCAGATGACTGACTTCCACACTGCTCTTTTAAACCTTGGACTGCAGATGGATTATCCGAACCCTGTTTGTTCAGACCTACGAAAAGGACAAACTACTACACAAAATGTTGGAAAGGTGTGCAAGGCAAAGCACACTGCAAGCCTTGAGGTTTCAATCACATGCGCAAGACACACACACTCTTGTGCGCACAGCATGACATTAACCTTCAAACTGAGCCTTGACTGGCGAGAAGATGAGAGCTGCCTGTTTGAGATACAGAACAACCTATTCTGAATGGTTGAATTGTCCGTAATGCACTCAGCCATTTGAGATTTGAGTTAAAGGGGACAGACGATCCATTTGGGATCTGTTTCGCTCTGGTTGTCCTGGTCTCACAAATCAGGAATCAAGTCTGTCACCACCCTTTACCTACCACGTCATGAAGACATTATCTAGGATGATTTTATTCCCTACAAAGTTAATTTTGCTCCTCCACACTGGGTTGATTCAGCCTGGGGCACTTTTCTGTTGCTTTTGCTATTGCGGTTAGGGCTCTGAAAAGCTGGCGAGAAAGACCTCAGTGATCTACAGTGGACACCATTTTCCCCACAGTGGCTTTGAAGTGAGTTTATATGGCCTTTTCTGAACACACACACACAAACAGAAAAGTCTCTCTGGACTTAAAAAAGCACACATAGACCCAGACAAGAGAGACACACACATTCTTAAAAAGAAAACATGAATGTTCATAGTTCCACACATACACATTGGAAGTTGAAACATGTTTTAAAATAAAAAGAAATGAGCAAATCTCTAATAAAAAAAAAAAAAGCGGAAATAAAGAACAAACCAATTTAAAAGTATGCCCATGCATGCGCGCACACACACTCACACAAAAGACTGTTTTCACATGTCTATTTCACAGTTTATATAAACAGTATGATTTAATTTTTTCAACAATGTACTTTATACTTTTGATCTTGTGTTCATAACCAAATACACCACCACTGAGACTCCTGCATGATGCAAAGACAAAGACTGAATTTTGCACACTACCGTGTGTATAATGATACAAATCAAAATGAAATAGATTTAAAGTTTGTGCACAACACAAGCATCTCTCACACTCTTTCTTTTGATAGTGTAGTACATGAACAGTTCCAAGGATTTATCATTTTTTGTTGCTGTAGTTGCTCACTCAGCTTGACCGTTCATTTGTTGTCAACCTTTTCTTCCACATCTTTCTGACTGACCCATTGCTTTATTATTGTTTATTTGTTGTCAACTTTTTTTCATCCGTTTCTGACTAACATATTGCTATTATTGTTTATTTTTTGTTAACATTTTCCAACTGTCTCTAAGATGTTACTTTATTATTGCTCATTTCTAAACAGAAAAATTACTTAAAACAGATAAAACTGATAACATTTTTTACACATGATCTCCAAAAGGTGGCTATGCAATTCACCCTGGAAGAACCCAACAGGGATCATCCACAAGGGTACCACTCTATTCATCTGATAAAACCAATTATATTTTCCGTTAACTTTTTACAACTGTGTCTGACTAGATATTACTTTATTATTGTTCATTTCTAAACAGAAAAATCACTTAAAACAGATAACATTTCTTGCACATGATCTCCAAAAGGTGACTATGCAATTCACCCTGGAAGAACCCAACAGGGATCATCCACAAAGGTACCACTCTATTCATCTGATAAAAACAATTAACCAGTAAAGAAAAGCCATTCTTTGCATACAAAGTATTCACAATCACCTTGTTGTACATACTTTTTCACTAGGCGCACATGCTTAGAGGTTATACATGATTGGACCAAAGGCAGAAAGCTTAACAGCATTTCTCTTTTTACACACTGATACTATGGAGCAAAAAAATGAAAACTATTTGCTCACACAATAACACAAAATGCTGAGAAAAAACCCCCTGAAGAAAAGTGCTTGATGAGTTTATTTCACCTGAATTTCAGGGGTTACTGACCTTGAGAAAAAGGCAGAAGAGATGCACATGTTACTGATGACACAGACCATTAAGAAGTCATCCAAGTCACTGAAAATCAGATAATGAGTATGCACACATCTCAAAAGGTTTGTAATCCCTTAACCTCCAACCCAGTAGATTAAAGCTGACCACATATACATATGGAAAACCCCCAGCACACACAACAGGGGGACGGAATAGCCTGGTCAGTAGGGGAGCATTGCGCTCGTGATCTGCTGACCCTGGTTTGAATCCTGTTCAATGGCATATTTTTACCCTGGAGTTAACATCAAAGCCGACTTCACTCCCACCAAAGGTCCTCCTGATGAGACTATAAAACGAGGGCCTGTGTGTGAACACAAGCAGAACATCTTGACCACATGTTAAAAACTGATCCGCTTTTCAGAAGAATAGGCCATTGTGTGCCAGTGGGAACAGATGACAAAATTTACAAAACTGCATACATTTGAGGACTGAATGTAAAAAAGCACATGAGTGCTTATTTCACTATCCTTTGAAATAAAAGAGAACACACACACGCATGAGCCAGAGAAGATCAAGTACATGGAATTCTATCCCCCTTCTTCCAAATTCTTCAAGGCTTTTCTAAATCATTATTATTATATATAAAAATGGAAATTAAAATGAAATGTGAAAATCCATACTACACTAAACTTTGTTTCATCAATACCTCCTGGAAGTAAAGGTACTGGTACACTGAGGACAGAGCATGACTTTTCAAATGGAACACCAACACGAAACGATATAAAGATACTTTGCACTCAAGTCTTTTTCCCCATACAATGTTCCTGATTTGCTATCCAATTTTTAAAAATCTTGACACACTCGCAAAAACCAAGCGAAAATGAAAACGTAAACATAACAAAACGTAACGCCCTGCCATATTGTAATTTTATGAAGCACAATAAAAATTGTACATGATTCCTGATGACAAACTTTCATGCGGTACACATCAACAGTGCCACCACTACAATTTGGGGCCGGTCAAAACTTTGCTTTCAACACTGACAAAAATAATTACTGTGTTATTTTCTGCCATTCACATGGGAAGGGAAAAAAATCACACTTTGCACAACTTGGCCCCTTAGGAAATGGCATAGGACAACTTTTACTCCGTACTATAACACACACACACACACACACACAGTATTCAGTCAAATAATCTTTCTGAACAACTGTTAAGACTAAACAAGCCGCTCATTTTTCGTAAACTGATTCACATCGCACGAAGATAACATCAGTACAATGGTATCACTCAGCGGACAACCTAACAAAATGTATGCAATCAGTACAACCAATTAAAAAAAGCAATTCCCATCCACACTTTGGAAATACTGGTTCTCATACTCTCCATGCCCTACGTTCATTTCAGATACACTTGGTTACAGCAAACATCAACACAGCATAATCACTCCAAGCCCAGGAATATTCCCAAGTTTTTTTTGTTGTTGCCACAGCATACACACTCTCTGAACTGTTTGCATTATACCACAGCATTCCTGACTGGATAGTGTAATCTCCATATCATCATCAATCATCATCATCATCACATATGACAAAGTCCCAAACAGGCATGTAAAAGGATGCAAAGGGAGGGAGGAAGGGAGGGAGGAAGGGAAGGAAAATGTGCCGAGGGGTCAGTCTCACTGCCGGTCGTCTGTCATTTCTAAAAACTGCGCAGACACGTCTCTGAAGCACTCCCCTTTGGCGTTGAAGTTGAACTTGTAGTAGCTGCCATCAGCACAGACAACTGAAACACAAACACAAAGTATCTGCTGTGATGGGCATGTTACATTTGCTCCACAACAACTCTGTTTTTTAAATTTTTATTTATTTTATTTTATTCTTCTATATAGAGGATAACGAAATAAGCACTTATATGCTTTTTTACATCCAGTCCCCGTGTGTTTGCAGTTTTGTGAATTCTGTCATCTGTTCCCACTGGTGTGTATGTGTGTTTCATGTCTGCTGAGTGTAATAGTCAAGTGGCTCGAATGCCAACTGCTGAAGGAGAAGTGAAGCAATTGTCTTAAATGCTTTCAACAATTCTTACTCAAACTCATCACAATTACAATCAGAAAGCATGATAGACATTCACATTTATAAAAAAAAGAAAAAGGGATCACTGTCTAGCAGTTGTTCATGCTTCTCTCCCTAATTTTTTTGCCTAAACCTTTTTTCTTCTTTTCTTTCTTTATTCTTTTATTTCAAGGATAATGGAATAAGCACTCACATGCTGTTTTTCATCCAGTCCCCATGTGTATGCAGTTTTGTCAATTTTGTCATCTGTTCCCACCGGCACACAATGGCCTACTCTTTCAAAAAGCAGAACAGGTTTTAACATGTGTGCAAGATGTTGTACATGCGTTCGCACATGGGACCTCAGTTTATAGTCTCATCCGAAGGACTTTTGGGGACAGTGGAGTCAGTATTCATGTTAACTCCAGAGGAAAAATCCTCTTGCACAAGATTCAAACCTGGGTCAGCAGGTCAGCAGATCATGACTACATCACTGTAACCACCAGGCTGTCCCATCCTGGTACCAGCAATATCTTTTTTGATCCTCAGCCAGAGTTTTGAGGTTCACCAATGGTGAGATTTATGCGTATGTGACCATTCACCCTCCCCATTTAGGTAGCTGCATTCCAATTTCAGGGATACCAGCAAACTTAATTTGAATTACCTGCTCATAAAAATCTATTCTACTACAAAAAAAAAAAATTAAAAAAGATAATTCTTTGATTAAAAACAGATGCAATGCTGCATGGGCAAGTAACTCTACAAAAAAAAGGAACATCTTATGCCAATCCCAGTGTTTAAAATTTCACTACCAGAATGCCAGAACAAAAGAGTACAGGCAAAATATCATAATGACTTCAAAGAAAAATATTCATCAAATTTTCTTGAAATAAAAAAAAAGAAAAAAAAAAAGGAAAGAGAGCAGAACAGACAGTAATGGCAGAAAATAATCACAGGAGAGATGACACAAGATTAAAAAAAAAAAATTCAAAGAAAAGTGGTTTTTTTAAAAAAGGAAGAAATTTCTATCACACACAGTTTCTAAAAAAGGGGGGGGGAAAGGGAAGAGAGAGAGATTTTATTCATGAATACTGAAAGAGCCCCGGGGCACCCCCATGAGGGGGACAAAGCACTTTACCTATGACGGAGTTAGGGTCAGCCCCAAAGGCACAGATGCACTGGGAGCCACCAGGCACTTGAAACTTGGAGAAGCTCCACTTGGAACTGAAGTACTTGGGTAGGAAGCTGGCCGACGCCAGCCTGCAAGCAAAGGTCAGGTCATCCAGTTTCAGATTCTTTCACTCTTGAGACGAGTAAACCAGACAAACATATCAAATCATAACTAACTGCTGGGCTGACTTCTCCCTCAACTCCTTGAGGAGTCGTTATTTAGACGCTGCACTTAACTTCTCAGGCAGCGGGTTATGGGCAGGGTGAACTTGGTGAAGCCTTTCCCTCTTTAAGCGGAATCATAACTAAATGCCCACGGATGTAATAACAGCCTATCATGACGTGGGAGGCTCATGATTCCACAAATAAATGCTACTCTACAATTCAATGAAAAAAATTGTACTCTGCAGCCAAACATAGAAATCCAGACAGTTAAAAACAATACTGAAATAAAATAGTCACAGTCATAAGATGAATCTGTCATACAGATACAAAGATAGAAAAAAAGAGCTGTCCCGCCAAAAAAAACCAACAACAACCAACAACAGCAACAAACAAACAAAAGAACCCCCCCCCCCCCGTAAAAAAACCCTGAAAAAAACCAACCCCAAACAAACCTAACCTCAAACAAAAAAACAACAACCACCCCTCAAAAACCCCAAACAAAACGAAACAAACAAAAAGACCCCCCCCCCCCACCCAAAAAAAAAAAAGCAGCACAGAAATAAAATCAAGTCACGTAACATGCAGCAGACATGGAAATGTATGACGACCCTTTCTGGTACTGATACAATATGATTTATCTGACATAAAACTCCAAACATGAGCGAGCGCATGCAATGACTGCCGCCACACACTTACGAGGACTGTTTGTTCCGTTTTTGATCTTCTGTGGAAAATATGTGCACTGTTCCATGGTCGCTGGCCACGCAGAGTAACGAGGAGTCGGCACTGAAGTTGATACTGTAAAGTGACAGAAACAAAAATGCGGTCTATCAGACACATTGTAGGTGAAAAAGTCAAAATTATAAGCTTACCTACTTTAAGGCAAAACTTGGCTAAAATTATGAGTGATTCCACATGCTTCTTTGAATTAGATCAGGAAATAGACAAAAAAACAAGCAGTTTCTTACAGTTAAATATGTAAATAATGATTGATACCGAGGACAAATTTTAAGGGCTGGTCCTGAAATTATACGCTAAAGATATAAGAACCTTTGTGAACAAATTCAAACTTGAAGTTATCAACCAACTCATTAAAAACAAATTTTTCTTTGAATTTTGATCCATTATGAATTTGTTAATCACTTTGCTGTGAACCCTTTAAAGTGGTACCTTAGACATGATAAAAACTGGTTTTTGGGGGTACATTTTGGAAAATCATCTTTCATAAGTAAGCTTTTATAAATCAGAAAGGCCTTGTAACCTATAATCTAAGGTATATTATGCAAATGTGAAGAACACAGGCACAGACACACGCTGATACAGACAGAGAGACAGACAGACAGACACACCCACACACACATACAAACACACACCCACCATATATAACACACACTCACCAATAAATATTTGCACTGTTGGCTCCTCTTCTAAGCTCATGGAGCTGGACACCAGAAACAGCGTCGAACACGCGGATCAATGTTCCCTACAGCAGACATTAAAAAACCACACGAATAGCCGATTCACTTGCAGCCAAGTTTTAAAAAAAAAGTCTTTAAAAAAAGAAAAAGAGAGTGAAAAAAAAAAAGGATTGACCACTGGCAAAATAGCTTTGAACTAAATGCAGAAAAGAACAAAGTTCTCTACAACATCTTATTATTATCAAACCGATTTCAGATTTGCAGTGCAGCTCAAAACAGAGAGAGATGGAGAAGGCTCATCAATGTAAAACCTCCCCTGGGAGAAACATGACAAAAAAGGAAGAAGAAGAAGAAGAACAGTGCTGCATTTCTGGATCTACGATTCTCAACAATTTTTTGCAGTACCACCTCTCCCTCCCCAATCTTTCTCTCTTTCTCTCTGTACACCTTATCTAAAGCTTGATATGGACATACACTTGAAAAGAATTATGTCTAAGTTTAGACTTGGTGTATCAGACATAAATTTCGATATATAGAACATGATGATGATGACCTCAGATTGCTATGCCCATTATGTAAGCAAACAGTGGAAGATGAAGTTCATTTTGTGCTGTGCTGTCCAGTATTAGAAGATGTAAGACAGAATTACATTCCGGTAAAGTATAGTAGACAGCCTAATTTATTTAGATTCGGTCTACTCATGGCATCTAGTCACCCTGAGATTGTGTGCAGCCTTGCTTTATATTTGTGTAAAGCCTTTAGAAAAAGAGATATCTTGGTTTCTTAAGTCATATTTTTTGGAACTGATTTTTTATTGTGGTAGTTGTGGGTATACATTAATACTTTGGGTTTGTGTGTGTGTGTGTGTGTGTGTGTGTGTGTGTGTGTGTGTGTGTGTGTGTGTGTGTGTGTGTGGACTTATTTTTCTCACTAAAATACTAAGCAGTTTGGCACCCCCCCTTCATGTATGGGCCAATGGCTTTTTTGTGAATAAATCTTTTGAGTTCCGAGTTTGAGTTCTCTCTCTGTACCTTTTCTGAAGCTGTTGCGAGACGTGAACCTCCCATGTTCATGGCCATGCAGCACAGGTTGGCTTCGTGAGCGGCGATATCCATGGCTGCCTTCTCTGTATCGGCAAGGTCGACAATTTGTACATGACCCAGTTTGCGGCCAGGGAATGCCAGCAGAGAATTGTTACTGTTGGGGCACATCACACACAGCCCTGCACAAATATAAGATATATATATATATAACATGAATGAAAAAGTAAAGAAACAACTAGAATGTTCATAAAGTAAATTAAAACCCACACACAGAGAGGCACACATGCATGCATGCGCGTACACACTCACATATATACATCTTGCACACACGTTAAATCCTGTTCCACTTTTCGTAAGAGTAGGACATTGTATGCCGGTGGGAACAGATGACAGAATTTACAAAAACGCAAACACACGGGGATTGGATGTAAAAAAGCACATTAAGTGCTTATTCCATTATCCTTGATATAAAAGAATTAAAAAAAAAAGAAAAAAAAAATGTGAGTGCACACACACATGTACGCACGCACGCACACGCACACACACACACAGAAAACCACATATCCCTCAAGAAGGGCAAATAGTGTTCATAATATTATGACAGGAACAGAACTGAAATTATATAGCGAAAAGTCTCAGAACATACCTTTTTTGTTATTAAAATTTGTTTTAAAAAATGTAAAAAGGAATCTTACTTTCAAAGTAAACGAATACTGACTACAGGAATCCTGCGCAACACCAACAAGAGGAGAGCTGCTAACCTTTGGGGTTGATGCCGGTTTCAAAGACATGAAGTTGCTGTGGGTTCTGTGTGAAGGTGTACACTTTGATCATGCCATCCAGCACCACCACAATCCTGATGACAACACAGACAACCACAGATCAAATCAAATCAACAGGCTCAAAATGTACACATGATGCTAGGGAAAAGCTCCCCCGAAACATGCCCTTGACTTTAAAGCACAGAATGAACAAAAGTGCTCTGCCCACTGAGCTATCCTGTCCCCAAGACAGTAAGTACACACTGGATAAGAAATTTGCAGATAAGCTGTATTCATGAAACTGGCAGCCATACTCTGACTTCAGAGCATTTTCCCCCTCCAGTAATGGAAAATATAGATTGTTATGTGAAGAGCTTGTTATAGATGAAGACAATCTCAATATAACATTTCAAAGCATATCATCATTTTAATGTAGGCCTTGGTATTTTGTTTGTCAGTAATTGACAAAACTTTTGAATAGGGCCAGTTATCATTTTGCTTGTATTTGTATTGATCAATATCTAACAACACCTTTGAACAAGGCCAGTAATCATTTTGCTTGTATTTGTATTGATCAACATCTGACAAAGCTTTTGAACAAGGCCAGATGTCATTTTGCTTGTATTTGTATTGATCAACATCTGACAAAGCATTTGAACAAGGCCAGTTGTCATTTTGCTTGTATTTGTATTGATCAACATCTGATAAAGCATTTGAACAAGGCCAGTTGTCATTTTGCTTGTATTTGTATTGATCAACATCTGACAAAGCATTTGAACAAGGCCAGATGTCATTTTGCTTGTATTTGTATTGATCAACATCTGACAAAGCATTTGAACAAGGCCAGTTGTCATTTTGCTTGTATTTGTATTGATCAACATCTGACAACACCTTTGAACAAGGCCAGTTGTCATTTTGCTTGTATTTGTATTGATCAACATCTGACAACACCTTTGAACAAGGCCAGTTGTCATTTTGCTTGTATTTGTATTGATCAACATCTGACAAAGCATTTGAACAAGGCTAGTTGTCATTTTGCTTGGATCAATTGCATCAGTAACTGACAAAGCTTTTTGATCAAGGACAGATCTATTCAAAGCAGACGATGCAGCACAACCATCTCACCTGTCGCGCCGTAACCGCACACTCCTGACGTCTGAGGAGAACTCCAGCTCTATGACATGCTTCTTCTTCAGGTCGTCCCACACCATCACTGTGCACCACACAATCAAAGTCACAGGTGTACACTAAGTTTACTTTTGCTTTAGTTTTTTTTTCTTGTCTTTAAAGTGTGCCACAGTATACACATGAAGATATTCATAAAGAAAATGTGTGTGTGTGTGTGTCTATCATTGTTCTTCTTTAATTTAACGTCTTTTTCATATTATGTGATATTGTGTGTGTTCGTGTTCATGTGTTTTAAAAGAGAAACAGCATACGTATAAGACAGATAGCCAGCCAGGGAGGGACGAGAAGAAAGAGAGAAAGAAGAGAGAAGAGAGAGAGAGAGAGAGGAGAGAGAGAGAGAGAGAGAGGAGAAGAATGTCACTGTGTGTGCGTGCATGTGTGTGTATGTCACTATGTGTGTGAGCGCAATGTGTGCATTCCTGTGTGTGCACAAATGGTTGTGTGTGTGTGTGTGCACAATTATGAGTCTGTGAGAGCATCCCTTTGTGTATACACACGTGTGTTTGTGTGTGCGTGTGTGTCAGCATGCACATTTGTACTACACATCTGTGTGCATGCAGACTTATTAAACACTGTTATTAAAGTATTTGTTTGTTGCATGCAGACCTATCAATAATAACATTATTATTAAATTATTTGTTTGTTTAAAGTGTTTTTGAAGTCTTGACTTTAACTTGACTTGCCTGTACTTATGAACCTTACTGCTATTAGAAATGAAAGGAAAAGGAGAGAAATTCTGAAAGTATTTAGTCATAAAAAGGCTGTTGGCTCATACTATGACAGGATGGGGGTTGCTGATTAAATCAATGGTTAATGATCATAAGAATACATGATGGTAAAGTACAAATGCAAACTAATCGGTAGTAATCTACAGTGAGGAAAAATAATAATAAAAAAAAACACCCCCAAACAAAAAGACCTGTATGACATCATAAAGTCTCTTATTCTAAAGGCATTGTATTTAAATAAATAAAGGTAGCAACCTAAACACACACACATACTAGTGAGTAGTATACGCACATAAGACATAAATATATGCTTGCAAAACATTCCAAGATGAAAATAAAAATAAGACATAAATATATGCTTGCAAAACATTCCAAGATGAAAATAAAAAATAATCACAATGTAATCAAGCACAAACAATAGGACTGACCTTTATTTGATGGGTGTTTTAGATCTCTTTCTGCTAACTCCATTCCACACCCTCCCCCCCCCCCCCCCCAAAAAAAAAACACCCAAAAAACAACCACCCCAAAAAAACAACCCAACCCCAAAACAAACAAAAAAAACCTCAACCCAAAACAAAAAGAAAACTTCCCCAAATAAGACAAACAAAAACCAGGGATAAAAAAATACGTACAGATCTGACAAAATATCTTTTCAACAACACCCCCCCACCCCCCCAAATCCCACCCCAAAGCCAACAAGAATATATATAATATATATATATACGAAGAAATTACCCTTATAATATGTAGTACATAACGTACCATAACACAACACAACATAACATAAGAGTCACAACTGACCTTTATTTGGTGGATACTTGGGGTTCCTGCCTCCCCCAACCAGGGCCAAATAGTTGCAGCGAAACAGCATTTCTATGTGACCGATTCCTCCATCCATGAAGTCTGTGCAAAACAAAAGGTACCATTGTTCACAATCAGTCACCACTTGTAACACTAGTTACAGTTACGCTACAGTCCTCAGAACACTGTGGCACACTTTTGTTTTCTTTACTGGCAAGGCGATGATGTTTTTATAGTACAGACTACAGGGCACTGGAAATATTTTGAAAATTTTTCACTGCTTTTCTTTTTCTGCTTTTAATCCAAATTTTGGATACATTTATAGTATGTGTGTGTTGACCAGTGTTAAGTGTGTGTGTGACTGTGAGTGTGTGTATGTGTGTTGACCAGAGTGTGTGTGTGTGTGTGTGTGTGTGTGTGTGTGTGTGTGTGTGTGTGTGTGTGTGTGTGTGTGTGTGTGTGTGTGTGAGTGTGTGTGTTGACTAGTGTGTGTGTGTATGTGTGTGTGAGTACTAATTGTAATTGTGTGTGTGGCTATGTCAGTATGTGTGTGTTCAGTGTGTCTGTGTGTGTGTGTGCCAAGAGGGTATATGGGCAGTCAGCATTGGAGATATTTTCCAAAGGCCAACTAGCCCCTAGAGCCAGCACATGAAGACTGTGCAAGTCAATCCTCCTAGTCAGAGAGTCCTAGCCAATCACTAAGGTAGTAAAGACTAAGCTGTAAAGTGGAATTCCTTGAGTTAGAAAGTGACTAATCATACACTGCTACAGCCTCTCACTCTGCTGTTGCCTCCAGCATCAATAGTTTAATCAAGAACTGAGAAAAAGCCCAAAATTTTTCAAAATTTAAGAGACAAAATATGCACACAGCATCAATACATGTGTGTAAGCTGAAAGAATGCTGTTTTAGCAGTGACCATTTATTTTGTCTAGGCAGCCTGTCTTCAGTTTCAGCTTCTGGATGAACACTCTTCAGAAGTCCTGGCAGTGATCTAGTAAAGTGGTCTCACACACTGTGACACAGTCACACACACACACAAAGTAACACACTCACACAAACACACGCACGCGTGTGTGTACACACATGCATGTGTGTATACACACACACATGCTCTCTCTGTGTGCCGACTCTTAATGACTCACTCAAACTTACACATATGCTCATTCATACACATACTTCCCTCCCTTTAAAAAATTTTTCTTTTCATAATCCTTTTCCCTATCATCTAATAATAATATAACTTAAAGTGGAATGATGTTAAAGCGAAGAACAACATTACACACAAAAAAAACCCACAGTGACATACACACAGTGACACACACACAAAATGACACATGCAGTATACATGCATTATGTACGTGTTGTACACAATGTGCCAGAAATGACATCCCATGACACTGACAGTTATGCAACGTTTGTTTAGATCTTTCGTGTTCATACCTTGTTTTTTTCTGTTCATACCTTGCCTTTCCTTCTCTTTCAAAGGATCTGCATTGTACACTCTGAAACCAGTCTCCATTCCACAGGCAAAGCATCCTGCAAGCAGACAGTTTTAATTTTTTGACAAATTCATGCCTGCACACCATGAATCGAAGCATAGATTACACTCCGACATTACTTGTGGGTCATGTAGTATTTTTTATAGAATGAGAGTCGAAATTTTTTGGGGTGATTTTCAGATTTTTTAAAGTATGAAAAAATGCACTATGTACTTGTTTTGGGGATTCAGGATATAGAGCAATACCAGGTAGTCACAAGAAAGTTGGAAATGATCATCAAATGAGGATTGCTTGTGTTCCTACAGAGGTGACCTCGTGCATGCATACTGTGGTGAGGAAGCTAGCAGATTTATCTATCTATCTATCTATCTATCTATACCACTTTAAGTCAAGGCCGATTTGTCTCCGTGAAATTCGAGCTGCTCTCCCCAGGGAGAGCGCGTTGCCACAAGAACAGTGCCACCCATTTTTGTTTTTTTTCCTGTCTGCAACTATATTTGTTCTACTTTGTCTTTGCAAGATATAGCGCTATACAAATTCCATTTATTATTATTAATTATTTGTTTCCCTATCAGAGTGGCTTTTTTCTATAGAATTTTTGCCAGGGACAGCTCTCTTGTTGCTGTGGGTTCTTTTACGTGCACTAAATAACTATGTGTAACACACGGGACCTCGGTTTATCATCTCATCCGAAAGACTAGCGCCCAGACCACCACTCATGGTCTAATGGATGGGGGAAAACTTTCGGGTCCAAACGGGATGTGAACCACTGCACACTTCCGACCCGGACTTTTCGCTTTCTAGACAGGCCCGTTACCTCTAGACCACTGATCCATATGACAAAAGACTCTGGACTGAGGGGGTAAAGTGTTTGCTGAAAAACAAAACAATTTCAAACCTACCAAATTTGTGCAAAATCACATGAGTTTTGAGTCAGAGGCTAGTCTTTCACAAAAAGTGGTTTTTATTTTCGTGGATCATGCCTTAGTACATGCGGTATGTATATATCTTCTTCTTTGTTGAATGCTCAGTCAGCAACTATTAGTATTATTACTTGTCATATGAGCAAAAATGTGTTGCACTGCCATTAAGCACCTGACAAGTCAGGCCCAGCACATCCAACTCTGGCATGGGACAGAAAATCTTTTAAAAGTCTTTCTGGAAAAATGGCAGGAGAATAAGAAGGCAGAAAATAGGAGGTGACAGGAAGAATTTTAAGAAACAAGGCAGAGACAAAGAGAGGGATACTGGATAGAAAAGAGGGAATTCCTAGCACATAATTTCCAGAGAGAGGGAATGCTATTTATACTGACAAGCCTCCAGCATCCCCACAGGGAACTGTATCACTATCAGTGTATGAAAATGAAAGTCGCATGGAAAAACAGAAGGTAAAGTGCAAATTTCTTAAAAATAGTAATACTAATACTAATAGTTCAAAAACCTATGTGGAACCACACTGACACAGTCACAGCATCATAAGACTGATAAGTGAACACACATACATGATACATGTGTGTTAATGAATAACAGATTCAGTGACCTAATTATCATCTCTGCCTTCACCATCTAACCTACTGACTTACTTTCAGTTACTTTATAGATTGTCATATTGATAGCAATGACTATAGTAGGGACATAATATATTAAGTATATGTATCATTGTATGATGTAAATTTTCGAGATTTGAGGACAAAATTATCTTCGCCCCACCTACCTTGAGCTTGATCATGAATTTAAATTTGATTGAGGGATTTGCCAGACATAATCACTTCAACTGTCACTTAACATATAAATTTATAATTATATATATGTCATTTTATTTGGCTGAATAAGTGAATTCCCGAGACTCACAAACTACAGTATAAGACTAAGAGTCAGAGTGGTTTCTTCAGCAGAGAAATGTTCTTTAAGTAACTCATAAATATGCTATTAAGTATTATGATAGGCGATCAATCACAATGAAATTGAACCTGGCTCAGAAAGTAAAGTGCCAATGTCACATGAACGTGGCATGTAAACAAACCATTTCAGAATGACTTTGACAATGACACACGGGCTATCACTGGCATTATCACTATCAGTATATCACAGTATCAGCATCAGACTGAACAATTACTGGAAATGACCAAATAAGAACCCTGAAGCCTAGCATTGTCAATAGTGCTTTGTAACAAGAATACTCATGAATAAATTATGGTGCAGAAATTCTAAAGGGTAATGTAGGCCTTGGCAGCTATAACTAGTATAAGGTGTGCATAGCTCTTCAAACAGGCATAGCTCAGACGCAACAGTACTGGTATGGGAACAGAGTGGCTAGGGTGTTTGTAGAACTTTGTATTTACTTTGTACTCAGATTCAGTATGACATAAGTGATTTATTTGATCAAGAGAAATAGTGCCACTAATATCAGGCATGTGCTCTTTGTTCTGTATACACTACAGGTTAGGGTTACACTCCAGCTCTAGCTTTTGGGTCAACCATCAAGCTGTGTCTTTTATAAAGTGCTAGTCAGAAAAAAATGTTTGCCTATTTTCACATGATATTTTTTAAAGTATGAAAAAATGCAATGAGTATCAGTAAGTCTACTTGTTTTTGGAATTGAGGACATGAGTCAACCATCAAGCTGTGTCTTTTATAAAGTGCTAGTCAGAAAAAAATGTTTGCTTATTTTCACATGATATTTTTTAAAGTATGAAAAAATGCAATGAGTATCAGTAAGTCTACTTGTTTTTGGAATTGAGGACATAGGCCCTGAGAAATACCAGGTACTGCGGTAGTCATGAGAAAGTTGGAAATGGTCATCAAATGAGGACTGCTTTTGTTCCTACACTAGGCTACAGTGTTGACCCCTGCCATGCATAATTTAGGAAGCCAGCAGACAACAAAGGAATCAAGGTCCAGAGTCTGCTTAAGATTTTTAAGATTCAAACCTACCAAATTTGTGCAAAATCACAGGAGTCCGGCTAGTCTCACAAAATGTGTTTTTAAAAAAACAACAAATGTGGATGCATCAGTACATGCAGTATGAATGCATGAGCGTACTTTGTAACAGAGTAATAATGACAAAAACGAGAGATCCAGATATTATCTCATATGCCTACATCATATAATATTGCCTGTGGGAAAAATGCACAGATAAACTGACTTAACAGGACATGACTAAGAATGACAAACAACTCCTTCAACATTTACATAATGCCTCTCATTCACATTTGTATAATTTACATGAATTATGCAGCAACAACTTAAAAGTCAGGTCAGTATGTTTTCACAATGTGGTCCACTTCCCAAGGTGCTCGGAAGTGGGAGGCGTTGGCTCAGTTGTCATTCAGTGGTTCACACAATCACAAAATCCTGAAGACAATTTTGCCGTGTTGTACAAACATTTGCACACACAAATCATCTGGGCTAAAAGATACCTTGATCCTGATTCCATCCGCAGTACAGAAGGCCATTGTTGTAGGCGTTGGAAGCCCCAAGATCCATAGTTAAAATCCAAACATACGAACGTAGCAGCTTTCTGAAAGATTCTAACCGGAAGTTTATAATATTGAGCACACGAAGTTCCCGTCATGCCTATAAAATTACCTTGCCAAGAGCATATATTTATAGCATCCTTTTCTGTTTTTTCGACAGCGAGATACACGAATAGATCCGTGGTATAAGACAAGATTAGTCTATTGGTAAAACTATCTAGATAGTTTTTATTTTCATCCCCTTTTCATTGTTCGTGCTGACTAACTGGATATGAAACTTGTTGCCTATGCTTTGTTATTCACTTCATTAAAACCGAAAAAATAAAATTCAAATTGGAAATGATCACCAAATGCTCTTACTCTTATTACAGGGATCAGAGCACTCGCTTTCCCCCAGCTTAAGGTTAAACAGCATTGAACGTGGTTACCACTTGGATGAGTGACCGTTTGCGCGCTTTGGCTTCAGTACAGTCCCACAGTCCACCCAGCTGTAAATGTGTACCTACCTCTTTAGGGACAGGGAAGGTAAAGTAGCAAGGGAGAGGAGATGGGCACGCCCTCAATATGCTGGCCCCTTGAGAAGTTGAGGTCTCTGATGCCTCGCTCCCCTACGATAGCATAACAGGTTATGGAACACTTTTACCTTTACTAACTCTTATTACCGGCTCAGTAATTCTATCTCCAGAGTCCTTGTTACTACTTTAAATAAAGAATGCAACAACAACAAAACACGTCACCTTACCCAGCTGGTACTGATGTAGACAGTCAGCTTTATCTACCGTTTTAATTTTATTCTATTTTCATAACAGTGTGTGCAAAATATTTTGAGTAAAATTGTTGGTGTGGTCAGATTCTAAAGATCTGTTTACGTTACTAAAAAAGTAGTTAAGTGACAGTGACAAAATAGAAGTGACTGCATCGCTTGCCATGGCTAGACCTCTCTCTCTCTCTCTCTCTCTCTCTCTCTCTCTCTCTCTCATAGGTAGTTTCTTTCTGTTCTTTCTGTTAGCCAAAATGACTTTTTACATGGTTTGTTCTCCTTTAGACTATATTACGAAGGTCTTTTTGGTTTAGTTTAGTTTTTTTTTTTTTTGAGGGGCGATTATTCGGTTGTCCCCTCTCCCCTTGTTGTTGTTGCTGCTTTTATTTTGCTCTTGGTTTCTTTGCTATTTTTGTTTTTTTGGTTGTTTCTGTGTTTTTTGTTTTGCTCTGTTTTGCTTTCTTTATTATTTGTTGTTGCTTTTTTTCTCCCTCTTTTTCGGTGATTTTTGTGGGGGTTTTGTGTGTAGATTTTTTCCTTCCCGTTTACTGTGTGAGTGTATTGGTATTGGATTTTTTAATTTTTTTTTATTTGATTATCATATATATATCCCTAAGGGCGAGGACTGGATGTAAAAAAGCACATGCGTGCTTATTCATTATTCTCGAAATAAAATAATTTGTCATTGTCATTGTTATTCTCTCTCTCTCTCTCTCTCTCTCTCCTCTCTCTCTCTCTCTCTCTCTCTCTCTCTCTCTCTCTCACACACACACACACACACACACACACACACACACACACACACATCAATAAATTTGATAAACAACACTAAGTGAAATAGTTAATCTAACGATTTTGTGGCTCTATTGTGAATTGTTTTTAGTGTTTGTTTTTAAAATTCAAAATTAAACAAAGTAAAGCCAGAAAATGTACCATTCGTGAATCAGTAGGTTCAAGAAAGGTTGTTTCTCATGAAAATTTGAAGTGAATTTAAGATAAGTAAGGTACACAGTAGAATTCATAATCAAGACACATTTCTACTGATCATCAACTGAGTTAATTGGCTATAGACAACAATAACCCTAAAAGGGTAGAAATTATCTTAACTCAGTGAAAAATGTTAACTTATTTTCTTCATAAAAAACCCCAGTAGGCCTATCTCTTTCTTTCATAACTGCAATAAATAAAATCACTTCTTCTTCTTCTTCGAATGCTCAGACAGCAACTATTGTTTTGTCATATGAGTGAAAATGCGCTGTGCTGCCGTTAAGCGCCTGACAAGTCAGGCTCAGCGCATCTGACTTCGGCGTTGTAGAGAATTGTTATTATTATTATTTTTTTTTTTTTAAAGGAAGGATAATGGACCAAGAAGGAGGTCACACGAAGAAAAGAATAAGGCAGAAACAGACAGGGATTGTAAAGAGGGAATTCCTAGCACAGATTTTCCAGAAGGTGGGGATGGATTTTATAGTGACAGGCCCACGGTAGCCCACGAGGAAAACTGACTTGTAGCTCAGTGGTGCAGAGTTTGGAGAGACATGAAGCAATGCAAGGCTCACAATTCAGGGGCCAGCACCAGGAAATAGAGTAGGAAAAATTGATACAAATGGTTGAAGGGACAACAGTTCTTACAGAGGTAATTTCTTCCCTTTAACCGTTCCTATAATTATGTTGCTGAGGGGACGGGACAGCTCAGTAGCCAGAGCACTTGCTTTCCCCAAGCCAATGTTAAGCAGCATCGAGCATGGTTACCAAGTGGATGGGTGACCGTTTTCGCACCTTAGCTTCAGTACAGTCCCCCTGTTCACCCAGCGGTAAATGGGTACCTGCCCCTCTTTAGGGTCTTTGGAAGGTAAAGCAGCGAGGGAGAGGAGATGGGCGCCACCCTCAACATGCCGGCCCCTGGAGAAGTTGAGGTCTCTGATGCCTCACTCCCCTACGACCACATAGGTTATGGGACACCTTTACCTTTACCTTGCCACAAAGAATGATGGGCTCCATGGGTCAGGTGAAGTAACGCATAGTTTTAAGGAAGGCAAAAGAAGTTACCAAACGTTGTGGGTGTACAGCCCACCTACCGTGTCCACAAAGGAAGCAAACCTCTTGCCCTACTACATGGTTTGTGCACAGCAACCCATGAATTATGTGAAACAGCAAGTCCTATCCATACGTGGTGGGTGCACAGCCATCCATTGGCTAGTTTGTATTCACAAAGAAACAACCCACTGCTGTATATGGAAGATGTTGAAGAATAACCCACATAGCCTAATCTGTCTAAAAAGGAACATGCTTTTATCATGTGAGTTGTGGGTTTGTTAGAAGGAATAGTGCTTTTCCCCACATGAGTAGTTGAGGAGTGTGTGAAAGGTATGTGGCTCATATATATGTACATACAAAGGACACACAGTCACACCCCCACCCCACACACCCACCCACCCACAGAGCATTATCCATACATAAAATATGGCCTATCAACTGACAGTGCACTTGTGAATTCACACTTTTCTGCCCATCCATTTACCACAGTGTGGATTGTCAATAATAATAATAATAATAATAATAATATAAAATATAATAATAATAATAATAATAATAATAATATAAGGATGATAATAAGGATGTAATGATAGTAATAATCACCACTTTTATAGCCACTATTGCCAGAAAAACTGTTCAAAGTGGGTCAGTCTGTCACCTAATGTGTCTAAAGGTCATTATGTTGCTCTATCAATTGCTCCAGATCAGTTTAGTAGATCCACAAAAAAGCAAGGATTTGACATTATTTAACCCCCACCCCCATTCCCTAATGAACCTAGAGTCATAGCTTAAGTAATAGCAGTGGCATAGATTATATAATTGCATGATTTTTTTTATGTCATCATGCTTCTATTCTCCCCCCTCAATCCACTGAATGAACCTTCTTGCCACTAACTGTGCATAAAGGGGTAAGTGAGTGCACATGTCAAATCCAAAAGTACCTATAATTTAAAAATGGAACAGGTTTAAAACACATAAAAACATTCAGTCCCATACTCACTTCTCCTTTACCCCAACACACACACATACACACACTGATCCCATGCATTGTACACAGGCAGTGTGCAATACATATCTATATCGAAAAAAGTACTATCATGGGTGATGCCATCATGACTTAAAAAATGCATAGATTCTCTTTACAAGGATGAGTGTCTTAGCAACCAAGCCATACAGAGCATGTTCAGGTGACAAGGCCATCTTTCTGAAATGAGCATGGGTGGCTGCAGACCCATGTTATGTGGCATGTAAAATGTCTCCTTTAGAAGTGTGGATGAATTGAACACTTCTGGTTTATTTGTACACAGAAACAAACAATTTTCTGTGGATGTGTAGGACAAAAGTTCATGAAAAAAATGCATGAAATTTCAGAGAAGCAGAATGAAAAAGTATTGAGTTACAGAGTACAATCTAGGGGTGTGGGTGATTTTGCACATGAATTTTATTTGACCTGTTTTGGTGATGGTAAGCTGTGTCAATATTTTAACTCCTGTCAGTTATTCTGAGCACGTGACCTATTTCAGCCAACCGCCTGATTTGTACCAAGCAGGTGAGCTGTGGTAGTTTCCTGTAGAACTGGCACAGTGAACAGTAAACATTCAAAGGTTTGAACATGGAAGAACACAGAGATACAACTCTACCAGTTCTGTTGTCATGCATAGTGCAAATCTGGTCAGTATTACTCCAAAAGAAATGAAGGCTAGTGTTTTTTTTCTTTACAAATCTCAAACTTTCCCCCCTCTCAAATGATGTGATAATTTGCTTACAAATAGTGTTGACACTTTGGTGTGCAGTGTGTTATACTGGTTACTGCAATTGCTTTGTATTATATTGTTTTGCACCGCACACTGCACTGTTATGGTATATTGTATTTATATTATTGTATTGCATTTATAGCCATAACAGATTCTCTCTCCTTTTTACTTCTTAAGAAATGTGCAGGACAACGCACTGAAGGTTTCACGCAGTGTGTGTGTTTAGGACACATCAAACCTAGTCAAGCCCAGTCTTTTCCAGGTAGAAAACTGCAAACTGGGCACATCTGAGACATCCATGCCACCAGACATAACTAGCCTACTCTTCTACAAAAGATGGATGGAGATTTTAACCATCCAGGCTTTGACACAAACTCACCACAGGCACAGAAGTGTATGGAAAACCGATGCTGGAGTCAATCCGGCTGGAGACATACAGACACCTGCAGTGTTGGTCAAATGGTTTGAGCATCATTCTCAAAATCGTATCCATAAAGTGGAATAAACTCGACTGTGTTGTCCCAGTCTTCCTAATCAGCCTATGGTAAACTTGCTCTGGGTAGGAGCCAGATGGAGTTCACAAAATGTCTACGACTCTTATGGGATTTGAGCCTGTGATTCTCCAGTCCATAATCCAAGCTCTAACTACTGCGCCATGGTGGATGTTATGTTCCAGGTGGGGTTTTTTTGGCCAGACTTGTAGTGAGGTCTTCGATAGTTTTCTTTTGGCATGCACTGAATACCAACTGTATCTGGAACGTCGGTTTATCATCTCATCTGAAAGTCTAGCACCAAGACCACAACTTAGGGTCTAGATCTAGTTGATGGGGGAAAGTTTGGTTTAAATAGCTGTGTTATCATAGTACAGCGCCACCCCTTTCTTCATCTTTTCCAACCTGCGTGTATGTTTGTTTTCTCTAAAGAATTTATGTTATTCATACTTTTTTGTTGTTGCTGACAACTGTCTGATTGCTTTTTGTTCCTTTCTTTTTCTTTCTTTCTTCTTCTTCTTTTTTTTTTTTTTTAAAGCTCTGAGATGCATATTGGTTGATCTTCTTAGCCGAAAGACTGGCACCCTGACCATCATTTATGGTGCTGTGGATAGCAGAAAAGTCAGGCTTTGTACTGAACAAGATTGAACCAACCTGCAACCTCTGGTTCTCTGGGCAAGAGCGTGAATGTTACATCATTAAATGTATAGGCCTAATATCACCTCAGAGTCGTGTAGGGACTAAGCGTGTGTGCGTGTGTGTGTGTGTGTGTGTGTGTGTGTGTGTGTGTGTTCAAATTCATTTAACTGTCTTTTCACAAGTTGTGATATTAGACGGATATGTGTGTGTGTGTGTGTGTGTGTGTGTGTGTGTGAGAGAGAGAGAGAGAGAGAGAGAGAGAGAGAGAGGGTAGGAAGAAGAGAGAGAGAGAGAGAGAGAGAGAGCGAGAGAGAGAGAGAGAGAGAGAGAGAGAGAGAGAGAGAGAGAGAGAAGAGAGAGAGAGAGAGAGGTGTGTGTGTGTGTGTTGGGGTGTGTGTGATTTTATTTCATTATTTTTATTTCGAGAATAATGGAATAAACACTCGTGTGCTTTTTTTCACATCTTGTCTCCATGTTTATACGGTTTTGTACATTTTGTCATCCGTTCCAACCAGCACACAGTGGCCTACTCTTCCAAAAAGCGGAATACGCGCAAGATGTTCTACCTGCGTTTACACACAGGACCTCGGTTTATAGTCTCTATGGAAGGACTTGGGGGGGGGGGGGGGGGGGGGGGGACTGACGTTAACTACAGGAAAAAATCCCTTTGAACAGGATTTGATCATGAGTCAGCAGATCACGAGCGCGCGCTTGTGTGTGTGTTAGAGAGAGAGAGAGCGAGAGCATGCGCGAGAGAGAGTGTGTGTGTGACTCTCTCTCTGTCTGTCTCGTGTTTGCCTCTCTGTTTGTGTGTGTGTTTGTCATTCAGTCATGCTTTCTCTTGCTCTTCATAGTCAACTTTGTATTTTTTATTTATTTTTATTTATTTCATTCTTTTATATCGAGGATAATGGAATAAGCACTCATGTGCTTTTTATTTTTTACATCCAGGCCCCGTGTGTATGCGGTTTTGTAATTCTGTCATCTGTTCCCACTGGCACACAATGGCCTACTCTTACGAAAAGCGGAACAGGATTTAACCTGCGCGCAAGATGTTCTGCGTGCGTTAGCACACGGGGCCTCGGTTTATAGTCTCATCCGAAGGATTGTATCGAATGCCAAGAAGGGTAGGGCAGTCGGAAGCAGTACGTCTCTGACTGCGATTAAAAACACGTTTCGTTTTGTTTTCCTTACACACACCTTGCAAACTTGGATCACCCCAAACACTCACACACTCCAACTTTTTTATCCCACAAGTTTTAATCTGCAGCAAAATACTGAGAGAGAGAGAGAGAGAGAGAGAGAGAGAGAGAGAGAGAGAGAGAGAGAGAGAGAGAGAGAGAGAGAGATGGAAGATACACACTTGTGCTTATGTTATTATGACAGAAATTTCAAAGTCAATAAGAGGAAGATATGTATATTTCTAGCCCTTTTCATCAAATAACACTTATGAAATATAAATAAAGATACTCTCAGATCATTTTGTATATCTGACACAGATTTATCACAGTCCATGATCTTTGTATCTCTAACATACCAACGATGTTTATCGACAAATTTCATAACAGCAAATATCACAAACTCAGCAGAATAAAATACGTCCATCTTGTATTATATTCACAGTTTTTACAAACTGGAAATTTTTGAGGATGGTGAATTTTCGTGTTTACAACCAAATTAAAACAAAATCGGTTTCTGGACTGGAATAGCTTTATTTTGGCCAGCCAAAATAACTGCAATGGATAGAAAAACGTCACCAAATATTCCCTTGCGAGGTTGTAACATTGAAATAACAAATGATAATCTCGAACATAACGTATATCACAGACAATATGGAACAAAAAAAAATCAACGTGAAGTGATGGATACCTTGTGTGCACTTTAGAACATTGTGTGACGTCTTTGTTCATTGCAGTAATACATTTGCCTCGTTCATTTTAATTTAAAGTTGTAACACAGTGAACATGGAACGAAAGGTTTTTGTTTTTCATTTTGTTTAGCTTCTGTTCATCATTTCGAAAAGTCGGTATCAATGACTTGAAGATGTTGGTGCTTCTTTGGTTTGTCTCTTGTATTCTGATAGCTTTGCGATTTGGTTACTTATATATATATATATATATATATATATATATATATATATATATATATATATATATACAAAATTATTATTACTGTTTAAAGCGTTCTTCTGAAAAAGGGTGTGGAATTTTGGCTCTGGGGAGATATAAGATTGGAGAGGATCTTCACAATATATATTATAAGAGATTCATCGGCCTCGACAGCTATAACAGGAGCTGCCCAGTATCAACTGATTGTGACTGTGGCACAGATCTATGTCTACTGTGACCAAACGATGTCAACAAAACAGACTCAACTACGCAGCAAGACTTTTATTTCATTATCAGAAATGAGCTCAGCTTCAGGAAGAAAGTGTAGCTTTGAGAAGAACTATTGAAGAAAAAAATCGTCACAGATTCTGTTGCAGACAAAACACCAGGCCCCCTAGTCAATCTCGTGCCTTTCTGGTCAAATGGGCGATAAAAGTTGGGATATATGTAATACTGTATCTACTGTTTAAAGCGTTCTTCTGAAAAAGGGTGTGACATTTTGGCTCTGGGGAGATATAAGATTGGAGAGGATCTGCACAATTTGAATATAATTATGTAAATCATGGGAAAAAGGGAATGTTCTGCTTGTTTAACAGGCACTGTTTTGGCAAAGAAATTGATAGACACTTACTTCTCTTGGGTGGGTCTGCATAAAACTAAAGTCTTAAAGCTATTGAGGCACTAAGCTACATGTAGGGTTAAAATCTTAAGCACAGAAAGGAAAAAAAAGTACTGTTGCTTTCTGATGGTGAAGATATCCACTGCTTCAGTACTGCCTTTTAGATAAACTGAAAATTAAATTTCTTTTAAAAAAAAACCTAAAGAAATAAGCAAAAAAACCGACTAGATTTTTGTTGTTTCTTCTACAAATCTCTGTTCATCATTGCGTGTTTCTTTAATGCTGATAAGGTATTCAACAATTTCATAGAATTTCTTTGAAATGAGAAATCATAATTTTATAGGTGGGATACGCACATCAATATGATGATTTCAAACCTTACACCAAATGTTGCTGACCTGTTTTGATCCTCAAGAAGCAGAAATGCCATCTCAGCACAATCTTAACACTAAAACAGAGAATATCGTAGTGAGTAGTAGCAGCAATGGTTATTGTTGTTATTGAGTTGTTATTGCTGTTGTTGTTGCTGCTATTTTCGGGGTATATTTGATAACAAGTCTTGCAGTTGACCTTTTGAAAACCCGAATAATTTATTTCTCTGTTCACAACATACACCCTCTTAAAAAATATATTATATTCTTCAGAAACAACGTCAGTCTAAAAAGGATTTCCCTGCCTAAAGCCTAAACACAACCGCCACGACCATTAAGCCAGTGACTGATAGAAGGCCACCATGATAGCCCAGGCTTTGGGCGCCATGAATCCGTCAGGGGGCGTTGTTCCCTCGCGCGCCATCTTGCGCATCTTGGTGCCGGAAATGAAGAGGAAGTCGTCCTTCTGATCGGGGCTGAAGAAATCCATGGCCTTCTTCTTCATGTTGTACGCTGCCACACGGAAGGGCACAATCTCCAGCTGGGTTAGGCCCGGAGCCATTGTCAGAACCTAGAAATGAAACGGCCCCAGTTCGGAGTTGTTATTGTTATGACGAGGGTGGATGATGATGATGATGATGTGATGATGATAATGATGATGGTGATGATGATGATGAAGAAGAGGATGATGATGACGACGAAGAGGATGATGATGAAGAGGATGATGGTGATCATGATAATGATAATGATGGTGATGATGAAGAGGATGATATTAATGATGATGATGGTGGTAACAATTTCAGAGGTTAGTCAGCCACAAAAAAACCCAACAACAAACAAACAAAAAACAAGTTAGGGCTGTAAGCATCAACTGGTTTAAACAGAATTTTATTAAATAAAAAAAAAGAATCCTCACAAAAGAACATAAGCATTAACTGGACAGAACAATAAGTAAACCTATGACTTAACTTATTATATGCTGTCAAAGTATACATACACACATTGCGACAGATGGCTACACAGTACTTAAACAACAATCGACAAATTCATACACGAGGCATCACTTCATTCATTCATTCATTCATTCATTCATTCATTCATTCATTCATTCTCCTCCAAGTCGGAATGCAGCTACCTAGATGACAATGACAATGACAAATTCTTTTATTTCGAGGATAATGAATAAACACCCATGTGCTTTTTTACAATCAGAACCCCCCCCCCCCCCCCCCCCCCCCCCACCTTAGGGATATATAAGAGAAAGAAAGAAAGAAAGAAAGAAAGAGAGAGAGAGAGAGAGAGAGAGAGAGAGAGAGAGAGAGAGAGAGAGAGAGAGAATGTGTGTGTGTGTGTGTTGGGGTGGAGTTGAACCTAAGACTGTTCGTGTTTTTTGTCCACCTGCTGACGGGGGGAACACGGTTGCATAGATTGAAATCTAGCCAAGGTACGAAACAGAAAAATTAAATCAATCAATCAATCAATCATCAATCAATCAATCAACCAACCAATCAATCAATCAATCAATCAAGCATTCCCAGAACTGACCTTAGCTCCGTGGGTGTGGTCAAAGAGGTCCCTTGTGCCGTCAGGATGGGGCATGCCAGCCGGGTCCCTGCCCACGATGTAGAAGTTGGCGCCCGTGGCCATACGTGCCTTGGCGTGCCACTGAACCTGTGAGTGAGCATCAGGCATGAGCCGCTTATGTCTGTGTCCAGGCAATAATTTATAGCAGTTTGAAGGCAATCTGGCATTTCCTAACATGAGTTAGACAGTTAAAACTTCTTCTTCTTCTTCTTCTTCTTCTTCTTCTTTTCTTCATATAACTTCTCTTAAACTTCTTGGAGTCGTCGAGGCAGTGCACTTAAATTTACAGGCACATGGGCAAGTTGGGCAAGCTGGGCCTTGCAGAGCCTGTCCTTCACCTGGTAGCGGGTTGCATTCTAAGTGCATTATTTATGACATAAAGGGGGAAAAACCGCAGCTAAGAAAGAAAACTCCAACAGAGTTACCTGTTTTGAAAGAAAATATGTGATTTTACTCTTGTCCTACATTTTTCTTCGTTGAGTACCACGAAACAGGCGGCACAATTATTCTCTCGCAATGAATCTGTAATCCCTATTGATTGATTCCCTGCGGTACTGAGTCAGATGAGGCTAAAGGGTAAGGTCCTTCATGTGAACAGACAGAGAACATCTTGCCTTATTTTACAAGTAATCAGGCTTTTCCTGTCTGACATGAGTGAGAGTGTTGGCCATTAAGAACAAACATTGTTTTCAAGAGCCCGGCTTTGGTTTTTATCTCATTTTATGTTTTCTCGTGTGTTATGGTTGATGTGGTTTTCCCACAACGCAGTACCCGTCCTGAGTTGACGTGTATGGTTGGCAAGGAAGTTGCTACAAGGAACGACAGTAGTGTTGATTTTATACCGTTTTAATCTGTATATAGTTGCACCGTTTTACTCTGAGATTTAACATTTGACGAGGTGACAGGCCTCTGTGGTCGGCGGGGCTATCAAAAACAGGATTGGATTGGATTACTTTACAAACCCATTCATCTTTTGCAGAGAAATAGACCAGCTATGAGCGGCAACGTGAATGAAACAGATATATTTAAAATGCAATGTACAACTGAATATGGAATTTGTATTTGTATAGCGCTTTAAATCACAGCAGATCTCCCTCCGTGAATTTCGGGCTGCTGTCCCCGGGAACAGTGAGTCGCCACAAGAGCAGCATCTTCCATTATTTTATTTATGTTCTTTTCCTGTCTGCATGTGCTTTTGTTTCCCTAGACGCTGGCTTTCGCAGGATTTGACTTGCCGAAAGTACACAGCATGAATGTTTTGGTGCAGACCAGACTGGTTTCACAAGTGTTTTTATGAAGAAGAGAGGAAAGAGAAGGTAGCTGTATGCGTTTTCCGGGAGGTTACATAAGGAGAAAAGTCGAGCCTCACTCACCTCGGTGGGTCCAGCATACATCATGGGGGAAGGGAAGATGGCGATGACAGTGTTCTGAGGGTCAAGGATTTTTTCCTCCAAGATGGCGGCGTGCTGCTTCATCCTGACTGGCAAGGGCACGTCATCGTTTTTGGTCCAGCCGCCTGAAACCGTGACACAGCAACATTCTGACAACGTCTGACTGGCTGGGGGACGGTGTCAGCTATGATGGTGGCTTTTCTGCTCCCGTGTAAGTAAAGGAGTCCCATAACCTATAAGGTCGTAGGGGAGCGAGGCGTCAGAGACCTCACTTCTCTAGGGCCAGCATATTGAGGGCGGCGCCCATCTCCTCTCCCTCGCTGCTTTACCTTCCCTGACCCTAAAGAGGGCAGGTACCCATTTACAGCTGGGTGAACTGGGGGAACTGTACTGAAGCCAAGGCGCGCAAACGGTCACCCATCCAACTGGTAACCACGCTCGACGCTGCTTAACTTGGCTGGGGGAAAGCGAGTGCTCCGACCACTGAGCTATCCCGTCCCCCATATTGCTCCCGTGTAAAACACCGTAAAAACACAGTCACTCCATTTTTACACCGTTTTGAGAAATGCCCATTGTCCTGTTTGATTTCCCAAATTCAACACAAGCAGGATGTACTGAATAAAAAATAAATTAGAAAAAAAATACTAGAAGCAGAATGTTTGTTTACATTCTTGTTCCATCCAGATAGCTTACAAAGTTCTACACACACACACACACACACACACACCACGCACGCACGCACGCACGCACGCACGCACACACACACACACACACACACACACGCACACACACACACATGACAAATAAACCACCACACTGCAAGCCCCCCCCTCCCCCTCTCCTAATATTGTTTGAGAATCCAAATGTGTGGAGAGCAGTCACCCCATGTTTATTGCCTGTCTTTATTCCCAAGCCAATACACGATACATTCCTTCAACTAAATTCTTACTGTCTTTCTGTCCCCTTTAACAACCCACACCACAACAACAGCTGGCAGTGTAAATCAAAATTCTGTCTTCCCCTCTCCTTCCCGCCCCCTTCCCCCTGCCCCACTCCCCACTCTACTCACAGAATCATAAACTTCTATATTATATACAGTAACTCCTAAATGTCTAAGATCGATCACATTCCGTAAGGCAAGGAGAGGTGTGTGTGTGTGTGTGTGTGTGTGTGTGTGTGTGTGGGCGCGCGCTTGCGTGTAGTGTAGTGTGTGTGTGTGTGTAGTGTAGTGTAGTGTAGCGTCGTGTGTGTGTGTGTGTGTGGGCGTGCGTGTGTAGTGTAGTGAAGTGTAGTGTAGTGAAGTGCAGTATAGTGTGTGTGTAGTGTAGTGTAGTGTAGCGTCGGTGTGTGTGTGTGTGTGTGGTGTGTGGCGCGCGTGCGCGCGTGCGTGCGTGCGTGTGCGTGCGTGCATGCGTGTGTGTGAGTATAGTGTAGTGTAGTGTAGCGTCGTGTGTGTGTATGTGTGTGCGTGTGTGCGTGTGTAGTATAGTGTAATGTGTGCGTGCATGCGTGTATGTGTATGTGTGTGTGTGTGTGTGTGTGTGTGCGCGCGTGCGCCGTGCGTGCGTGCATGCGTGTGTACGTGCGTGCGTATATGAGTACGTGCGTCCGTGCGCACATGTGTGTGTATGTGTGTGGGGTTGGGGGTGGGGGGTGGAGGTTAGAGGGCGAGAGAGAAAAATCAATCTGCGATTTGTCTCGCATCCCCCAGTATACCTTTGAGCTCAGATTGATTGCAAAGCAGTTGTCGTGTCCTGCACTATATCAAGGCAGTCAACTCCATCTGTGCTGTTGCCGCCTATAATACACTTAACTTTGATGCGACCTCCCCCCCCCCCCCCCCCAGACACACACACACACACCCCGTCCAATCGATAGGTAAAGGATTATTGACAATACGCCACGATGAAGCACCTATCTAAGCTGTTCATTTCGAGCAAAGCATGTGTGCATGACGAACGGTGATATTACTGCGAATATGAAATTCATAGATTTTTTTCGTCTGTATGACAATAATATATTGTTGGGTTAGTGGGTGGGGGTGGTGGGTGGAGGGGAGATGGGAAGGGAGGTGGAGGGGAGGGATGGGGGCGGGAGGGGGGAGAGGTAGAGAGAAGGAGGAAGTGATTGTTGGTGTTTGTATGTTGCTGAGAGTATGAAGATCGATGTGTGTGTGTGTGTGTGTGTGTGTGTGTGTGTGTTGTATGTATGTATGTGGTGGTGGTGGTGGTAGTGTTGTGTGTGTGTGTGTTGTGTGTGTGTATGTGTGTGTGTTGTGTGTGTGTATGTGTGTATGTATGTGGTGGTGGTGGTGGTAGTGTTGTGTGTTGTGTGTGTGTATGTGTGTGTGTGTGTGTGTGTGTGTGTGGTGGTGGTGGTGGTGGTGGTGGTGTGTGTGTGTGTGTGTGTGTGGTGTGTGTGTGAAGAGAGAACTGACCAGGTCATTTGACAGAATTTTATCGACACGTTTCTTTGTCTCTGCATAGTTGATATGTATTTGGTTTTTGAGCGTTGATAGTTTATCTTAATCGCAATATTTCCGTAGTATTGTATCGCGTTGCTTTGCGTTACATTCTGTTGTATCATATTGTATTGTACTGCATTGCATTCTGTTGTATTGTATTGCAACCTATTACACTGTATCGTATCGTATCGCGTCTTGTTGCACTCGTCAAACCGCAAACCCCTCACTCTCTAAAAACTGTGGCTGATCGACTAAATAACTGACTAACGGATTGACTGACGAACTGACAGACCAACTGACCGACCGACTAAATAACTGACTGACTAACTGACGAACTGACAGACCAACTGACCGACCGACTCACTGACTGACTCACTGACCGACCGACTAATCAACAGACCGACCAACCGACCGACCGACCAACCGAGTGACTAAATAACTAACTGACTGATCCCAGCATCCCGAACGAGCCCCAATCAAGTCATTTTCGATCAGAACAACCAGCCTCTGGCCCATGTCATGAGCGTTTTGTATCAGCCTCCTTGCCTTGCCTGGCCTTGCCCGGCCTTGCCTGACCTTGTCCTGTCATGGCCATGCCCGGCCTTGCCTTGCCTTGCCTGGCCTTGCCTTGCCTGGCCTTACCCGGCCTTGCCTGACCTTGCCTGACCTTGCCTTGCCCGGCCTTGCCTGGCCTTTTCTGGCCTTGCCTGACCTATCCTGGCCTTGCCTTGCCTGACCTATCCTGGCCTTGCCTTGCCTGACCTATCCTGGCCTTGCCTTGCCTTGCCTTGCCTGACCTATCCTGGCCTTGCCTTGCCTGACCTATCCTGGCCTTGCCTGACCTAACCTGGCCTTGCCTTGCCTTGCCTGACCTGTCCTTGCCTGACCTGTCCTGGCCTTGCCTGACCTATCCTGGCCTTGCCTTGCCTGACCTTACCTGGCCTTGCCTTGCCTTGCCTGACCTATCCTGGCCTTGCCTTGCCTGACCTATCCTGGCCTTGCCTGACCTTACCTGGCCTTACCTTGCCTTGCCTGGCCTTGCCTGAGCTGTCCTGGCCTTGCCTGACCTGTCCTGGCCTTGCCTTGCCTGACCTATCCTGGCCTTGCCTTGCCTGACCTGTCCTGACCTTGCCTGACCTGTCCTGACCTATCCTGGCCTTGCCTGACCTATCCTGGCCATGCTTGGCCTGGCCTTACCCAGAGGGTGCAGCAGCAGCACGGGGTTCTTGTAGCCCCTCTCCAGCAGAACGCGGCGAGTGTCCGTCATCAGCAGGGCGTGGCCGTTGTGCACAGGGTTCCGCAGCTGGAAGGCGAAGACAGCGTCTGCCTGCAAGCAGAATGGAGTGTAGGGTGAGACACAGAGAGAGACGGAGAGAGAGAGAGGGTGGGTGGGAGAGAGAGGGTGGGGAGATGGAGGGAGAGGGTGGGAGAGAGAGAGGGTGGGGGAGAGAGAGAGAGAGAGGGGTGGGGGAGGGAGAGAGAGAGGGAGGGTGGGGGGAGAGAGAGAGGGAGGGTGGGGAGAGAGAGAGGGAGGGTGGGAGAGAGAGGTGGGAGAGGTGTGGGAGGGGGGAGAGAGGAGAGAGGGTGGGGGGAGAGGGAGGGAGAGAGAGAGAGAGGGGGGTGGGGGAGAGAGAGAGGGTGGGGAGAGAGGGAGGGTGGGGAGAGAGAGAGGGTGGGAGAGAGAGAGAGAGGTGGGGGAGAGAGAGAGAGGGTGGGAGAGAGAGAGGGGAGAGAGAGAGAGGAGGGTGGAGGAGAGAGGGGAGGAGGGGGGGAGGAGAGGAGAGAGAGAGAGAGAGAGAGAGAGAGAGAGAGAGAGAGAGAGAGAGAGAGAGAGAGAGAGATAACTGTTATTAAAAGAGACGCATCTGTCATCATCATCAACAATATCGTCATCATTGTAATCATTGTCGTAATCGTCGTCGTCATAATCATCGTCGTAGCCGTCATTGTCGTCATCATCATCATCGTCATCATCATCATCATCATCAACATCGTCGTCGTCGTCGTCGTCGTCGTCATCATCATCATCATCATCAGCAGCAGCAGCAGCAGCAGCAGCAGCTGAAGCATTAGCAGTAGCAACAGTGGCACTAAAAGCATTAGCAGTAGCAGCAGTGGCAGTAGCAGACTTAGTAGTGTGTAGACCTAAAGAGCTTTGTGGTAGACTTCTCGTCATTTGTAGTAGTATGTTAGTAGTAGCAGTAGTAGAAAAAGTAGGAAGGAAAGAAAAAAGTCAAAGAAGAAGGAAAGAAGAACAAAAGAGAAGAAACTTGAGAAAAAAAGAAGTAAATTTGAACGGATGAAACAAACCAACAAAACCAACCAACCAACCACCAACCAACCAACCAACCAACCATGTACCAACCAACCAACAACCAACCAGAAAACTGACAGGCAAGCAAACAAGATAGTCAACATGACAGCAACCTAGCCAACCAACTAACCAACCAACCAACCAGCCAGCCAGCCAACCAGCCAGCCAGCCAGCCAGCCAATGAACCAGTCAGCTAGCCTAATGCTTCACTCAGCCATCCACAGCTTGCACGCATCAAAACCACAACGAGGACGCTCACCCCCATCTCCTTGAACCTGGCGCGGAGTTCTTTAGGGGTCAGGCGGTACTGGTCCAGGCCGTCATTCCAGGTGATGCGATCCAGCACCTCCAGGTCCCCTCCCACCAGCCAGTCGCCGCTCTCGAAGATCATCTGCAACAGCCAGGGTCGTGATGCGAGGTTTGGGGACAAGACATGTGCGGTTGTCTTCCTTCCTGCCTTCCTGCCTTGCTTCCTTGCTGCCTTGCTTCCTGCCTTCCTCCTGCTCCTGCTCCTCTCTCATCTTTTTTCTTCTTGTTTTCTTGTTCTTCTTTTTTTTTCTTCTTCTTCTTCTTCTTCTTCTTCTTCTTCTTCTCCTCCTCTCCTCCTTCTCCTCCTCCTTCTTCTCCTCCTCCTCCTCCTCCTCCTCCTCCTCCTCCTCCTTCTTCTTCTTCTTCTTCTTCTTTTTCTTCAGACAATGCAGCTCTCTCGCTCAGACAGCAACTATTGTTGTCTGTCGTATGAGCGAAAATGCGTTGCGCTGCCGTTAATTAAGCGCCTGACAAGTCAGACCTTTTCTTTCAAAAATAGTAAGCTTTTTTTCTCCTCTCTAAAGAGTCGCTTCACACCATCAGGGAACCCAAGATTATTTTTTTTTGGGGGGGGGGGGGGGGGGGGGGGGTCATGAAATGGATTGTATCTTGTGCGGTGTTTTAAGCACATTTTTTCTCCACGAAATTCAAGCTCACCTCCCCTCCCCCACCTACCCAATAACACGTTCCCATAATACAATCGATAAGTTTTACTCTGTTTTTGTCTCCTTAACATTTGCTTCGTCTCTGAAAGTGAATCATCATTACTTTAAAAATAAAAAAATCATTTTCAGGCAGGGACAGCTCTCAAGATGTGTTTATGTCCGTTTTCATGTCCTCTAAATGAGTGTTAACTCATGGAATCTCGGTTTACAGTCCCATCCGAAAGACTAGCACCCCGACCATCACTCAAGATATGGTGTAATGTGGAAGAAAAAATCGGATCTGTTGCATCCTAGTTATGTGTATCAAGCTCCAGAACACCAGGACACAAATTCATCTCTCTGCCAAAGGCGTCCATTGCGATGGATATTTCCCCTAGAGCTAACACCGGTTACAAATCCATTCCCTGCAAACCTTTTTGAATGAGACTATAAACCGACATCATGTATGAAAACTCCTGCAGGACATAAATGAAACGGTAAAACGGTGGCATACGCAAAAATCTCACCATTGGTGAAGGAACCTCAGAACTCTAGCCTAGGAACGAACGAAAAAACAACAAGAACAACCTGACAAAATCAGTGCAGTGCCCCAACGACTCCTCAAGAAGTTAAGGGAGAAGTTAAATCAGCGGTGTCTGATGTTCATATCCCTCACTGACCACACTCACCTTGACATAGGGATGTTCAGTGTTAATCATGCTCTTCTCTCTTCTTCTCCTTCCTTTAGTGGGTGGGATGCCTGCTTCCTGATCTTCTCCCGGGTTTGTAACTTCGTAGCAGGTCTGCTCGCTAGCCTAAGCTAATGCAATGCGACTTCAGAGCAGCTAATTTTTTATATTGGATGCATGCTGGGTATGTTGGCGTTTCCGTAACCCATCGAACGCTGACATAAATGACGGGTTTTTTAGCATGCATATTTTATCTTCTGTGTTTGTATATACACAGGCACCAGCAGGTCTGCGCTTTAGGTTGACCTGGGAGATTGTAAAAATCCCCTTACTTAATTCACCAAGTGTTGCTGCTTAGAATCAAACCCACAGTTTTATGGATCCAGGGGACTGAGATTAAACCACTCAGCTAAAACGACTGTCAATTATGGTCCCAAACTGACAGCATTTACCTTGATATAGGGGTGTCCAGAATAGACTATGGTCCCAAAATTGACGGCATTTACCTTGATGTAGGGAAAGGGGTCCAAAAATGATTATGGTCCCAAACTGACCTTAATGTAAGGGTGTCCAGAACTATGGTCACCCAAACTGACGGCATTTACCTTGATGTAGGGGTGTCCAAAATAGACTATGGTCCCAAACTGACGGTATTTACCTTGATATAGGGGTGTCCAGAATAGACTATGGTCCCCAAACTGACGGTACTTACCTTGATATAAGGGTGTCCATAAAAGACTATGGTCCCAAAACTGACGGCATTTACCTTGATATAGGAGTTTCCAAAATAGACTATGGTCCCAAAACTGACGGCATTTACCTTGACGTAGAGGTGTCCAGAATAGACTATGGTCCCCAAACTGACGGCATTTACCTTGATGTAGGGGTGTCCAGAATGGACTCTGGTTCCCAAAACTGCCGGCAGTTACCTTGATGTAGGGGTGTCCAGAATGGACTGTGGTTCCCAAAACTGCCGGCATTTACCTTGATGTAGGGGTGTCCAGAATGGACTGTGGTTCCCAAAACTGCCGGCAGTTACCTTGATGTAGGGGTGTCCAGAATGGACTGTGGTTCCCAAAACTGCCGGCATTTACCTTGATGTAGGGGTGTCCAGAATGGACTGTGGTTCCCAAAACTGCCGGCAGTTACCTTGATGTAGGGGTGTCCAGAATGGACTATGGTCCCAAAACTGCCGGCAGTTACCTTGATGTAGGGGTGTCCAGAATGGACTATGGTCCCAAAACTGCCGGCAGTTACCTTGATGTAGGGGTGTCCAGAATGGACTATGGTCCCAAAACTGCCGGCAGTTACCTTGATGTAGGGGTGTCCAGAATGGACTGTGGTTCCCAAAACTGCCGGCAGTTACCTTGATGTAGGGGTGTCCAGAATGGACTGTGGTTCCCAAAACTGCCGGCATTTACCTTGATGTAGGGGTGTCCAGAATGGACTGTGGTTCCCAAAACTGCCGGCAGTTACCTTGATGTAGGGGTGTCCAGAATGGACTATGGTCCCAAAACTGCCGGCAGTTACCTTGATGTAGGGGTGTCCAGAATGGACTATGGTCCCAAAACTGCCGGCAGTTACCTTGATGTAGGGGTGTCCAGAATGGACTATGGTCCCAAAACTGCCGGCAGTTACCTTGATGTAGGGGTGTCCAGAATGGACTCTGGTCCCAAAACTGACGGCATTTACCTTGATGTAGGGGTGTCCAGAATGGACTGTGGTTCCCAAAACTGCCGGCAGTTACCTTGATGTAGGGGTGTCCAGAATGGACTATGGTCCCAAAACTGCCGGCAGTTACCTTGATGTAGGGGTGTCCA
>CM054134.1:73404791-73407291 GCA_028751875.1 Rapana venosa | reverse complement strand
TTTCCCCATTCGGTCTGGATGGCAAAGCCTGCAGTCTGCCACAGTGACCCTGCCAGTCATGTCCAGAGTTTTCCTGGAGCTGTACTGGGCTCTACTGGCCAATACAACACAACACAATACAACACAAAAAAATGCAACACAATACAATGCAACACAACATAACGCAATGCAGCACAACACTACACTACACTACACTACACTACACTACACTACACTACACTACACTACACTACACCACACCACACCAACCACACCACACAACGATATACTACACCACACCACACCACACCACACAACACTACGCCACACTACACATTACAACACACCACATCACACCACACAACACTGCACTACACTATACAATACAACACAACACAACACAAAACACCACACCACACCACACCACGCTACACTTCACTACACTACACAATAGAACACAACACAACACAACACACAACAGCACACTACACTACACTACACATTACAATACACCACACCACACCACACCACACAACAGCACACTACACTACACTACACTACACATTACAATACACCACACCACACCACACAACATTACACCACACCACACAACACTACGCTACACCACACTACACAATACAATACAACACACCACACCACAATACACTACACTACACACTACACACACCACACTACGATACACTACACTACACTACACTACACACTACAATACACCACACCACACCACCAGGCAATACAACACAACACAACACACTACAACACAGCACACTACAACACACTACACCACAACACACTACAACACACCACCAGGCAAAACACTACAACGCAACAGGCCGTCTCACCATCCAGCAGACAGCCGAAGTGCTGGCACTGCAGGTACTCTCTCTCCCTCATGAAGCCGGACAGGGGCGTGGCCCAGCCCTCAGCCAGTACCTGGGTCCACTGCAGGTCCAGCTGTACACCACATCATACCACATCACATCATACCACATCACATACCACATCACACACCATAACGCCACACCACATCACACCACATCACATCACATAATATCACACCACATCACACCACACCACATCATACCACATCATACCACATCACACCGCATCACTTCACATCATACCCCATCACATCATACCACACCACATCCTACCACATCCTACCACATCACACCACATCATACTACACCACATCATACCACACACATAACACCACATCACATCATACTACATCACAGCGCAGCACATCACATCACACCACACCACAGCACACATCACATCATACCACATCACACACCATAGCGCCACATCACAGCGCAGCACATCACATCACACCACATCATACTACATCACACACCATAACGCCACATCACAGCGCAGCACATCACACCACATCATACTACATCACACACCATAACGCCACATCACAGCACATCACAGCACAGCATAGCATACCACACCACAGCACAGCACACCACACCACAGTGAAGTCCAGTCAAATTAAGTTAAATGCAGTCAAGTGAAGTGAAGTCAAGTGCAGTGAAGTCAAGGGCAATGAAGTTTTAAGTGCAGTGAAGTAAAGTCAAGTGTAGTTCATGTTAAATCAAGCGCAGTCAAGTCAAGCGCAGTCAAGTCAAGTGCAGTCAAGTCAAGCGCAGTCAAGTCAAGTGTAGTCATGTCAAGTGCAGTGGAGTGAAGTCAAGTGCATTCAAAGTCAAGTGCAGTCAAAGTCAAGTGCAGTGAAGTCAAGTCAAATGAAGGGTAATCATGTCAAGTCAAGTGTAGTCATGTCAAGTGCAGTGAAGTGAAGCCAAGTGAAGTGAAGTCAAGTCAACTAAAGTTTTACATTAAAAAAAAGGTGAGTTAAGTCTAGTGAAACAAAGTCAAGTGAATTTAAGTGACGTTAAATCAAGTCAAGTGAACTCAAATCAAGTAAAAAATGTGAAATGAAGTGAAGTGAAGGAAATCCAAGCCATGCCAGGCCGTGTGAAGTCAAGTCAAGTCAAGTCAATCAATTATTGGAGCTGTGCCACACGTGGCAATTATATCATGTATTGTACACGTGGAACAACAATATACATGGGAAACAAGCGACCGAACATTCTCCTTCCCCCCAAAAGTCTCTGTTTCTCTGTCCGTCTCTCTGTCTGTCTGTCTGTTTGTCTCCCTCCCTCCCTCCCTCCCTTCATCTCTCTGAGGTGGAGGTGAGGTGAACAGGTGTGGTGGCACACGTGTGTACAATAGTTATGTGTAAACACGCACAATGTTCTTTTGTAAGATGATATAGCTTACTACTATAAAATGCTGTGTGTCAAGAAAACGCTTTTACTGTGTGGCTGTGTGTGTGTGTGTGTGTGTGTGTGTGTGTGTGTGTGTGTGTGTGTGTGTGTGTGTGTGTGTGTTGTGTGTGTGTGTTTGTTATGTGTGTGTGTTATGGGTGTGTGTTGTGTGTGTTATGTGTGTTATGTGTGTGTTGTGTGTGTGTGTTATGTGTGTGTGT
>CM054134.1:73374791-73387291 GCA_028751875.1 Rapana venosa | reverse complement strand
TGAAAAATAAATGGGTGGCGCTACTCTTGTGGCGACGCGCTCTCCCCGGAGTGACCAGCCCGAATTTCACGCATAACACTCTGTTGTGACTTGGTTCGTCCTCCCCAGCTTATCATCTTGGTGTGTGTGTGTGTGTGTGTGTGTGTGTGTGTGTGTGTGTGTGTGTGTGTGTGTGTGTAGTGTGTGTTTGTGTGTGTGTGGTATGTGTGTGTTTGTGTGTGTGTTGTATGTGTGTGTTTGTGTGTGTGTGTGTGTGTGTGTGTGTGTTTTGTGTGTGCATGCGTGTGTGTGTGTGTGTGTGTGTGTGTGTGTGTGTATGTGTGTGTGTGTATGTGTGTGTTTGTGTGTGTGTGTTTGTGTGTGCATGCGCGTGTGTGTGTGTATGTGTATGTGTGTGTGTGTGTGTGTGTGTGTATGTGTGTGTGTGTGTGTGTGTCACCCAAGACACTGCTCTCATGTCTCATTCCTCCCACCTGAAAAAAATCACTGTGAGACCGTAAAGTACACCACACTGGATGGGAAGTTTGTTGTACGTGGCTCTGTCCTAAGTATCTGGCCATAGAGTCAGCCATGCTCCTACTTCAGAGGATTATTTTCTCCTTGAAATGAAAGGAGAGCGCTATGGATGGCTTGAAGACTATCTCAACGTAACGTTTTAAAGCATAACCTTGGCACTTAGCTCACATCAATAAGTGACAAAATCTCACGGAGCCTCGGTTTCTAGTCTCATCCGAAGGACTTTCTCGGGAGTGGGGTCAGTACTGGTGTTAACTCCAAGGGGGAAATCCCCAGGAACGGGAGTCCTCTTGGTGGCTTAAACCCGGGCTCGATCCCGGGCTGGTCAAATCGAGAGCGTAACGTTCTAACCACTAGGCTATCCCGCCCCCTATATAAAAAAAGAATGAAGGCACTGGCCCGCCCACACATTTCAGTTGACCCGGAAGATCGTAAACATCCCCACTCACCAGACACCGAGATTTGAACCCACCACTTTATGGACCCCCAGGAATTGAGTTCAAACGGTCTTGCGTCAAAGCCACGGGGCTCAGTGGTCCTAAACATTTATAGGGTAGAACAGGTCGAGTCTCCAGCTGCAGGTGCCCCATCGAGGGTTTTGAAGTGCGGTCAAGTTAAGTAACTTGAGGCTGCGACCGTTGCTTTGTGTAACTGTGGTATGTGGCCCAGACCCAGCAGCTGACAGAGCTGTGGCTGTGGTTTCTTTGGTTGTGGTTTGTTTGGTTATGGTTTCTTTGAACGCGTTGTAACAGCTGACAGAGCGGTTTCTTTGGTTGTGGTTTCTTTGAACGCTTTGTAACAGCTGACAGAGCGGTGGCTGTGGTTTCTTGGTACGCTTTGTAACAGCTGACAGAGCGGTGGTTATGGTTTCTTTGGTTGTGGCTTCTTTGGTTGTGGTTTCTTTGTATGCTTTGTAACAGCTGACAGATTGGTGGCTGATGGTTTCTTTGGTTGTGGTTTCTTTGGTTGTGGTTCTTTGTACGCTTTGTAACAGCTGACGGAGCGGTGGCTGTGGTTTCTTTGGTTGTGGTTTCTTTGTATGCTTTGTAACAGCTGACAGAGCGGTGGCTGTGGTTTCTTTGGTTGTGGTTTCTTTGTACGCTTTGTAACAGCTGACAGAGTGAGTGAGTTCAGCCGTTCGTGTATTGTGTGTGTGTGTGTGTGTGTGTGTGTGTGTGCGCGCGTGCGTGTGTGTGTATGTGTGTATGTATGTATGTATGTATGTATGTTGGATGGATAGATGCATGTATGTGTGGGTGGATGTATAGATGCATGTATGTATGAATGGATGTATAGATGTGATGTATGTACGTATATACGTATGTGTAGTGTGCATGGATGGATGGATGATGGATAGATGTATGGATGGATAGATGGATGATGATAGATGTATGGATGTATAGTGGTGTATGAGTTTATATGTATGTATTATGTTATATGTAGTATATCTATATATAGTATTATATATAATATATATTGTGTGTGTCGCGTGCATGTATGCGTGTGTGTACAAAGAAGTAGAGTAAAGCAGGTACAGATAAGAAAGTGCATCTCCTATAATTATCATCACAAAAATCATCATTTTTTCAAAAAAAATGGACCCCCTCCCCCTCAACAAAAGATCTACTTGGAAATGTAAGATCTGCTGCTGAAAGTTGCTGAGGCTTTTTGCACTAGCCGAAGACCCCTTAGCTTCGCTCGACTTCACTCATGAGTTTCGTCCCCTGATCCTCATAGGTGAAGGTAACTGATGAATCAGCTGTTAGTTTTGCACACATACACACACGCACGCGCGACAGCCACACACACACACACACACCACGCACGCACGCGCGCACGCGCGCACGCACACACACACACACACACATGAGAGAGAGATAGAGAGGGAGAAAGAGAGAGAGAGAGAGAGAGAGAGAGAGAGAGAGGGGGAGGGGGGAGGGGAGAGGAGGGAGAGGGAGGGAGAGGAGAGAGAGAGGAGAGAAGGCCAGCGAGCCATAGATATTGTAGACTAGGAAATACACATATCATTCAGCTCACGTAAAGAATTGGCAACAGAGGCTGTTGGAACAGAAGAGCTTTCCTGACAAAATCTTCGATCCCCCCCCCCCCCGCCCCTACCCATAAAACCCCCAACAAAACACTCATACAGGAAAATAGATACACATACAGAAAGGGGAAGGGGGGGGGGCGGAAGAAGCAAAAAACCCCCAACAACAACAACAAAAAACAAAACAAAACAAAACAAAGAAACCGGGGGAAGCTACTCTTGCAGGGGATACTTTCTCTCTAAGGAGAGCACCCCCGAATTTGACTTTGTTAATGCTGTTATTATCCTTTCAGTCATTTTCCTCATCTTCTCCTTTTGGTCATCGCAAGGATCACTAGCCGCCGTGTGAATGTTGGTGTTACACTTGAGCACAATATATATATATATATATATATATATAATTATGATAATAATTATAAGCTACTTGCTTGTTGTTGCTATGCTGATTGTGTTCATCACGTCATACTTGTTCCATGCTTATTAAAATGAAGAAATCCTAGTTAAACCAGCCCCCGAATTTCACGCACAGACATTCATCTTGACAAAAAGCGGTAGATCTATACGGTACAAAACACACCACCTACCTAAAAAAAAAAAACCCAAACAAAAAAACAACAACAAAAAAACACACACCACCTACCTATCCTTGAAGACAAATATTTTTTTTCCTCGTACGGCTCTACTTGTTAATGTTCCACCATAAAAGCATTTATATTCCATCATGTCTCTAAAAGAGTACTTTTCCTGACACATTTACAGTCTCTTAATGAATCGTGAGAGGGCAAAGATTGCATACTGGTCGGAGTCAAATTGGAGCCGAAGATATATAAGTGGTCTAGCGGTAACGCACCTGTACATAAAGCGAGAGGTTACAAACTTCATTCACGTCTGAACACGTTTTGTCTACGGGTATTAGTCTTTTGGATGAGACAGCAAACGAATTATCGCGCACAACTCAGCGCACGAAAAATGAATCTACACCAACAATAGAACTGTCTACGGCAGTATTATGTAGGAAAAAAGTCACTTTGACAAGGAAACGAAGGTAAAGACTACACACACACACACACACACAAATTACACAGCGACTATACATCTACGTACACTTGACCCGAAATGAATTACACTAGGAGGATATATAACTCTCGACTACTTACTACCACTACTACTATATAAAATAACTCTCGACTTTCTGCTCTACTACATTAGTAAAAAAAAAAAAAAAAAGTAGAGGTCAGTTCAATCTGGCTAATAGAGCCACTCATACTTAGTTATCTAGAGCTTAACGTCCTCCAGGTCACCCCATTGGGGTGGGTGGGTGGGCTGCTGGGGGAGGAGGGGGGGAGGGGTTCACTCGTACTAAGCACGTTCTTTTCTTTCTATATTACACAGCACAATGTTTCGTCCAGCTCTTCGACAATTCCGTGTAGCCTCACTGCAACTCCTCAAGAAGTTGAATGAAGAAGTCAGTCAGTCAGTCAAATCAGTGACTGTGACTTGCTAACTGTGTCCAGAACGTGCTTGATAGACACAACACGACGTTTGGTTTGGCTACGGTGGAGGGCGACAATGTTACGCTCATGAATAAGAATGGCCACAAGCCAGTGTTGTCTGTCTCAGCCAGACAGGCACAAACAATGAAGCGAGGCGTGAACCCCGTCACGTGTGGTTGGAGGGTTAGGTTGTGCTTTTGCATGACACTCTCACCTCATTTCAGGGGGCGGGGAAAGATTAGGCCCAGTGGTCAGAGCATCCATCTCCTGATCTGAGGGCAACTGAGGTCCTAGGTTTGACTCTACATTAAGGTATGTCAGGGAGATTTTCCCCTGAAATTCACACCGATACAGACTTCACTTTGCTGCGAGTTTGTAGGATGAGACTATAAAACCGAGATTTCGGGTACAAACAAACGCAATACCATCTCGAGAATACGTTAAAAGCCCATAATTATTAAAGTCGGCCAGCTCGATGTATGGCCAGTGAGATGAAGATACAAACATACCCAGCATGCTCCCTGCTACACGAAGAGAGAAATGGGATCCCCAGGTTCAACATTTCTCAAGGGGATATTTTCCCCTGGAGTTAACATCAGTGCAGACCCCGCTCTCCCCAAAAATCCCTTGGGATGAGACTATAAACCGAGGCCCCGTGTGCGAACGCACGCAGAACATCTTGCGCACACGTTAAATCCTGTTCCGCTTTTCGTAAGAGTAGGCCATTGTGTGCCGGTGGGAACAGATGACAGAATTGACAAAACCGCATACACACGGGGACTTGATTTAAAAAAGCATAGAAGTGCTTATTCCATTATCCTCGATATAAAAGAAAAAAATAAATTAAAAAAAATGAAGACACACTTCCTGAACATTTCGGGGTGGTGCTCTAACGACTTCTGAAGGAGTTAGGCGAGAAGTCAAACCAAGTCTGGGGGCGGGACAGACTGGTGGTTAGAGTGTTGTGATGGCGACATGCCGGGCCCGGGTTTGAGCCACCACAGAGGCACCCGCAACAGGGGATTCCCCCCCCCCTCCCCCCCCGGGGGTTAACAACATCAGTGCTGACTCCAGTCCCTGAAAGTCCTTCGGGCGAGACTATAAACCGTGTGTAAAATGCACGCAGAACAACTTGTGCACATGTTAAAACCCCTTTCCCCCTTTCAGACAAGTAGGCCAATGTATGCCTGTAGAAAGATATATTTTTTAAAACCCCACGCACATTGGTGTCGTGTTTGGCCATCAACCCCGAGGTCAGAATACGGCTACCTTAATGGTGGGGGGGGGGGGGGGTGGTGGTGGTGGAAACCGATCACATAGGTAAAGTCTCACCATAGGTGAATCTAGCAGCTCTATCCAGGAATGAATGGGAACACGCACAACAACAAAAATCAAGTCAAACTCATTTTGTGGCTTCTTAAGAGTCTTTGAAGTTTTGAGTGACCGAAAGAAAAAAACAACTGTATTTAGTTTAAGTTTGACCAACACGCTGAACTGTTTGACATTGAAGCAAGGTCAATATATTTTCTGAAAAAAAAAAACAAAGCTGCAATGCACGTTACTTTATGCAGGAATCCCAGTTTCACCAACATGTTTCATTTTCATTTTTTTTTATAATGCTCAACCGTTTGACATTGAAGCAAGGTCAATATATTTCCTGGGAAAACTGCAAAAGGTTTATCCTATGCATGGATCGCAAAACTGGCAAACTTGTTTCGCCAGAATGCTCGACCTTTATGACATTGAAACAAGGTCGATACATTTCCTGAAAAAAGCTGCAATGCTAGTTACCTATTATGCACACATCGCAAAACTAACTCGCAAACAATCCACGAGTGTTTTCACTAACATGTCCATTGCTATGTTTTACCACATGTGGTCTGTTAGTAGTTTTTCATAACGATATTCATGACCACGTTTTCATCACAATTGGTCTTATTAATGTTTTCCACAAGGACATTCACTACCCTATTTTACCCCCAACAGCCTTCGAGCCATACGCACAGTTATTTATTACTTTTTTGTAACACACGAAAATCAATTATGTACAAAATAGAAAAAAAAGAAAGAACCTTGATAAAATCAAATTAATGATGAAAATGGTCGTGGGCAGCATTGCTCATTAATATAACCAGAGAATGATGGGTGTTGCTTAATTAAAGACCACGGGAGAGCAAGAAGACCTTTTGGAGAATATCGGTGTGTAGAGGTTCATTGACAGTCAATAATTGCAGTGGTTGTGGTTTTAATGTGGTAGTTAATGTCCATGACAACTGTTGGTCCAGTGAGCTAATGTTTCAACTCTTTCAAGGCAATGTGGTTACCGCTTTAGTAGGGAAATGACAAATGTAGCTGTTTCTCTTCTCTCTCTCTCTCTCTCTCTCTCTCTCTCTCTCTCTCTCTCTCTCATCTTGGTTTCTTAAGTCATATTTTTGTAACTGATTTTTGTTGTGGTGGTTGTGGTTACGTAATAACATTTTGTTTTTTGTGTTTTTCCTGATTTTTCTCACTAAAATGCTAAGCAGTTCGGCAACCCCCTTCATGTATGGGCCAATGGCCTTTTTGTGAATAAACCTTTCAGTTCGAGTTCGAGTTTCTCTCTCTCTCTCTCTCTCTCTCTCTCTCTCTCTCTCTCTGCGCGCGCTCGCCTTTATTTGTGCCCTTCTCTTAAGGTTTATATACGTCTCGTTCTCTCGTCTTCGCTTATCATCCTCTTTCTTTTTACCTAATGGAGTTGTTTACAGAATAACATTTCTCGTGCAACCAACCAATCAACCAGGCAACCAATCAGCCACCCACCCACCAAACTAAGAAGAAATAAATGACAAAGACACTTGCAAACAAACCAAAAAACCAACCCCCCCCCTCCCTCTCTTTCTGTCTGATCTGACCTTCCCATCACTTTCACCTATTCTCTACCCCCCACCCCCCTGCACCCCCCCCTCCATCCCTCTCTTCCAACCAATCTTCTCCCTCCAACGTAATGATACATTCCTTTATCCCCCCCCCTTTCCCCCTCCCCCCCTTCCCTCCCTACCCCCCTCTGTCTATTTTCAACCCTCCCCTCCCCCTTCCTCAAAAAAAGAAAAAAAGAAGCCTTACCTTAGACATGGCTTGTTGATAGTGGGCACTGGACATGGTGATGAAAACTCTTGACCTCCTGGGCTCACAAGATATAGTTGACAAACAGTTTTGCGAAGATGGACAGTAGGACAGTTCACTTTTGACCAACCGGCAAAGACGTTTCACTCAAGCAACCAAGCGACCAGTCAGTCAGTCAGTCAGTGCTGAATAACCCCTAGGGTGGAAAAAGAGGGACTCCCAACAAAGTGGACAAGGGAACAGAAGGAGAAGGTCTGTAACCCTCCGAAGAAGCCGTGCTAAATGACGGGGGAGATAGCAATCTGCTACAGGGCGATGATCCCCCGTTTTATAGGTTGAATTAGTCCCAGCTTCTTTAACCCTTTTGGGACTTGTAACGGGATTTAGAAGGTGTTGCAGGATGTTGGTCACGCGCGCCCCAAGGGGAAAGATAGCCTGGGTTGGGTTGGAGAGGGTTAATCGTTGATGAGGAAGAGATAAAGGAGGGGGGGGGGAGGGGAAGGGGGAGGGGGGAAGGGAGGGTAGGTTAGGTTAGGGGGAGGGGGGGGATGTTTGTGGAAAGATGCTGACGTGGAAGAAGCTGGTGTTGTTGAGAGGTGGTTGGTTGCACGTGTGCATGGACTTATGTATGCACGTCACAGATTAGCATACTTAATCCGAATATGCTTTTTGTGTGTGTGTGTGTGTTTTTGATAATTAGTTCCACACAAGTATACAGTCACACAGTCGCGGACATACACGCGCTGCACACAAGTACAGGACAGAGAGGCACACAAACACAGACACACAACACAACACACACAAACAATACAACACAACACACAACACAACTCACACAACACACACAACTCACACAACACAACACACAGACACACAACACACACAACACAACACACAACAAAACACACACAACACAAACAAACACACACACATACATAACACAACACAACAACATACATATACACACACACACTAACCCTTCCTCCCCTACGCCCTCCACCCCCCCCCCCCCCACCACTTCCCTCACAAACACACGTGTTACGTGCGTGTGCAACCGACTGTTGATCTTAATTAAAATCCTTCTTTGTTATTGGAATCAATTGTGTGTGACAGCAGTAATTAAATAGCTGGACATCTTCAGTGTCTTAGCCCCAGATCCACTTTGTCAACGGTCTTCATTGCCAATCCCAAACTGACAATCTGTTACTGGTTTAACCCCCTCCCCCCTCCCTTCCCTTCTCCCCCCCCCCCCTCTCTCTCTACCCTCCCTCCCCCCTCCTCCCAAGTCCCTAACCAGAGTAGAAAGATGTAACTTTTTTCTAATTTGTATTGACTCCATTTATGCATGATATATTTAGCTTTTTTTGGGTTAAAAGTACATATTTGTTGCTTTACAAGATTCAGCGTTATATAAATTCCATACATTATTATTATTACTTAAATTTTTATTATACTTAACCCTGCAAACTAAGCTAGCTGTACGGCCCACCACGAGAGGAGCTGGAAAGGACTTGCCACAATTTCTCCCAGATACATCTGACAGTGTATAAACAAAACAAAAAAAAAGAACGAGAGAAGAAGAATATTTTACAACTTATGTAACTCGTGATTTTAAAAAAAAAAGGTCTATGTCTATTTGGTTTAAAAAAAAATTGAGATGTGACTTTTTTGTGTGTTCCAAAGCTAGAGTTCCAAGGTTTAACAATGGTGAAATTTTTGCATATGCAACCGGTCCCCTCTCCCCAACCAGTAAGGTAGCCGTATTTCGAATTCGGAGGAAACATATGTGGGGGTTGAACCTATCAGTGTTGTCAGGACAGTTTCGAGGTTCCTCCCTGCTCTTGCCGATTTTCAACACACACACACACACACACACACACACACACACACACACACACACACAACACACACACACACACACACACACCATAAACACACACCCCTCACTCCTTAGACCCTCCCCTCCCCCCTCTCCCCCCCCCCCCCCCCCCCCCCCCACATACACACATTGTAGATTTTAAAATGGCATTCTTAAATCGAGCGGTGCAATCATTATGAACTAGCTCTTGACTAATACTACACGAGAGATTTGCACACATGGCAGGATGGACTGGTCTAGACTTAGTTCCTAAAACACACCCACACCCACCCACCCACCCCCACCCACACACATACACACTCACACACACACACTTACACACACACACATACACACACACGCACACACACACTCAGAGGAAAGGCGTACAAGATTTTATCCTCTGGAGTTAACATCAGTACTTACTCCACTGCCGCCAAAACTCCATCGGATGAGACTATAAACTGAGGTCCCGTGTGCGAACGCCCGCAGAACATCTTGCGCACACGTTAAAACCTGTTCCGCTTTTCGTAAGAGTAGATGATTGTGTGGCTGGGAGAACGAATGACAAAATTCACCAAACTGCATACACACGGGGACTAGATGTGAAAAAGCACATGAGTGATTATTGAACAATTTATCGAGATATGAAAAGTTACTTTTTAATTTTTTTTTAAAACTGAGTTCAATTTTTTTTTGGTATGATAGAGGATTAAGTTAATCGATATTTGTCTTATCATACAACACGCTATAACAATTTGGTTTATGTAATAAAATGTGTGCAGCATGTGTGCAAATGAGCCCACCGTGTGTGTATGTGTGTGTGTGTGCGCGCGCGCGTGAGGGCTATGTGTGAGTGTGTGGATGCGCGCGTATACTGGCACGGGCATGAGTGCACGTAATTATACACCAGCGAGTTTAAGACTGGGTTAGGTGTTGCTGATGTTTGCTTTTTTGTCTTGTAACATATGCGTGCTGATGTAGGGATACAGTGTTGTGTTGTTTCTCTGTTATGTTTTCCTGTTTGCTGTTTTTTGTGTATGGCTTCATGGGCCCACGCGAGTTCCTCTGCTTGTGAGAGAATAAAGTAGTGGAATTGTGAAGTCGTGAATTGTAAACTCCCTGAGAACATGCCACTGAAGTTTTCAGGCCACGTGTCGTGGGCAGCTTCAACCTGGCAGAGACCCTCTTTCTCCAGGACAAGACTACCCCCCCCCCTTCCTCCCCACCCCCGTGGGGGTGCCGGGGGGAGGGTGGGGAGGGTGAGGCTGTCAGTATAAATAGCATCCCCACCTTCTGGAATTTGTATGCAAGCAGTTCCCTTTTTTCTATTCCACTCTTTATTTCTGCCTTGTTGCTTTTGTTCTTGTCACCACCTTTTTTTGGTCTATTTTCTGTCTTCTTGGTCCATTCTCCTGTCTCTCTCTCTCTCTCTCTCTCTCTCTCTCTCTCTCTCTCTCTCTCTCTCTCTCTCTCTCTCTCTCTCTCTCTCTCTCCCCCCCCCCCCCCACCCAACCAGAAAGATTGCTTTAAAGCTAAAAGCTGCACTGATTTTCAATATACTGCAGCTGCATCTGAACCCCACATTTCACGACCACATAAGACAGTTCGTTGTATCTGTGCGTCAAATACATTGACAAGAAAATCAATGGAATTATTATACAGTAATCATAGTTATTTAAAAACAAAAACAAAAACAGTCTTCTTTTACCTCGACTTGTCGCATCTTTACGCAAAGTTATCAAACTAAGCTTTGTAGGAAAAAAACCCACCCCAGATTCCTGACTATTCGTATACATTACTCACAGGCATGGTTTTTCTATTGTACAACATTTTTTTTCGTGAGCCGCTAACTAACCACTCTTTCGGAAAACAACAATATTACTCTTATTTAAAAATTTTTTAAGTTATTCTTGTATTTCGAGGATGTATGTATGTTAGTCCGTCGTGTTCGACGATGACCTCCTGCAGCTGCTGTTTCGGAAAATGGGCAGAAATTTGATTATAGTGGAGATGCCTTGCCCACACACAGTACATCCCCACTCTCTCGGCCAAGTGAGCATAAGAACAGTCAGCGTTGGAGATGTTCTCTAAAGGCTAGCTAGCCCCCAGGGTTGCAGCACATAAGGACTGTCAAGTCAAGCCTCCTAGTCAGAGAGTCATAGTCGATCACTAAAGACTAAGCTGTAAAGTGGTATTCCATGAGTGGGAAAGAAAGCCACTGGTCATACAGCCTCTCACTTTGCTGTTGCCCCCAGCGTCAATGGTTTAATCAAGAACTGTGATAAAGCCCAGGCGCTGACGGCACGGGATAATGGAATAAGCACTCAGCTTTATCTTAAGATCAGCTGCTATTGTAGCAGTGCTTCAGCTGCTCTTGTACGTCTGCAACTGTGTCAGATAGCAGGATGCTATCATCAGCAAACAGAAGAATACACTAAACGGTTCTATGCAGTCTTGGGGTTAAAAGTGGCAACCATGTTTTTTTCATATGATCGATGACATTTATGGCTAACTCATCATTAAAAACAGAAGACAACAAAGGAGAAAATGCTGGAAATCACATTTCTAAAATATTAATTGTTTCACAATTGAAAAAAATGAAGGTTTTATAAATACCTCTGGTGTTGTTTATGATAAACGTCCTCACTATCACTATCCACCACACCAAAAATCAACACAATCACTATATACACACCACCACCACCACCACCAACATCAATAATCACAAACACTCCACACACCAACATCAACTAATCACATTCAACACCACCACCACCACACAACATCAAACCAATCACTATAACACACCACCACCACCACCAAACAACACAATCCTATATACACCACACACCACACTCACACACACAATCACTATATACAACACCACCCCACCAAACTCAACACATCCATATCACCCCACACCACAACACAACACACCCATAATACACCACCACCCCACCAAACATCAACACAATCCCTATATACACCACCACCACCACCAACATCAACCAATCCTATAACCACCAAACCAAAATCAACACAATCCTATATACACACCACCACCACCACAACATCAACACAATCCTATACCCCCACCACCACCACCAAACATCAACACAATCCCTATATACACCACCACCACCACCAACCATAACATCAACACAACCCTATATACACCACCACCACCACCACACAACATCAACACAATCCTTATACACCACCACCACCCCACCAAACATCAACACAATCCTTATAACCACCACCACCACCACACACAAACATCAACACAATCCCTATATACAACCAACCACCACCACCACAACACATCAACACAATCCCTTATATACACCACCACCACCACCACCAAACATCAACACAATCCCTATATACACCACCACACCACACCACCACCAAACATCAACACAATCCCTATATACACCACCACCACCACCACCAAACATCAACACAATCCCTATATACA
>CM054134.1:73359791-73362291 GCA_028751875.1 Rapana venosa | reverse complement strand
ATCCTGTTCCGCTTTTCGAAAGAGTAGGCCATTGTATGCCGGTGGGAGCGGATGACATAATTTGCAAAACAGCATACACACGGGGACTGGATGTAAGAGGGCACATGAGTGCTTATTCCATTATCCTCGATATTAAAAAAAAAAGTCATCTTAGCGCTTTGATTTGTTGCTTTACAAGATTCAGCGCTATATAAATTTTATACATTATTATAATTATAATTATTATAATAATTATGATGATGATGATGATGATGATGACATTTTTCCTGTATGGTTTCCTTTTGGCGACCATTTCATTTCATTTAAACCATTTCATACCCCTTTAAGTCACGGCAAGTTTTTCTGCGTGAAATTCGGGCTGCTGTCGCCGGGGAGAGCGTGTCGCCACAAGAGCAGCGCCACCTATTATTTTTTCTTTTCTTTTCCTGTCTGTAACTGTATTTGTTTCCCTATCAGGGTGGCTTTTTCTAACAGAATTTTGCCAAGGAAAACTCTCTTGCTGCCATCTGATCTAAAAAAACCAACCAAACCAACAAAAAACAAACAAAAAACCCCTCTCTTGTTGCCATGGGTTCTTTTCCGTGTAACAATACACCGGACCTCGGTTTATCGTCTCCTCCGAAAGACTAGCACCCAGACCAACACTTATAGCCTAATAGATGGGGGAAAATTTTCGGGGCCAAACGGGGATCGAACCACCGGACACTTCCAGCCCGGACCTTTTTCGTTGTCTAGGCAGGCGCGTTACCTCTAGACCACCGAACCACAGTGTCCAGGCATGAGATAATTGTTTGTAAACACTGGGAAGAGACACGCGATTCTTTCAGTTGTTTTTCCTCACGTTCCCACCCGCCACCCCCCGCCCCCACCCAGCCCGTTATGCATTTTTTATGTGCCTTGATTCGTACTTGAAGTCTTTCATTGAACGGCTCTCTTTTATTGTGTTTTTTATCGCTTTATTTCTGCGTACCGGCGTGATCAGTTCCGAAATGGCTGCGTCCTCAGCCTCCAGCCTGTTTTTTTTATTGGCCTTAAGATGGAAATGATGGAGGTATTTTTTGTTCCTCTCTCTCTCTCTCCTCTCTCTCTCTCTCTCTCTCTCCTCCTCTCTCTCCCTCTCCCCTCTTCTTCTCTCCTTCCCCCCTCTCTCTCCCTCTCTCTCTCCCTCTCTCTCCCTCACCCCCTCTCTCCCCATCTCTCTCTCTCTCCTCCCCTCCCTCTCTCTCCCTCTCCCTCTCTCTCTCCCTCCCCTCTCTCTCCTCTCTCTCTCTCCCTCTCTCCCTCCCTCTCTCTCCCCCCCCCCTCTCTCTCCCTCCACCCTCTCTCTCCCTCCCCCCCTCTCTCCCTCTCTCTCTTCCCCCTTTCTCTCTCCACTCTCCTCTCCCCCCCCCCCCTCTATCTCTCACCCCCTCTCTCTCATCTCCCCCTCTCTCCCCCTCCCCTCCCTCTCTCTCCCCCCCTCTCTCCCCCCCCCCCCCCTTCCTCTCTCTCTTTCTCACCAGATCTACGGGGGTTGTTGTTGGATGTTTGAAGGGATTGGATGGCGCTGATGTTGAACTTTAGAAGTGGATGTTGTTATAGCAGTTGCTGACATTGATACAATGTGGCAGCTCTGATGTGGCCTTCATGGTCGGGTAAGGCTGCACACAGCATGAATTGAAAGGAAACTGGACATTCGCGGTTCTCCCAGAATAGGCATACTGTCTAAATCGCCTCACTTGGGAGTCACTGTGAGATCATCATCCCCCGAAGTCAGAATGCGGCTACCTTCATAGTGGGCAACCCCCCAAAAAAACAACAACAACACCAAACAAGCAAACAAACCAAAAAACCAAAACACAACAAAAACAAACAACCACCCGGTCGCATAGGTAAAAAATCTCACCATTGGTGAACCTCGGAGCTCTAGCCGAATAGCAACAAGAACAACAAGAACAAGAACAAGAACGTTTGGGCCCGAAACTTTTCCCCCATCCACTAGACCAGGAGTGGTGGGTGGTCTGGGCGCTAGTCTTTCGGATGAGACGATAAACCGAGGTCCCGCGTGTTACACAACATTATTCAGCGCACGTAAAAGAACCCACGGCAACAAAAGAGTTGTCCCTGGCAAAATTCTGTAAAAAAAAAAGCCACTCTGATAGGGAAACAAATACAGTTGCAGATATAAAAAAAAAAAAAAAAAAAAGGGTGGCGCTGCTCTTGTGGCGACGCGCTCTCCCCGCGGAGAGCAGCCCGAATTTTACGCAGAGAAATCTCCCGTGACTTAAAATGGTATAAATAAATAAATAAATAAATGACAAGAACAACAACAACAACAATTGGGAGATCGAGAAGCATACAGTGAGGGAGAAGTTCGCTTGTATGACTATTTTCAAACATCTTGTCACACAGGCAGCCATACTCCGACTTCAGAGGATTAAAAAAAATCATTTTAATTAAAAGACAGCTCAAGAGTTTGTTATGCTAAGAACTTGTCATGGCTGACGACAACCTCAACATA
>CM054134.1:73329791-73352291 GCA_028751875.1 Rapana venosa | reverse complement strand
GTTATGAAGTATCATGTTCCATTGATTATTACAGAAGTACACTTGTGGATTTTAAAGTTTCCTTTGCTATTAATTTGCGTTTACTAGCTCTACTGTTATAGAAGGCTGAATGTAACAAAAAAAGCAACTGTCGTGCTTATTCCTTCACCTTCTGAAAATAAGATTGATTCAATCAATCAATCAATCAATCAATCAATCAATCAATCAATGAACCACCCAACCAATCAATCACTCACTCTCTCTCCCTCTCTCTCTCTCTCTCTCTCTCTCTCTCTCTCTCTCTCTCTCTCTCTCTCTCTCTCTCTCTCTAGTTGCTTTACCTTCCCTGTTCCAAAATAGGGCATGTACCCATTTTACAACTGGGTGAACTGGGGGACTGACCTGAAGCCATGGCACAAGAACGGGTCACCCATCCAAGAGGTGATTTTTGTTGGGGTGGGGTTGTGGCTGGCTGAGATATTGCTGATTTGTGGATGCTTTTGGACAGTGTGTGTGTGTTTTAAATATTATGTTTAAATGTTTATTGTTTTTATGTATGGCGAGTAACCCGCCGGAATTTTCTTTGAGATAATAAAGCTTTTGAATTTGAATTTGAATTTGAAGGTAACCACGCTCAATGAATGCTGCTTAACCTTTAGCTGGGGGGGGGGGGGAGATAGTCAATTACTTTAAGGAGCCAGGCCATCGAAAGGAACGGTGGGACAGGGATGATGCCATGCCGAGACGCTTCTCTCCCTAAACCACCAGTGCAACACCAACAAGTTGCGAAACAGGTAGCTGCTTGGAGAGATCGAGAACCCCAATGCGAGTGCTCTGACAGTACCACTGAGCTCTCCTGTCCCCCGTTCTGTGAAACGATGGGATCCTTGATCATGGGCCGGTTACCCTTGAAAACAGTGTGCCAGAGTCGTTGCTACTATCATTATCATCCGGTCTAACTCAACATCGTCTTGTAACAAGCCAGGTGTGAAAGCCTGCGCTGTGTATGCTTTTGTTTTTGTTGTTGTTGTTTTGTTGTTTCGTTTTTTTATGCTTAGGTTGTTTTGTTTTGTTTGCATCTTTGTTTGTTTGTTGTTGTTGTTGTTGTTTTTTATTTTGGGGTGGTGGGGGTGGTGGGGGTGTCTAAAATCACTTAATGTGAACAGAAATTAAACTGAAGATATTACGTTTTTTTGGTGTTTTTTGGGGGTGGGTGGGGGGTGGGGTGGGGTGGAGTCTAAAATCACTGAATGTGAACAGAAATTAAACTGAAGATATCAAGTTACTGCACTTTTTGTTTTTGTTTCGAAGAATACAACTGTATTGAACTAGAATTCCGGTCTTGTGGTGTTCTATGAACGTAGATGAAGAGCCAAGAAAGGGAAAAAAATCTCACAGTACCCAGATGAATGTATTCATCCGACGTTTAATTTATGTCGACACACTCAAAAGCACACACTTGAGCATCAATAAACCCGGACACATGCGTTTTGAAGAGGTATAATATATTTTCATACCAGTCACAGCATCACACACGGAAGCAGCAAAGCTATATAGACGCTATAGGAAACAAACAAGTACACAAACAAACACAAACACACAAGCAAACAAACCAACCAAACCAACAGACAGGCAGACAGACACAGTCAAATCCCAAAAACAAAACAAAAGATACCCACCCCCCTCCCCCAAATCGCTTTTTTGTTTGTATTTTATTTCCAATATTCACCGTCAAATATAATTGTAAAAATATAAAAAAGAGTTGGTAAAAAAAAAGAACACTATGAGAAAATAGACCCCACCCCCTCCAAAAACCAACAAAAAAAAAAAAGAAAAAAAAAGATAAGGGGAAACAAATCTGCCAAGAAGTTGTTGAAACTGTTTTGTACAATCATACAAAACCTAACACCTTTTATTTCAACACAGAAGATCTAACGCACAGCAACAACAATCTTAAAGCTTCGCATACATGCCTACTCAAATACTATCATTATGGACATTGGTTATGGGCAGTTTTGGATTTATAAACACCAACATACCCAGCATGCATCCCCCGAAATCAGAATGCGGCTACCTTCATGGTGGGGCAAAAACAGTCGCATACGCAAAATCTCACCGTCGGGAAACCTCGGAGCTGCTGTTGAGAAACGAAAGAAAGAAAGAAAGAAAGAACGAAAGAAAGAAAGAAAGAAAGAACGAAAGAAAGAACGAAAGAAAGAAAGAAAGAACGAAAGAAAGAAAGAAGAAAAAAAAGAAAGAAAGAAAAAAAAAAAAAGAAAGAAAGAAAGAAAAAAAGAAAGAAAAAAAGAAAGAAGAAAGAAGAAAAAAGAAAGAAAGAAAGAAAACGAAAAAAGAAAGAAAGAAAGAAAGAAAGAAAGAAAGAAAGAAAGAAAGAAAGAAGAAAAAAGAAAGAAAGAAGAACGAACGAAAAAAGAAAGAAAGAAAGAAAAAAAGAAAAAAAGAACGAACGAAAGAAAGAAAGACAGACAGAAAAAAGAAAGAAAAAAGAAAGAAAGAAAGAAAGAAAGAAAGAAAAAGAAAAAACAACAACAGAAACCCCATCACGAATACGAATAAGGGTGGACAACTCACTCAGTCTGGCTCCGCGACTGAGCTAATACTGTCGTTAGTAGGTGGGGAGGCTTAGTAGGTGGTGTCCTGCGTATGTTAGCTCAGAACAGGCACCACTGAACACCACCAAAGTGACCCAGCAGTAGTGCAGGGCCCCTCTGGTTGGTTGATCCACGGCGGCCTGATAGTGATGGGTTCTCTGTGGACCTCCTACCCTGAGGATGAGACATAAATCTGGGTATGGCTGTGGTGGGGGGGGGGGGGGGGGGGAGATTGGAGGATGAGCGGCGTGGGGGCAGCGGGAAAGGGGACGTCACAGAAGATGAGGCAGCCAAACCAAACAAAAAACAACAACCCCATCACGAATACGACCACTTTCCTGGTGGGTAAACACAGCCAGATACCGCAACATTGCATCAATGGTGAATCTGGGAGCTCTAATAATAATAATAATAATAATGTATGGAATTTATATAACGCTGAATCTTGTAAAGCAACAAATCAAAGCGCTCTAGCAGGGAAACTGCAGCAACCAAAAAAGTCCACTTCCTCTTGTCCTCCTTTACCTTCCCGAACAGTCAGTTAGGGGCACTGCACTGAACTGTTCAGGCCGTGTCTTTTTTTTTTTTTTGGGGGGGGGGAGGGCAAGTTCAAACCTGGCGGAGCCCGTCTCTCTCTCTCTCCAGGTACAGGAAGCATGCTGGGTATGTTCAAGTATCGGTAACCCACTGAACGCTGACGTAACATTACAGTACACATACGATTTATTAATAAAAAAAAATTCATTCTTTTATTCGGAGGATAAGGGAAGGATTCATTTTTATTTATTCTTTTATATCGAGGATAATGGAATAAGCACTCATTGCTTTTTTAAAAAAAAATTTTACATCTAATCACTGTGTGTTTGGGGTTTTGTAAATTTTTTCATCTGTTCCCACCGGCACATAATAGCCTACTCTTTCGAAAAGTGGAACAGGATTTAACGTGTGTGCAAGAACTTCTGCATGCGTTCGCACACGGGGCCTCGGTTTATAGTTTCATCCCAAGGACTTTTGGGGAGTGGAGTCTGCACTGATGTTACTCCAGGGGAAAAATATCCCCTTGAACGAGATTCGAACCCGAGTCGTCAGATTGCTAGCGCAATGTTCTAACCACTAAGCTATCCCGTCCCCCATAAGAACTCATTTTTTTATTTTATACCCAGTCCCCGTGCGTATGCAGTTTTGTAAATTTTGTCATCCATTTTCTGCTCGGTAGTGAAGGCACTGGCAGATCTGCACTTTGAGTTGACTCTGGATATCGTGACCCCCCTTCCCCCCAAAAATTCCCGCCCCTACTTTAATAGACGCCGTTGCCAAGATTTGAAACCACGACTTCATGGACTGTTATTTCCCCTGCCATTTCGAAACAGGCTAAAACATGCTTTCAAAACAGTTCTGTGTTTCATATTTTATAAAACCTGCCCTCCTCTCCCCCACCCCAAGAAAAAACCACAGCAACAAACAAACAACCAGCGACAACAACAAAACCTAACAAAAAACCCTCCCAAAACAATAACCAAAAAAAAAATCTCCAGCTACTACAAATTTGCTTTCTGGCTACACTTCAGTTCACGGTTGCTTTTTTTTTCTTTTCCGAAAGAATAGTGGTACAAAAAAAACCACACCCCACTACATTTTAACAAATAATCGGCACCAGCTGTACTTTCTGGAGTGTAGCCTTACGCATCAAGGCAAAATATACACCTCGCCCTCCTCCCCAAAGAAAAAAAATTAACATTGTAAATATCCAGGGCAAATAAACAAAAGTATCAGGCAGTACAAACAGCCTCTGTATTTGAATAGGCATGTACCTTCACCAGGAATTTACTGAAAAAAACCCCACCCCCAAAACAACTCATATCTGTCCTTTCGTATCTTAAATCCATCCCCCCTCCCCTACACACACCCACCCCGGAATCTTTAAACACTGCACACATACAAAACCCCGAGCAAAAAGAACCACATCGAAAATCATCACTGGGATGTAGATAATATTATTCACAGCAAAAACCCCTTCAGCTAGTACGTGTGTGTGTGTGTGTGTGTGTGTGTGTGTGTGTGTGTGTGTGTGTGTGTGTGTGTGTGTGTGTGTGTGTGTGTGTGTGTGTGTGCAGTGTCATTCTGTTTGATCTGGATCCCCGGCTCTGGCGCCGCGAGGATCCTCAGTGATGAAGATCCCGCACTGCCGTGTTAAGTTGTGCTGCAGTCATACGCTTCACACAGCTGTGAGTACAGCTGCCCTCTCACTGAGCAGCACGCCCTCCTCCTCCTCCTCAGCCACCTCCACTGCACTCTGTCCAACCATACAGAGGAGACGAAGTAAGTCATCCATCCATCAACTAACCAAACAACTAATCAATCAGTCCAATGATCAATCAACCAATTAAACCACGTACCCATCCACCCACGAATCCATCCATCCGCTCACTCACTCACCCACTCACTCACTCACTCACTCACTCACTCACTCACTCAGAATTCCAGATATCAAACCAGCTAACAGATTCATCATCATCATCATCATCATCATCATCACCATCATCATCAACAACAACAACAACAACAACAACAACAACAACAACAACAACAACAACAACAACAACAACAACAACAGCATTCAGAAGAAGAAGAAGAAGAACAAAAACAACAATAATAAAAATAATGGTGCTGCTGCTGCTGCTGCTGCTGCTGCTGCTGCTGCTGCTGCTGCTGCTACTACTACTACTACTACTACTATTACTATTAACACTGCTGCTGCTGCTGCTGCTGCTGCTGCTGCTGCTGCTGCTACTACTGAGTATGACAACAACAACAACAACAACGACAGCAATTGCAGCAACTACAGTCACGAAGAAAGAAATAACAGCAAAAGCCGCGAAAGCAGCAACCGCAGCAACAACAGCAGCAACAACAGCAGCAACAACAGCAAGAATAAGAACAAGAACAACAATTACAAACTAGTAACAGCTCCACCATCACCACACCACATTACACTACAATAACAACAACGATAGCAACACCAATAGCAACAGCAACAATGAAATCAAAACCACTCCACCACCACCACCATCACCACCATCACCACCACCACCACCATCATCACCACAATCACCACCATCACCGCCAACAAAGAGAACATTACCACCACTACCACCACCACCACTACTGACAATAACAACAACAACAACAACCCCCCACCACCTCAACAAGAACTACATCGACAACAGTAAACATCAACAACAGCAACAGCAAACAACAAAGAAGAAATGACGATTTTTTTTATTCCATAAAAACCAGTCACAGCAAATAACAAATCAGTAATATTAAACCACCAAACAATCACTGTATACTATATTGTATTATATTATATTATGCTATATTATATTATATTAAATTATATTATATTATATTATATTATATTATATTATATTATATTATATTATACTATATCTCTCTCCATGAAATTCGGGCTGCGCACCTCAAGATTAGTGCAACGCCACAAGAGCAGCCCCATCCATACTAAAATTATAAAAAAAAATACATACCCTAACCTAACCTACCCTATCCTACCCTACCCTACCCTACCATACTATACCATACCATACCATGTAATAGTGAATCTTTTCTACCAAACTGGGAAACAGAAGACAACTCACTTGTTGCTGTTGTTTTCTTTTTCTTTTTCTTCTTCTTGTTGTTAGTTGTTGTTTTTTCAAATCATGTACTAAAATGTAGACTGCCCTTGGAACCCTCACTTTATCGTCATATCATAAAGATTAGCAATCTAGTAGAAAGGGGAAGGGGGAGGGGGGAGGGGGAGGGGGGAGAGTCTGAGTTCAGACTAGAAAGGAACCCTGCAACTTCTGGCATCCTAGAAATGCGTCTACAGGGCAACTAACCAGCTAGCCCCTCACCTCCTCCTCGGACATTTTACCTGCTCTGATCTAACTCTTGATTCCATTCCATTCCATACCGTTTACATCCCTACTGACCACCAAAGCCATATCAGGGCTGTCTGCCACCTCATTCAAGTTTCAGAGCCTTCAGTAACTTTCACGCCACAAGTTTTTTTTTCTTTTCTGAAAAGCAAAAAAAAAAAAAGACAAAGACCTAAATCATTTCGCTCCTTAAGGGCTAATAAACCAGGCTTGTACTGAGAACGCCAGCCTCTCCGCTAAATTTATCACTACCCCAGGTTATTAAAAAAAAAAACAACCTAAGAAAAAGATGATAAACATTTTAACGTACAAAAGTATACATAAAAGTGCCACATAGAGCAAATAACACTGCAATAAAATGACGCCCTGTGCCCACCCCAGTGTTTACAAATATCACTACTTGGTCGGCAGAACGAAAGAACACAGGCAGAAAATCAAAATGCCATATTAATATATATGAAAACAATGTTTTGAAAGACTTGCATGACAAAAGAAAAAGGCAGAAGAATATGCACTGGGAAGGCAGAACCACAGCAAGAGAGATGATCGAAAAGGTAAGGAGAGAAAGACAGAAACAAAGAGAAAAGACAGAAACGTGGACATTTCTAGTGCAAAACTTCCAGAAGGTGGGGATGCAAATACAGGCTACACACCGGTATTAATTTGGGGGTCATGTAGTATCTTGTATAGAGTGCGAGTGGGAAAAAATGTTGGTTATTTTCCAAAAAATTTTAAGCATGTAAAATGGACTGTGCACTTGTTTTTGGGATTGATGACAATAGACACATACCAGGTAGTCCGTGAAAGTTGAAATAACCACCAAATGAGGATTGCCTGTATTCTACAGCGTTGACCCGCGCATTGCATATTGCGGTTAAGGAAGCTAGCAAGACGCAGAACACTGAGGGGTACAGTGTTTGCTGAGTAAATTAAAAGTTTCAAACTACCAAATTGTTCCAAATATCACTGAGTTTTGAGTCAGAGGCTAGTCTTTTCACAAAAAGTTGTTTTATTTCTGTAGATGCTTAGTAAGTGCGAGAATGATAAGAGTACATAGAAAAACGAAAAAAAGAGTGTTTTAATACCGGTGTGCAGCTGTATACTGAAAGAGCCCGCCTGGCATCATCACGGATGGGGGGGGGGGGGGGGGGGGGGGGGGGGGGAGGAAGAAGCTGCTCTTACACACCTACTATTTGCCCAGCCCAAAAGCTGTGTCAGTTGTTGATGTCACAGCTAATTGCCAAGTCCTCTACACTAAAATGTTATGTGGTAAAATGGTATTGCCTTCAGCCATGACAAACTCATAAGCATACACACGGGGACTGGATGTAAAAAAGCACATGAGTGCTTATTCCATTATACTCGATATAAAAAACATAAATAAATAAACAACCTGCACTATCCTTTTAAAGGAGAGAGAGAAAAAAAAATCCTCTGAAGTCGGAGTATGGCTACCTTGTTTGACGAGGTACTTAGAAACAGTGACACGGGCAAACTCTCTTTTATTCAGTGTGCAATTTCAATCTCAAAGTGATTCCCAGGGGGGATGAGTGAGTGAGTACACATTCTGGGTGACCCCCCCCCCCCCCCCCGAGAGTGTTAAGCTGGGGAACGCACAACAACAACAAGTGGTTAGAGTCATGTATTCCTGGTCTCCTGACACGGGTTCGAATCTCGGTCAAGAGGATTTTTCCTCTGGAGTTAAAATCAGTGCCGACTCCATTCTTCCCAAAAGTCCGGATGAGACTATAAACCGAGGTCCCGTATGCGAACGGATGCAGAACATCTTACGCACACGTTAATACCCGTTAAATGTAAGAGTGGGCCATTATGTGCCGGTGAGAACGGATGACATAATTGACAAAACTGCATGCACACGGGGGACTGGGTTTTTAAAAAAAGCACATGAGTGCTTACTCCATTATCCTCGAAATAAAAGACTAAAAAAAAAAATAAAATAAAATAAAACAACAAACAAACAAACAAAAAGCAACAACAGCAGCAGCAGCAACAGCAGCAGCAGTAGCAACAGCAGCAGCAGTAGCAGCACACACCACCACACACCACCACCACCACCACCACCACCACCAACAACAACAAACAACAACAACTACAACAACGAAAAACAACGAAAAACACCACCACCACCACCAAACAACAACGAACACAACAACCAACAAACAACAACAACGAAAAACAACGAAAAAAACAACCAACCAACGAACAACCAAACCAAACCAACCAAACCAACCAACCAACCAACCAAACCAAACACAAACCAACCAAACAACCAACCAAACCAAACCAAACCAAACCAAACCAAACCAAACTAACCGAACCAAACCAAACAACTCACCTACTACTTAAACTACAAGAGGATCAAAGGTAGAAGCAGCTTCCCTGTCATTTTCAGGGCCTTCTTCGCCAGCTTTTGGGTTTCTTCTGGCGCTGGATGGGAGGAAGGCGCCCATGCTGGTAGCCACCCTGCCACTCTTCGTCAGCATAGCTGGTGGGGTAGCGGGACGGAGGTGGGGGTAGGTGGTGGTGGTGGTTGATGATGGTGGTGTGGCTGTAAGACTCTTGGTGGATGAAGTGATAGTGCGGGGCGCACTGGCAGTGGTAGTGGGGGTGGTGGTGGTGTTGTTGTTGCCAGAAGAAGCGTGGATCCACTGTCGGAGGGAGGGAGAAGGAGGAGGAGATATAACGACGGGTAGTAGTAGTAGCTAGCGTTCATCTTCATTCAAATTTTGTTTGTCATGGTGGGGTTTTTTTTTATAAAAAAAACAAACAACACACCCAAACAAATTTTTGGGTTCTTTTTTTTCTGTGTTTTCGTTCCTAGGTTAGAGTTCTCAGGTTTAAACCGCGACGGTGAGATTTTTTTTTTTTTTTTTTTTTTTAGTATGGGATTGTTCGTCGTTTCCCCCCCCCCCCCCCCCCCCCCAACACTTCCCTCCCCTCCCTCCCCCCCTCCCCCACCGTTAAGGTAGCTGCATGCCAACTTCGGGGATGAGGTTTAAACACCAGTGCCGTATATATGTTGTAATTGGTTACCTGCACTTGTTGTTCCTCACGCTTTTGTCTCAGTTATATGATTGGTCAAGTGGGGAAATAGCATCTCTTCTGAGATCCAAGTAAAGGCCATTTATCTTCAACTTCTTCTGCCTGTGTCAACACTCAAATGTGTCCGACAATGTTCGGGTTAACATTGCTATCCAGCTAAAAATAGACCAATTGGCTGGACACAGACGGTATGATCTCCCTTGCATCCTTTTGATAGAAAAAAGGATCCCCAAAGAACATAAGGCACAAAGATTCATTAGCCACTTATTTTCATACCATTTTTTAAAGAAAAATGTTTTTTAACCACTACTATTTTTGCATAGTTTTCTTCTCTTTCTGTTTTCATCTTTCGCTGGCAGCGGTGGTAGGCCACAAAAATATCTATTTATTCTTAGGGTGGCAATAGACACTTATAAATTCTGGAGGGTGTCTTGCTGTTACCTACCACAAAGGATGAGTGAGGTTTTAAATAGTGCCGAGACCTCTGAAAAGTGCTCAATCAGGAGCCGAAACTCGGGTCAGGTCAGGCCCAAAAGGCAGGGTCCCTACTCAAATATTCCCCTAATGCTGTCTTAAAAGTTAGTGATTTTTTTCCCCCTCGAATATTGGCCAGGGACAGTAGGCCATTTTGGCGTGGACGAAACCAATGATAGAGGTCTCAGACTTTTGGATTTCGCAAGCAGCCACAATCTTACTGTCGCCAACACCCTATACCCCCACAAGACATCAAGAAGAACGACGTGGCACTCACCAAATGGAAAGACATATAACCAGATTGACTACATCTTGGTCCCCAAACGATTTAAGTCGAGCATCAACAAAGCCCAGACAAGAATTTTCTTTGGCGCTGATATTGGCAGTGACCACGACATGGTACTCATGACCCTACAGATCAAGCTGAAGACCAAGAACCAGAAGAGAAATCCCCGTTTGCGGTTCAACATGGAAAAGCTGAAGGACCCCGAAGTCGCTGAAATCTTTAAAGCTGAGATAGGGGGCAGATTTGCAGCATTGAATTTCCTCCAAGATGACATCAACAACCTCACTGAGACCTTCAGCAAGACCATTCAGGAGACAGCACTGGAGATCCTTGGGAAAGAGAGGAAAAAGAACCAACTGTGGGTTACCAACGATATCCTGGACCTGTGCGACCAACGTAGGGAGCTAAAGCCAGTGAAGAACAAAAACCCAGAAACGGCCGAAGAGTATAGAACAGTCAACAGGTCAATCAAGAAGAAGATGACTGAGGCCATGGGGAACTGGATGTCAGAACAATGCTCCAAGGTTGAGAAGGCAATGGCGAAAGGAGACAGCAAAGAGGCGTACCAGACCATCAAGGTACTAACCAAGTCCCAGCAGCCAAAGACCTCCGTTATTGAAGACAAAGAGGGGTCAGTCCTTACAGAGAGCGCCACTATCATGAAGAGATGGACAGAATATTGCAGCGACCTGTACAACTACAAGCTGAAGGCTGATCCGAACAAACTTCACGAGCAAGATCCCAGACCATCAGATCCTGAAAGCACACAGGTGCTGGAGGAAGAGGTAGAAGAAGCAGTAAGATCCCTGAAAGGAGGCAAGTCACCAGGGATTGACAACATCCCGGCTGAGCTCATCAAGAACGGAGGCCCAGAGATGATCAAGGCATTAACAATCATCTGCCAACGCATCTGGACCAGCAAAGAGTGGCCTGACCAGTGGACCCAATCTATCATAGTTCTACTTCCAAAGAAGGGAGACCTGAAGAAGTGCCAAAATTACAGAACAATCAGTCTGATAAGCCATCCAAGCAAAGTTATGCTACGCATTGCCTTGAACAGACTGAAACCACAAGCAGAAGAAATCCTATCAGAAGAACAGGCAGGATTCAGACCAGGTCGAAGCACTGTCGAGCAGATCTTCAACATCAGAATGCTCATAGAGAAGCATATCCAACATCAGCTACAGCTCTACAACAACTTCATTGACTTCAAGAAGGCCTTCGACCGAGTGTGGCAAGAAGCTCTGTGGCAAGTCATGAGAGACTATAACTTCGACGAGGACCTGGTTCAAGTCATCCAGGCGCTGTATGACAGCTCCCACAGTGCAGTCCTCATGGGTGGAGAAATCGGGGAGTTCTTCCGGACTTCAGTTGGAGTTCGACAAGGCTGCCCGCTATCCCCCGTTCTTTTCAACGTGTTCCTGGAGAACATCATGCAGGAGGCCCTCCTTGACTTCAAGACCACAATCACAATAGGAGGAAGGCAGTCTGCAATCTTCGATTCGCAGACGATATTGATTCTCATGGGCCGCATTGAAGAAGAACTCCAGGATCTCACCACCAGACTGGAAACATCAGCCAATGCCCACGGTATGGAGATCAGCACGGAAAAGAGCAAGATCCTAGTGAACAGTACCACACCGACCACTCCCACCAGCATTAAGATGAGTGGCGAGACACTAGAGGAGGTGGAAACTTTCAAGTACCTTGGAGCAGTCATCACCAAAGAAGGTACGAGCACACAAGAGGTGAAGATCAGACTTGCTGTGGCACTCTCCTCCATGACTAAGCTGGCGAAAGTGTGGAGAAACCACAACATCAGAACCCACACTAAGGTCAGACTCTACAAGGCACTCGTCACATCCATTGCCTTGTACAGCTGTGAAGCATGGACACTTACTGCCGATTTAGAACGTCGCATTCAAGCCTTTGAGATGAAGTGCCTCAGGCGGATCCTGAACATCACCTACAGAGACCGTAAAACCAATGACTACGTCTGGCAGCAGATCGAGGCACTGGCTGGCAAACAAGAACCATTGCTAGATACAGTCAAAACGGAGGAAACTGAAATGGTTTGGCCACACAACAAGGCATAACAGCCTGTCAAAGACAGTCCTGCAGGGAATGGTGGAAGGAGCAAGGAGGCAGGGACGACCACGCAAAAGCTGGATATCCAACATCAAGGAGTGGACCGGCCTCACTGTACCAAACCTCCTGAAAGCAGCCCAGGACAGAACCATTTGGCGGTCCACTTGCAGCGTCCGTGCGGGTACCCCAACGGTCGTCCCGACCAAGGGATGAGTGATGATGATGATGATGAATATTGGACAAAAATTAGTTTATGATGAGAATGTAGTTGTAATTGGTTACCTGCACTTGTTTTACCTCACGCTTTTGTCTCAGTTATTTTATATATATATATATAATATATATATATATATATATATATATTTATATATATATATAAATCTGTCGTCCGTTCTCACCAGCACGCAGTCACCTACGCTTTCGAAAGGCTGAACGGGTTTTTGTCACATGTGCGCAAAATGATCCGCGCGCGCGTTCGCCAACGGGACCTCGGTGCCTCCTGAAAGAACTTTCTGAGGAGTGGAGTCGGTAGTGATGATGTTAACTCGAGAGGAAAGAAAAAAACACCTATCCTCTTGAGCAGGCGCCTGGGGGGGCGGCTTGACCCCCCCCCCCCCCCCCCCCCCCCTCTCTCCGCGGTGGTCAGATTACGAGCGCCCCACTCTAACCACTTGGCTTATCCCTCCCCTCCCCCGAACATGGTTATAGGAAGGAAGGTGGCAGGATGGTTAAGACGTTTGCCTGCCAACAAGTAAACCGTGAGGTTCTGGCTTCGATTCCCAGCCTCGCTCTTTCTTCCCAGTTTGACCACCAAAAAAAAATCAAACTGAATGTCAAAGTCCTTCGGATGAGACTATAAACCGAGGCCCCCGTGTACGAACGCATGCAGAACATCTTGCACACACGTTAAATCCTGTTCCGCTTTTTGAAAGAGTAGGCCATTGTGTGCCGGTGGGAACAGATGACAAAATGGACAAAACCGCATACACACGGGACTGGATGTAAAAAAAAAAGAACATGAGTGCTTATTCCATTATCCTCGATAAAAAAAATCATCTGAGCGCTTTGATTTGTTGCTTTACAAGATTCAGCGCTATATAAATTTCATATATTATTGTTATAGAACTGAGAATGAGAATGACTTTGGACTTTTGATAGTAGCAAGGATAGTGACAACGGTAATGTTTTAACAACAAAAAAAGCATTGACTAGAAGACATAAAAAAATTATTTACGCACGCACATACACAACACGTACACACGCACGTGCGTACGTGTGCGAACACATCCACGCACACACACACACACATACACCATACACCAATGTATGCATTCAATGTTTTAAAGACCATTGACTAGAAGACAGACTTATTTCACACACAGATAATTATGTATTGATTACACTCATAACAATGACAATCAGGCAAGTACTTCTGAGAAATGTAAAAACTAGGTAGTCAACATCATTGTGAATTCAGAATTTGAATGCTTACTGCCACAAAAGAATTTCTTTTTCTGTTTGTTTTGCTGATGAGGCGCTGAAAACGGCGTTCCGAAGGCAACAACTGAAATTCTGGAAACAAAGCATGGGAGGGATCAGCCAAAATGGCTGTGGCTTTGCGTACAAGCTGCTGATTGCAGAACGACATGAGATCTGTTTGTTCTTCTCCAATTATATTTGAGCAGATTCTTACAATTCTTTGCAGGCCATTCTTGTTTTTAACACTAAGGTTATTGTACCAACAAATGAAAGCAAAACTTAGAACACTCTTTATGTAAGACTTGTAAAAGAAGGAAAGAATCTTTTTGTCTACCAAAAATGAGTTCAGTTTCCTCAGAAAATACAGACGTTGTTGTCCCTTTTTGACAATAGCGTCAGTGTTAATGTCCAAGTTTAACTTGTGGTCAAAAACAGTTCCCAGATACATATAGTTCGAAACGTTTTCAACTTCCTGATCATGGATAATAATATTCTTAGGCGTATGCCCTGATCTTTTGAAGTCGATAGGCAGATCTTTAGTTTTAGAAACATTTAGCTCCAGATAGGCCTCATCACACCAGTGTACGAACTCGGTGAGGGCTGGACCGTGGTCTAAGACTGATCCGGATAAGAGAGATAACAGAGCACTGTCGTCTGCGAACTTTACCAGAAAGGAATTTCCATTGTTGCTTCTGCAATCATCTGTGTATAGAATGTACAGAAGTAGTGAGAGGACGCAACCCTGTGGAGAACTAGTGCATGTAAATCTAACCGATGAAGATATTTTGTTGGCAAAAACACGCTGTGGTCTTTTGGTTAAAAATTCAATCAGCCAACGAACAAGTTGATTGTCTACGTCAAATTTTGAAATTATTTTGTTAACCAGAACATGAGGCTGCATTGTATTGAAAGCTGAACTAAAGTCAGCGAACAATATTCTGGCATGAGAGTCAGGTGTTTCCAAGTGGCTATACAACTTGTTCAAAATTAATAGTTTGGCATCTTCGACACCCCTTCGAGACCTGTACGCAAATTGTAGTGGGTCAATTGTAGCGGAAAAATGAGAGATTTTACGATATTTTCTAGCGTTTTCATCACAAGAGATGTGAAATATGTAATATTTGATCAAGCATACCAAAGAAGGATTGCAGTATAGAACAGTTCTTACGGATATCTTCATATGCTATACAGTGGAATAAGAAGTGGGTTTCATCTTCCAATTAATTTACACAGAATGGGCAATTTGCATCTACATATTTCGATACCAAATTTGAGAATTTTTTAGACCACAAACCCTGAGCCGAAATTTTGCAAAACAGTCTCTGTGCCACTTGTTTGTGACACACGACAGATATTTTTCTGCTTGAAAGACACTTTTAAATGAATGAAACCATTTATACTGCTCATTATTCTCCAAGTCTGAATTCCAGTTCTGTTATGTAACAAGTAGCCTGTCTTTGAATTCAATAATGAAAGTTGCATGACATCCAGTGCCTTGGCACAGCCAAACCATACCCAAACCATTTTCTACAAAATTCTGTTGCACAGTAGATACCCAGTTGAAACAGCTTGATTCAGGTTGAAACAAAAGCATTTCATATGCCTGTCGACATATTCTTGACATGGGCAACTAAACTAATTTTAACCAATACCTAATACACTTGACTGATGTTCTAATATGAAGTGGATATCTTCATGTCTCCCCGTAGACCTGTTTGTTTGAGGCATGCAGGGGAATATTCAGGAATCTTTTTATGGCAAATGTATGTACGATCTCAATCCCTTTGCAATCTTTAACTAATCCCTACACTTCAGCTGCGTAAGTCAGGATGGGTTCAATTTGTGTGTCAAATGATTTCCAAAATAACTTAGGATCTGTTGACTTGAGCCTTTTCAGTGATTTTCAGTAATTCCATGACCCCTTTCCTTCCCTTTCTGCAAACCTCAGACAAAGCAGTACAAAGACTTAATTTTGTTGTGAAAAACATAACCAAGTACTTATATGAATTAGTGACTTTTACTTCCTCAGTCCCATAATACCATTGTTCCCTTCAAGCTAGGTGCCCTCCCATTCTGAAAACCATCACATTAGTTTTTTCAAGGTCAACTGTCAAATACAACTGATCAGCTTCTCTTTTTAAGCTATTAAGTTGATTTTGGAGTCCAACAACTGTATCAGACAATGAGATGACATCATCTGCAAAGAGCAGTAGAAATAGCTTAGAGAGAGAGAGAGAGAGAGAGAGAGAGAGAGAGAGAGAGTGAGGGGGGGGGGGTATGGGGAGTAAGAAAAAAGAGATAGTGGGGTGGGGGTGGGGCTACATTTCACAGAAAACCTCTGGTATATCGGTAAACTTTTTTCCTTTAAATTCTTAATTCTGTGTGTGTGGTGGTGCGTGTGTGAAAGTAACCTGTTATGTATTTCTACCAGGTCTTCTGTGTGGTGTGGTGTGTGTGTGTGTGTGTACCAGGTCTGCGGTGTGTGTGTGTATGTGTGCGCGCGCGCGTGTGTGAGTGTGCATGCATGCGTGCGTTTGTGTGTGTGTACCAGTGTGTGTGTTGTGTCAACATTCATCTCTTACAGGATCACTCTAGTGTCTAATGTTACAGTTAGCAGCAAACAAACAATGGATTTGTAATCGATAGCTGCCCATAATGGATCGTGTGCACTGTGTGAGGGAAATAGTGGCGTCCTTTAAAAACACAAACAAACAACAGCAACAAATCTTTGTTCAGAAGTGGCCACATGCTGATAGCGACCTACCCCCACCCCACCCCACCCTACCCTATATCATGGGCCCATCTTTCTTTTCTCTCTGTGGATATGTCTGAGCTGCCTGCCTTTCTCTGTGTATTTCTTGTCTGCCTTACTCTGTCTTGTCTGTCCTCTCCCTGGATATGTCTGAGCTGCCTGCCTTTCTCTGTGTATTTCTTGTCTGCCTTACTCTGTCTTGTCTGTCCTCTCCCTGGATGTCAATGCCTTTTACCTTTCTCGTTGTTGTCTCTGTCAGCTGGTTTTATTTTTCTGCTTGCATTTCTAGTTTTGTAAAAAGAGAAAGACACACAAGAAAGCTACCCCCTACCAAACAATAAACTAAAACAGTCACAATCACCACCACGAACAAAAAAAACCCCATACAAAAACATCCGACAGCAGAAATGTAACACAGGTAAGTTATTATAGTTCAGCGGAGAAAACGTAGCACAGTTTAGAATGGTGGCTGAAATTTTGCGTATCTTTCATTAAACAAAATTCAAAGTACACAAAGCGCTTCTTGCTTTTTAACAGGACAATTTAATGCTGATATTGTATTTCTTAAAATAACAAGAGATCTACCTCCTTCATGGACTTTAAAATGTCTTGTTTGGTCTCTTTTCCGCGTTTCAGTTTATTTGGGTTTTTGCTTTGATTGGTTGCTTGAGGTTTTCTTTTAGCGATTTTTCTTGGTTGTCGGAAAACAGGTGTGAATTTACTCCCTCCTCTTTGATATGGATCAGCTACAGAACGAATTGTACCATTGTGAACTTTTCACTTGGTACTAAACCTGAAATCTCCATCTTTTTAAGTTTAAGGTAACTATTCTATATGTGATAGAGTGAACACCAGCCCATCTCTGCACAATACTAGGATACAAGGTGCAATCTCACAGTTCGGACGCAGCCTCTTTAATATAGAGGCTGGAAAAATATTACTTTACACAATGAAAGCAATGTATTTACGAGACCGAGCGTTCAACTACCACCCAAGGAAACAGAGCACTGCACAATTTGCAGGTGTGTCCCAAAATAGTAACACACGTAGCTCCCATCGCATGGGAGGTAATCTATTTACCGCATCATCACATATTTAAGGTAACAATACAAAAAAAATCCCAACCCGTGTGTCAGTATGAATAAATAATCCCTCACGGGATAGCTCAGTGGTCGGAGCACTCGCTTTCCCCCAGCCAAGTTAAGCAGCGTGGAGCGTGGTTACCAGTTTGGATGGGTGACCGTTTGCGCGCCTTGGCTTCAGTACAGTTCCCCCAGGTCACCCAGCTGTAAATGGGTACCTGCCCTCTTTAGGGTCAGGGAAGATAAAGCAGCGAGGGAGAGGAGATGGGCGCCGCCCTCAGTATGCTGGCCCTAGAGAAGTGAGGTCTCTGACGCCTCGCTCCCCTACGACCTTATAGGTTATGGGACTCCTTTACCTTTACCTTTTATACAACGCTAAAAAGTGAAGTAGAATTTTAGATCTGTTTTGTTTTTGTTTGAAATTGTATTACAGTCCTAGCGAAAATAATCCGCTTTAGGGACTGTGGTTACAAGTCATCCCACTTGAACTTGCCAAGTGGTTAGAGCATCGCGCTCGCAATCTGACAACCCGTGTTCGAATCCCGTTCAAAGAGATTTTTTTCCCCCCTGGAGTTGACATCAGTGCAGACTTCACTCTCCCCCAAAAGTCCATGGGATGAGACTATAAACTGAGGCCCCGTGTGTGAACGCACGCAGAACATCTTGCGCACACGTTAAATCCTGTTCCGCTTTTCGTAAGAGTAGGCATTGTGTGCCCCTAAGAACGGATGACAAAATTGACAAAGCCGCATACAAACGGGGACTGGGTGTAAAACAGGCATGAATACTCATTTCCATTGTCCTGGATAAAAAAAAAAAGAACGAAGAATAATGACAGTAAGTTGAGATAAGGCAGTTTTATTCTTTATCCGCTAATAGGGGACCCAGGGTTTGGCACTCCATCGTCACAAATGAAACATTTTTGTTTTAGTGAACAAGCCTTCAGTGCAGTGTCGCCCCAACTCTCCCCAAAAGTACAGAGCACAGAATAGCCTCGTTTGTAGACGTATTCCGCCAGACACACACCCCCCCCCCCCCCTCCCCACCACCGTCCCCCCCCCAAAAATCTTTTAATCCTAAAAATATTATCAGTTTCGAAAGGTTTGAGGTAGGATTGTGCGTCACATCAAACAAAAAAGGGAACAAAATCATACATTTCTCAGTGCGAAAAAAAAAAGTTAGTACGGATTATGCTCCTTCAGGTGACCACGAGAGCATGTAAGGAAAAAAATAATATAATACCCTTTTCAAAATCAAAACACATGCAAGGATAAAGATGTGCACGCATATACGGATATTTTTTTCGCTCCTCGGCTAGAGTTTCCTCCGAGGTTCACCAATGGTGAGATTTTTTTTGATGTTTTTGCGTACGCGACCGTTTACGTACACGATTTAGGAAGCCACATTCCGACTTCAAGGTGATGTAAAAAACCCAAACAACAACAACACAAAAACAAAACCCCAAGACAAACACGACACCAGTTTACATGCGCTTTTAAAAAAAAAAGAAAAATCTTTTCTCTTCCGCTCTTACCGGTGCATATGGCCTACTCTTCCCAACAGGCAGAACGGGTTTTAACGTGTGTGTGCGTATGACGTTTTTTTTTTATGCGGGTTCGCACACGGGATCTGGGTTTGTAGTCTAGTCTCATCGGAAATAGACTTTCGGTAGAGCGGAGAGTCAGTGCTGAGGTTAACTCTTAAGAGGACAAAAACAAAAATATCCCCTTGGACAGGGGGGTCTTGGAGGGGACTCAAATTCGGGCTCGAACCCTGGCCGCTGAATTGCAAGCGCACCGGTCTAACCACCAGGCTGTCTCCCCCTTCCCACCCACCCCCTCACCCCTCTTCCGGTACGCAGAACATCTCGCGCACCCATTAAAACCTGTTCCGATTTTCTCAAGTGTAGGCCATTGTGTACCGGTGGGAACAAAAGACAAAAATTTGCAAAATTTACTGCGTACGCACGGGGACTGGATGTTACAAAAAAAGCACACGAGTGCTTATTCCATTATTCTCTAGGGGACGGGATAGCCTAGTGGGTTAGAACATTGCGCTCTCAATCGACCATCCGGGTTCGATTCCAGTTCAAGGGGGATATTTTCCCCTGGAGTTAACATCAGTGCAGACTCCACTCTCCCCAAAAGTCCTTCGGATGAGACTATAAACCGAGGCCCCGTGTGCGAACGCACGCAGAACATCTTGCGCACATGTTAAATCCTGTTCCGCTTTACGTAAGAGTAGGCAATTGTGTGCCGGTGGGAACAGATGACAGAATTTACACAAACCGCATACACACGGGGACTGGATGCAAAAAAAAGCACATAAGTGCTTATTCCATTATCCTCGATATAATGAATAAATAAATAAATTAAATTAAATAAATCATCGAAATAATAATAATAGTAATAATAATAATAATAATAATAATAATGATGATGATGATGATGATGATGATGATAACAATAATAATAATAATAATAATGATGATGATGATAATAATCACACACACAAAGTCACGCACACGCACCACACACACACACAACACACACACACAACACACACACACAACAAACACACACACACGCACACACAACACACACACACACACACAACACACTCACAACACACACACACACACACACACACACACAACACACACACATAACACACACACACACACACACACTGATAACTCACTGTTTCCCAAAGTTCAGTCAAACTGCCTGATAATTTACTGCTACTACGCGAGCCAACAACCCAAAGCTGATGCAAAGTACCGAGAATCTGAACGATCGGAGCGAAGGTACAAAAAAACACTAAGCTCGTGATGGGTCTTCTCTTCTGGGGTTGCTGACAGCGTCCCTGAGAGCCGAAGCAGCCAGTATGTGGTTGGGTGTGTGAATGTGGGGTGTGAGTGGGCTGTGCCTGCGGTGACCGTTTCCTGTTGGTTCCAAGTCGTAATGATTTGTCGTTTGGGTTTGTCCTTCTTTCTTTTGTTTTTCTTTCTTTCTTTCTTTCTTTCTTCTTTCTTTCTACTTCATTGATTAATTAAGGGGGGAGAAAAGGAGAAACGTTTAGATCGAGTCCTGGAGTGTGTGTGTGTTTGTGTTTGTGTGTGTGTGTGTATGTGTGTGTATGTGTGTGTAGTGTGTGTGTGTATGTGCGTGTGGATGTGTGTGTGGATGTGTGTGTGTATGTGTGTGTGTGTGTATGAGTGTGTGTGAGTGAGTGAGTGAGTGAGAGAGCGAGCGTGCGTGCGTGCAAGTGTTTGTTGTGTGGTGTGTGTGTGTGTGTGTGTGTGTATGTGTTTGTGTGTGCTTGTGTGTTTGTGTGTGTGTGTGAAGAAAAGGGCTATGTGTAGGTATGATTTTATTTATTCTTTTATACCGAGGATAATGGAATAAGCACTTATGTGCTTTTTTACATCTAGTCCCCGTGTGTATGCGGATTTGTGAATTCTGTCATCTGTTCCCAGGATTTTTATGTGTGATGGAGGTCGTGGTGGTGGTGGTGGTGTGTGTATGTGGGGGGTCGGGGTGGTGGAGTGGGGTGATGTGTGTGTGTGTGTGTTTGTGCGTGTGAGGGTGCATGCGTGTGTGGGTGCGTTCGTGCGTGCCTAGGCACGTGTGTGTACATAGAGAGAAGAAAGAAGAAGAAGAAGAAGAAGAAGAAGAAGAAGAAGAAGAGAAGAAAAAAAGAGAGAAGAAAGAAAGAGAAGAAGAAAGAAGAAGAAGAGAGAAGAAGAGAAGAAGAAGAAGAAGAAGAAGTAGAGTATAGTAAAGAAGAAGAAGAAGAAGAAGAGAAGAAGAAGAAGAAGAAGAAGAAGAAGAAGAAGAAGTAGTAGTAGTAGTAGAAGAAGAGAAGAAGAAGAAGAGAAGAAGAAGAAGAAGAAGAAGAAAGAGAAGAAGAAGAAGAAGAAGAGAGTAGAAGAAGATAAGAAAGAAGAAGAAGAAGAAGAAGAATTGCGAAGAGAGATTGCGAAGAAGAAGAAGATTGCAGAAGAAATGCGAAGACGAGTTTATTTATTATTATTATATCTTAGAGAAGAAGAATTGCAAGGAAGAAAATGAAAAAGGAATGCAAGAAAATTGCAAAGAGAAGATTGCAAAGAAAGATGGACTGCAAAGAAGAACATTGCAGAGAAGAATTATTGAGAGAAACTTGTGAGAAGAAGACATTCACGGAGAAAAGGAATTGCAAAAAAAAACATTTTGAAGAAGAAAATTGCAATTAAAAAGAAATTGCGAAGAAGAAAGACTGACGACACAAGAAGAATTGCGAGAAGAAATTGCGAAGAAGAAGAATTGCGAAGAAGAAGATAGAAAGAATTGCGAAGAAGAAGAAAGAAGAAGGAAGAGAAGAGAAGAAGAAGAACAAACAAAAAGAAACAAAAGAAGAAGAACAAGACAGAAAAGACAAGAAGAAGAATTTAAAGAACAAGAAGAGAGAAGGAGGAGAGAGAGGAGAAGGAGGCGAAGAGGAGAGAAGGATGCGAGAAGGAGAGGAGAGGTAGAGGAGAAGTGGAGGAGAGAAGGAAAAGAAGAAGAAGAAAATAAAATGGAGAATATTGCAGTGGCTTAACTGTACTGAGAAGCACTCTACATTTCGTACCTGAAGTGTATCCTGCCTTTGTTTCTTCCGGGTTGGTTTTTGTTTTAGTTTTTGTTTCTTGCTGTATGACGTTAAAGAAACATAAGGACTATACATAGCCACTGGGGCAGAGAGAGGAGAGGAGAGAGAGAGA
>CM054134.1:73322291-73327291 GCA_028751875.1 Rapana venosa | reverse complement strand
GTCTGCCTGTCTGTCTGTCTGTCTGCCTCTGTCTGTCTATCTGTCTGTCTGTCTGTCTTTCTGCCTCTGTCTGTCTATCTGTCTGTCTGTCTGTCTCTGTCTCTCTCTTTAGCACATTGTTGGTAGTGTATATGGAAAGACAAACAGAAATCTGATATACAGCTCGATTGATCAGGTTCATTGTTACATGTAATGTCACAGTGTTCATCACGTTGCCTAAGCGCGCACGCGCGCGTGCGTGCGTGCGTGTGTGTGCGTGTGTGTGTGTGCGTGTGTGTGTGTGTGTGTGTGTGTGTGTGTGTGTGTGTGTTTGTGTGTGTGTGTGTGTGTGTGTGTGAGTGAATTTGGCATAAATTAATATCAGTGATGGACGATTGCTTGTGTGTAAATACTTTGAATGTATGCGCTTTGAATTGTTGTATTACAAGATTCAGCCCTATATCAAGTCAATGCATCACCACCATAACTACTACTACTACTACTACTACTACTACTACTACTTCTACTACTATAATGATGATGACGACGACAACAACGACAACAACGACGACAACGACAACAATACTACTACTACTACTACTATAATAATAATAATAATGAGGAGGAGGAGAAGAAGAAGAAGAAGAAAAAAGTGAGATAAAATGTTGGGCGGGACGGCAAGGGGTTCTGAATGGTTTTGTTCAACTCCTTTAGAATGTAGACTGCCACTGTATGACTATCGTCATGATTAATTTTTAAAAAAAATCCGTGATTGTAGAAGAAGAGACCGGCTTACGGCAGACAGCATGGATACCACGAACATACCCAGCATGCCGTCTACCCGCTGAGGAAGAATGGGCTCCGCCAGGCGCGGTTTGTTTAAGACACACTCCTTGAACATGTGAAGGTGATGTCCCCGCAGTTCTTGGAGGTGTTAACGGGAAAGCTGACAGATGCGAAATGTGTTGAGGTTTTTGTGTGTGTGTCGAAATGTTTCTTTTCTTTTTTTTAATAAAAGAGTGCTTCGTGAGTTTTGCCTGCAAGCAATGAGTTTTCATGTTAAAGATAGTAAACAACAACAACAACAACAACAACAACGGCAGCAGCAGGAGGAGGAGGAGCAGCAGCAGCAGCAACAACAACAACAACAAAAATGTACAGCTATTTTAATGGTGAGCTAAAAACTGGTCGCATACTAGAAAAAATCTCACCAATAGTGAACCTCGGAGCTCTAGCTGAGGAATAGACCCCGTCCCCCCCTCCCCCCCCTAAAAAAAAACATAAACAAAAAAACCACAAAACAACCAATAACAAAAAACACACACACACAAACACAACAAAACAACAACAAATCAAAGCAAAAAACAAAAAACCCAAATAAAACCCTAAACCCCATGCTGACAGTGCCAATTACCAGAAAGAAGAAAAAACCCAACAACAACAACACACACACACCTAAAAACCACTTTAAGTCACGCAGATTTCTCTGCGTGAAATTCGGGCTGCTCTCCCCCGGGGAAAGCGCGTCGCCACAAGAGCAGCGCCACCCATTTTTTTTCTCTTTTTTCCCCTTCTTTTTCCTGTCTGCAACTGTATTTATTTCCCTACCAGAGTGGCTTTTTTCTACATATTTTTTTCAGGGACAACTAAATTGTTGCCGAGGGGTTCTTTTACGTGCGTTAAATAATTATGTGGAACACACGGGACCTCGGTTTATGGTCTAATGGATGGGGGTGGCGGTGGGGTTGGGGGTGGAGGGAGTTTCGGGCTCAAACGGGATTCGAACCACCGCGCACTTCCGACCCTGACTTTTCGCTTTCTAGACAGGCGCGTTACCTCTAGACCACCGATCCACCAATCGGTAAAGGAAGAAAGAAAACAAAACTAAACAAAATTAACCCCCCCACAAAACAACAAACCAAAACAACTGTACACAAAGCCAGATTCACACGAGTTCATTTCTGTGTAGTGACAGAAGTGACCGTCCATAAAAAGCAGCAACAACAACAACAACAAATCTAATCCCCCCCCCCCCCCAAGGGCAGTAAGGTGTGGGGGAATCCCCCAAAATATACAGAGTGGTCGAACCTTACACACTGATGAAAGGATTACTTGGAAGACGAGATTTAGGGGGTTAATGGATTGGGCTTGTATGTGTGTGTGTGTGTGTTGTGTGGGGTGTGTGTGTGTGTGGTGTGGGTGTGCGTGCGTGCGTGCGTGGTGTGTGGTTTTTGTTGGTGTTGTGTGTGTGCGTGTGGTGTTTGTGTGTTTGTGTGTTCTGGTGTGTATTTGGGCCCTGTGTGTGTTGTGCGCGTATGTAGGCCTATGGGTGTTTTGTGTGTGTGCGTGATCGCGGGGCACTCACGCACGCTCACACTCACGCAGCACCTGCCACACACGTGTTTTAAAAATACATGTACTAGTAATCTGCACTACACTACTACTACTATACTACTTATACTATCTATACTACTATTTCTACTTACTACTATCTATGGGGGTTTGCATGCGGTGAATGTTTTAATGCAAGCGCTTTGATTTGTTTGCTTGCAAGATTCAGCGCTTTTAAAAATTCCATCATTATTATTATTATTCTACTATTTACTACTTCTGCTCATACTACACTATTTTACTACTACTACCACTACATACTACTACCACTACGATACTTTACTACGACTACGACTAACTTTGCTACTACTACTACACTACATCTACTACTCTGCTGCTGCTGCTGCTGCTCTTACTCTATTATCTGCTACTATACTTTACTACTACTGCTGTTTATACAAACTACACTACTACTACTTTTACTTACGACTAGACTCCCCTACTTTATTTATGATCTACTGTATACTACTTCTGCTTGCTACTGTACTACTACTAATTTTCTACTACTACACTACTATTACTACTATTTTAACTATACTATAACTACCGGACCCCGGGCTACACTCGTTTTGGGGGGCAATCAATGGAGACATATAATATAGAACCCTGTCCTGACCATTCTTTCCGGGTTCCTGCCTTTTCCTGTCTAATATTAGTGCAGCTGTTGGGGGTGTCTATTTACTTTAACGACAGAGAGAGAGAGAGAGAGAGAGAGAGGGAGGGGGAGGAGCGAGAGCGAGAGAAGCGAGAGAGGGGGGGACCTTTGATAATTATTACGGGGAATCCCCAGTTGGCCTATTGACACCCGTGTGTGTGTGTGTGTGTGTGTGTGGTGTTTGAATTTTATTTAACGCCCTTTCACAACGTGTGGGGCGTGGGGGGGGGGGGGGGGGAAGGGGGTAGGTTATAAACTTTAAAAAAATTAATACATTACTTTCTTTTTCGAATGCAAACAAATGCAAGAGAAATTCCATGATGCATGTAACGCAATGAAAAGAAAATAGCTCTTTATAACTGAATGCGCCTTTCAGCTCTGGCGTCAACTCAGCTACACCAAATAATAAGTCAAGAATTAAAACAACAGGAACCAATAAACACCAACTAAAATATAATGACAAGGACACACTTTGATGCAATATTCGACCATCCAATCAAATTCTGTGAAATATTTATTTTCTAATTAAGTATTCTTGCTGGAGATTACGGCGATGTAAATATATCTTTAGTTGTGTCACACTATATTTAACTAACTAGCGTTAATTAAGCTGTGATTATCGTGGTTTCTGTGCTCCAGCAATAAACTAATAGATTTGACCGTAATATATTAAAACAGACTATAACTAAGAAAAGAGATTTGTCTTTGGAAGCCTCTAATTTAAAAAATACAGTTTTACGTACTGAAACATACGCTGAATTTAAAAAAGGTAAAGTACCCTCAAAGAAAATGATCACACAAGGGGACAACGAAACAGTGTGGATGCTCAGGTTTTAAACCATCTTTTGTTTTATTTAAATAAAGGTTCTTAAACAAATATTTTTTAAAGTTTGTCCGGCATTTGTCAGTGACTATTCGAAGTATTTCCCGCCTAAAATTTCCTTTGACGAAAACAAAAACCTCAGCAGTATTTATCTTTACTTTCCAATTTTTAAGTACCTTTTTTTTTAAAATGAACAAACGAATCTGTCTTTAAAAATATTTTAAAAAACTGTATTTTCTACCCACTTCCCCGAAAAACCCATGATTCCACCCGTTTCGGGGCAAACCCCTTTTTAAAAAATTGATATGCCCAATTCTTTTGGCCCAACCCCAGTTGTATAACGAAATGATAGCTTATGACTGTAAACGCGACTGTGGAATGTCAGTAGTTTATAGCCCCGTACCCTTTAAAAGACGTTCTGAGTGTAAAGGATATTTTCCCTTTTTTTCATTGATACAGTATTTGACAAATGGGTTGAGGCATTAAAAAAACGTTTGATAGCAAATCATAACCACCCTTTTTTATTTTTGAATCAACAGTAAATCCCCCTATTTTGGTGCATGTGTAAAACGAAGGTTCTATTTGAACGTAAAACTATTCATAATAACGAAAATTACTTAATTCAGCTTTTGTAAAAAAAAAAAAAAGGTAGATTTTGACTGCACCTTTTCTTTTTTCCGCAAGATTTGGCTATGCAGAAATTTGGGTTAGCTTTTTTGAAATTATTATTCGTAGGTATTCATAAAAATTCCTACTTTCTCTCCATTTCCCTAAAACCCTTTTTACGCGTGATAAAGGTTTCCCAGTGTACAAATCACGTTTGCTTTATCCCTATTAATGGTTAAATCTAGGCGATCTGCCCCCTTTTTTAAAAAACATAATTTTTCAGTTGGTTTTATTTACCTATTTATTTGTATCACTTTAAGTCACGAGATTTCTCTGCGTGAAATTCGGGCTGCTCTTCCCGAGGAGAGCGCGCCGCCACAAGAGCAGCGCCACCCATTTTTTTCTCTTTTTTTTGGTTTTGTAAACTTAGTACAGTGTCAGACAGAAGAATTAAATGGTCACCAAACAGTAGTACAACACCCCAGTTCACCCAGCTGTAAATGAACACCTGTCCTATTAAGGAGGTAACACGCACCTGCCTAGAAA
>CM054134.1:73304791-73314791 GCA_028751875.1 Rapana venosa | reverse complement strand
AATAAGAAGAATTGCAAGAAGAATAAGAATTGAGTAGAAAGAAAAAGAAGAATTGCGAAGAAGAAGAAAGGAATTGCAAGAAGAAGCAACAAACGAAAAGACAAGTCAAGGCAGTAATGTTTGCAAAAGAAGTATAGTTTGGTTTTCGTTCAGTACTACCAACGAAGGTCAGAGCACACACAACCTACTGGAGGTGAATATTCGTGTCTAATGTGTTATTGTCCTAATGTGAACGTCTTTCAACGGAATATTCAACTCCGCTGGTCAGTAGAAAACTTCTGTGGCAAAAACTCTTCCTTTTCTTGCCAGGGGTTGTCCAATGAAGATGTAATTTCAACAACGATTCAATATGACATACCTACTACGCTTGTAGAACGCACTATCGGTAAAAACTCACCTTTTTTCCCTGGAAATGTACAAGTACTGTAATTCTCGAAGAGACTAAACGACCTTGCGAAACTAGACAAACATCTCCAACGTTTTAAATCCGTTCCGTATTCGTAAAAGTACAGATTTGCCTGGGAAACTGTAGGAATGACAATTTCGAAAAGACATACAACCGGGACCCCGTGTGCGAAAAAAGAACATACTGCGTATTCCATTAATCCTGTATACCGATTTTGTAAAGAGTTAGGTCATTGTTGCGATTGAGATTTCATTGTGTAAACTTTTTTTCAAAATGCATTACTGGGGTACGTGTCATGTAAAAAAAAAAGCACATCGACGTGTTCCATTATCCACGATTTAAAAAATAAAGTACAAAGTTTGGAATTATTGGGTTGTTGTTCTTGATTGATATTTCATTTCAGTGATTTTACATGCTGTTAGTGTGGTTGTGTTATCCACTGAAGTTGCAAATAAAAAAAGTAAAGAAAAAAAAAACCACACCATGGGTTTAACAAGAATAACAAAAAAAATCAAAGTTTTGGGGAGGTTTTTGGGCTGTTGTTGTTGTTGTGTTCGATTTTGTATCTGTTCACTCTCAGTGATATTAGACGGGGGGAAAAGGTGTGTGAAAGTTGAGGTTGTGGTGGAAGTCCTATTGAAATGTGTGCAAAGTAAGAAAAAAGTTTACATAGACAAAAAAGAAACTTCACAAATCAAGAAGAACAAGTTAAAACAAATCAATAAACAACAAAAAAATCATTAAACTTAATGAAGTTATAACAAATGTCCTGTTGAACTGTGCCAGAGACCTTTCGCAATATTAAATGCCAAATTCATGTTATTGAATATGCTGCTGAGATCAGAGAAAGTATCACCTAACAGAGAGATTTTTTTAAACAATCTGTAATCAATGCAGACAATGTAAGAGTCCTGAATCATTTTAAGACTTGCACAAAGTTTCTGGACTCTGTTCGCGCAGGTGAACGTCTTTAAACCAGTTAAGGCTAAGAATGCAGTTAAGGACACTACAGATGTGTCGTTTGTCAGTCTTGACTTCTCCTATAACTTCTTGAGAAGTCATGGAAGATCGGCACTAAAACTTACAGACAGTACCGTCTTGGCAAGTTGAATTAATTTAGTGGAGCCCATCCCTCTCTAATTCGCGAAACGCATGCTAGGTATGTTCGTGTCATCTACGTTGCCCAGCCATAAATAGCTCCACTCTCCCGGCTAAAAAAAAAAGCTTTATTCATAACGTGTGCGCAAGATGCGCGTGTATTTGTGTGCGCAAGATGTGCACGCATTTTTTGTGCAAGATGCGGGTGCATCTGAGTGCGCAAGATGCGCGTGTTTTAGTGAGGCAAGATGGCTTAGCTAATTTTGCGTCTGCAAGATGTGTGTGCATTTGTATGCGCGAAATGTGCCTGCATTTGTGTCCGCAAGATGCGCGCGCATTTGCGTCTGCAAGATATGTCTGCAGTTGTGTTGGTTATGTGGGGTGGGGGGTGGGGGGAGGGGGCAGGATAGCCTAGTGGTTAGAGCGTTGCCTTCACGACTTGACGGAGTTAGGACTATCTTTTGGTGGGAGAAACAAACTATTGGCACACCAGTTCAAGTGTTATTTTCCTTCCCTGTACCTCGGCGCGAGTTTCGAAGTTTACCAATGGTGAGATTTCACGTACGCTGTTGTGTCTAACCCACCCTTAAGGTAGCCGCATTCCGCTTTCATTCATCCTAGTCTTTCACATGCAGCCAGTTACAATTAATAGAGTTTTACAAATTCAAATGTAAACACACACACATACACATACACACACATACACACACACACATATATACAATACACACACATACACACACATACACACCATGCACACACACATACACACATACACACACATACACACACATACACACACACATACACACACACATGCACACACTACATACACACACACACACACACACACACACACACACACACACACACCACACCAGGGTCATGGGGGGGGGGGGGGGTGGTTGTTGAGGGCAGGGACAGAAATGAGATGAAACAATAGGAGAGAATCTTAGGTTTGAAACTAATGTGTCTTTACGCTGGATTTAAAAGCATCTTAAAATAATAGGTTTTGGCGGAGAGAGAGAGGGAGGTCATTCCAGATCGATGGATCAGAAACAACGAAAGAACGACGGCCAACAGTGGACTGGTTGAATAATAATAAATAATAATTATAATAATAATAATACTAATACTACTAATAATAATGATAATGATAATAATAATAATAATAATAATATATGGAATTTATATAGCGCTGAATCTTGTAAAAAAACAAAACAAATCGTGAATCTTGGTATTCTTAAGCACAAGGTATCCTGCAGCAGAGCGGAGGGAACGAGGAGTGTACAGGTGAAGACATTCACAGAGGTAGGAGGGTGCTGTTTTGTGGAGACATTTGTAACAGAGGGTACAGATCTTATAGTTTAATTTATGTGGCACAGGCAGCCAGTGGAGATATCGTCAAGAGAGGAGTAATGTGCTCAGATCTTTTCTCTCTGAGGACTAGTCGAGCTGCAGAGTTTTGTATACGTTGAAGAGGGTGGATAGATGATGCTGGCAGACCAGCCAGAAGAGAATTGCAATAGTCCAGACGTGAGAGAATGAGAGACGTGACTAGTTTGGATGTTGCATCAGTGGACAGATACTTTCGAACTGCACTAATGCGCCGTAATTGATAGCACGACTAGCAGGTTTGGGTTATGAATTTTTGCATGGAGAGTGTGTTATCCATAACTACCCCGAGATATTTCACTGCAGTGGATAGAGGGACAGACGTATTGCCGATATCTATTGAAGCTGTTGTGATGGAAGAGACTTTGTGTTTGGTCCCTACAAGCATGGCTTCGGTTTTATCTGCATTTAGCTGTAACTTGTTTTGTGTCATCCAGTTTTGGATATCTTGAAGGCAGTAGGATATATTTGTCTTAGAGAAGGAAGATTTTCGGGAGTTTCACTGCTAAGAATCTGAGAGTCGTCTGCATAAAAATGATGACTGATTTGATGACGGTTTATTATATGTGAAAGTGGGGCAGTGTAGAGAGTGAAAAGAACATGGCCGAGAACTGATCCCTGTGGGACTCCACATTCCAGTTTGGCAGGTGTTGAATGAATCTTGTTTACTGTAACTGTGTGGAATCCGTCTGTAAGGTATGAACTGATCCAGATGAGGGCTGTGTCTTTAATACCAAACGTGTTTTGGAGACGGTAGAGAAGAATTGAGTGGTCTATAGTGTCGAAGGCTGCAGATGTCGAGGAGAGTGAGAAGGAAGATTTTTCCTGAGTCAGAAGCGTGCAGAAGCGTGTTTAAGGTGTAGACTAGGGTGGTCTTGGAGCTGTGGTTGGCACGATAGGCAGACTGAAAAGGGGGAAGGAGATTGTTGGGATGAAGATGGCTGTTGAGTTGTTTCAGAACAACTTTTTCAAGGACTTTAGAGATAAAAGGTAGGTTAGAAACAGGTCTGTAATTCTTCAGAATGATAGGGTCGAGGTCGTGCTTTTTGAGTGGAGGTGTAACTATTGCAGTTTTGAGAGCTGATGGAAAAATTCCCGAGAGAAGAGATGAGTTTACTTTTTTCGTGATAGTGGGTATGAGCTGTGGAATGCACTGAGTGAGAAGAGAAGCAGGTATAGGATCGAGATCACATGATTTTATTGTCATTTCTTTCATAATTGTCTTGATTTCATTCTCACTTGTTGGATGAAAGAAAAGGAGAGGAATGCCAGAGAATTGGGGATCAGGAGGCGCAGGTTGGAAAGAAGTCTGATCCAGTCTGGAGCAAAGGTTGCGGACTTTGTCAGAGAAGAATGAAGAAAATATAGCAGGAGGTTCGGAGTGGCTGTGAACAGTGGGCAGAGGGCTTGCCTTTGCAGATCCCAGAAGAGTTGAGGGAGGGAAAAGAAATTTCATGGGACAGAGGCCAAGGAAAGAGCTGATCATTGTGCTGAAGTTGCGATTTAAGAGATTGAAAATTAGCAGGATTTCGTTTGTGAACATGGGTAGACGTCTTGTTTTGTCGATTCCCAAGTTGAGTGAGGAAGGTTCGGCGTAGCATCTAGAATTGGGATTAATGGCTTGTCTTTCGCATGGAGAAGGGCTTAAGCTGTGTTCAGTGTTGAAAGATGCTTTACATGTTTCAGATAGTGTTTTGATTTGTCGAGTGTGGCATTTGCGATATGCGACAGAAGCTGGGTGGTACCAGTGGTTGCATAGTCTATCGGAATGAGGTGGGAGGCGCGGCCCGGCGAGTTGACCATACTGTTTAGTGTTTGACGGCATGTGTTCAGGAATAGGCAGGACTGTCAGGTCTTGGTGAGGATGAAATCTGGCTTGGATTGGACGGCAGACGCTTGTTCTTTAATAGCTATGCAATGTTGAGAAAGAAAGATGCGAATGGTCGAAGCAGTCTTGTGAGGGTACAGAGTGATGAGATCTGTGAACAGTCGGTGACCCCATGCTAATTGACCCATCTTGTTAGTGTAGTTGCGTGATTTGTAGGCTGATGTGTGCGCGCGCTGTGGTGACACATCTGTTAAGTGCAGGACATTGTAGGTCCTGATGGGATGATTTACATTAATGTATCCTGTTGTTAAGTAGGGGGGGGTTAAAAAATGGTTAATTTTGTTTTTTTATAAAAGCTAGAGAAAGGGAGTAAAAATGCTTTATTGCTGTACGAGCTTGTAAGGGTAGTACAGTTGTGTGTGAGTGTTGGGTGTGTGTGTGTGTGTGGTGTGTGTGTGTGTGTGTGTGTGTGTGTGTTTGGTGTGTGGTGTGTAATCTAGTTTAACAATACAATACATAAACTAATATATAAAATATTTAGAGAACATATGTTAGTGTGTGTATGTTGTGTTAATTATGTGTTGTAACAATATATATTATATATATATTCATCTTATCTAAACATCTTCTATCTCTCGTCTTCTTCTATTCTGTTATCTATTTTTCATTAATGTGTCTCCTCTCTCTCTCTCTCCTCCTCTCTCTCTCTGATCTCTCTCTTTTGGGGTAGGCCGGTGGTTAGAGTGATACACTCGTAATCTGCTGACTCGAGTTCGATTCCCGTTTAAGAGGATTTTTCCTCTGGAGTTAACATCAGTGCCGACTCCACTCTCCCCCAACAGTCCTTCGGATGAGACTATAAATTGAGGTCCCGTGTGCGAACGCACGCAGAACGTCTTGCGCACACGTTAAAAGCCGTTCCGCTTTTGGAAGAGTAGGCCATTGTGTGCCGGTAGGAACGGATGACAAAATTTACAAAAGTGCATACACACGGGGCTTGATGTAAAAAAGCACTGGGTGCTTATTCTATTATCCTCGAAATAAAAGAATAAAAGAACTTTCCCCCTCTCCTCTCTCTCTCTCTCTCTCTCTCTCTCTCTCTCTCCTCTCTCTTTCTCCTCCCCCCTCTCCTCTCTCTCTCTGTACTAACAGTCGTATGTGTGTTGTATGTGTGTACGTGTGGCGTGCGTGCTTGCATGCGTGCGTGTGTGTATATGTGCGTGTGTTTCATGCTTGTGTGTGTGCGTGCACGTGTGCGTGAATGTGTTTGCGCGCACGCGTATATGGTGTGTGTGTGTGTGTGTGCGTGCTGTGATTTATACTTGCATGCGTGCGTGTGTATTGTGTGTGTGTGTGTTGTGTGTGCGACAGTGCGTGTGCGCTAAAGTAGGCCGTGATCGTGCTTTTTGTGGATAATTACCCATATTAGAGATAACATCTGGCAGAAAAAATAAAGAATAACATGGAATTTGTATCCCCCCCCCCCCCTATTTACATCAAGGTGATAAAATCTAACCCCCCCCCTAACCCCACTACCACACCCCCGCCCCCACAAAACTCCGAACAATTTCGTTGATAATTAATTGTTAGAACATTAACAGCTTTGTTCTCACCGCCTTAGGTTTGGGGTGTATGTAGGTAAATAGGTTGCTAAAGGATGCGTTATCTAGCCCTTGTTGCCTGCTAGTGGATATATTCTGACATAAATGTTGTACATGAACAAATTAATCGTATTCAGTTTAGGCAGGATTATTTTTGCTCTGTACGTACATGTCATTTTTACCACCTGAGTGTTCTTTGAGATGCGAAACAAAAAGCTGTGAAAACGGGTAATATATTCGACAATTGTTCATCCATAATTTTGCCTACGTGTATAGCTGTAAACACTCTTTTTTCAAATATTTTTTAGACAGGTTTTGTTTTGCATAATAATCTCTGTCCCTTCCTTTGTTATGGAGAGATAGATAGATAGGCAGATAGATAGATGGATAGATAGATAGATTGATAGATAGATATAGATAGATAGATAGATTGATTGAGAGATAGATTGATAGATATATAGATTGATAGATAGATTGGTAGATAAATATATAGTTAGATAGATAGATTGGTAGATAGATAGACTGATTGATTGATAGTTAGATGGAGTGATAGATTGATAGATAGATTGATAGATAGATAGAATGATTGTTAGATAGATGAATAGATAGATCATTGATAAATAGATAGATAGATTGATAAATAGATAGATAGCTGGGTAGATAGATTGATTGATAGATAGATTGATAGATAGGCAGATAGATAGATAGATTTATAGCTAGATAGAGAGATGATAGATAGATATATAAATAGATTGATTGATAGATTGATAGATATATTGATAGATATATAGATTGATAGATTGATGGATAGATAGATGGATAGATAGACTGATAGATATATAGATAGATTGATTGATAGATAGATAGATAAATAGATAGATAATGATAGATAGATAAACGGATAGATTGATAGATAGACAGACAGACAGACAGACACACAGATAGATAGATAATTAGATAGATAGAAAGACAGACAGACAGACAGATAGATTGATAGATAGATAGACAGACAGAGACCGACAATAACAAATTCTTTTATTACGAGGATAATGAATAAGCACTCATGTGTTTTTTTTACATCCAGTCCCCGCCTGTAGGGATACATCTTAATAATAATCACAATACTCATACTCTCACACAGTAGAAACAAGGAAAATTTTTTAAAAAGAAAAACCAAACTATAAAGAAAACTCCCAAAAGACACCCCCCCACCCCCAAAAAAAAAAAAAAAAAAATCAACGAAACAACCAAACAAAAGGAAAAAAACCCAACAAAATACCCCACCAAAAAAAACAAAACCAAAAACAAGGACAAAAAGAGAGAGAGAGAGAGGAAAAACCCCAAAAGCCAAAGTTATAAAGTCATAAAAATGAACATCTCTTCACATTATTAAATGGTACACATAGTTGTTACACGTAACAATAAGATATTGAAATAGGACATTCACAAGACCTCAATTACAGTCAATAAGCCCCAAATAATAATATTGAAAATATAAAGGACGATTGCGTCCTTCATCAGGATACACAACAACTATAACTATAAGCAAAAGAAGAAAAGGAGAAGAGAGAGAGAGAGAGAGAGAGTGCGTTTCAGAGACAGAGAGAGAAAGAGAGCTCTCAAAAGCCCATTGAGGTCACTGAAGGCATGGTGATATATGTAGGCGGTGCTATACATACTGTGTACATTCAATAGCAAAACTAAACCGCTGTTTGCTCAAGGGCGTCTACTAAACAAATTCTTAAAAAGTCAAAGACTAGCAATGACAATAGCCAACATTTCATTGATGCTCCTTAATTCGTTTCATGTCATCAAACAAAGCTACGGTACCGAGTCCATTTATTTTGATGAAAAAGTTCTAAACAACATTTTCTCCAGCAGTGTAATCCTAGCTGTCATCATGTTGATAAACACACGAAGTACAGGCCTGCTACTGTGTTGAATTTACGATGATAATAAAATCGAAACAACAGTAACCTTCAAAAAAAATTTTTTTTTACCCAGCGTTAAGGTACCTGGCCGCATTCCGTCTTCCGAGGTTGATGTCTAAACACGACACCAGTGTGCATGCGTTACTTGAAAGTGTTGTCACCAGTTCCTACTGGCAGGCAATGGCCTACTCTTCCGAAAGTCCTTCGGATGAGACTATAAACCGAGGCCCCGTGTGCGGACGCACGCAGAACATCTTGCGCACACGTTAAATCCTGTTCCGCTTTTCGTAAGAGTAGGCCATTGTGTGCCGGTGGGAACAGATGACAGAATTTACAAAACCGCATACACACGGGGACTGGATGCAAAAAAGCAATAAGTGCTTATTCCATTATCCTCTATATAAAAGAATAAAATAAATAAAAGTCGTAAATGTCCAAGCTCTAGCCAAGAAATGAAGCAAAAAAAAAAAAAAGAAAGAAACCAACCCCAACATCATCATAGGCTGCTGAGCCATAATGATCTTGGAGTGAGATCATTGCAGTTGTTAACACAACAACTCTCCCTTTCCAACTGCCAGCAAGAGTCCCACAGGTATAAAAAGCGAATGTAGAGGCAGTGTTTCAATTTGTTCATGGCGCGAAGAGGAAGAAAAATGAATTGTATAAGGCTGGAATTTGCCTATTCAACAATAGGCGTCTCCCTAGCATTGCGTGTATGTGTGTATTTGTGTGTGTGTGTGTGTGAGTGCCTAGTGCTGTTAATTAACAACAGCCCTTAAATTGAAATTTTGGGTTAGTGTAAAGTAAGAATATAACGTGATGCATGTCTGTGGTGAGGGGGGTGGGGGAGGGAGGTTAAAAAGCAGCACGCTGTGTTTATGACTGTGTGTGTGTGTGTTCGTTGTGTGTGTGCGGCGTGCTCCCTGTGTGTGTATGTGTGTGTGGTGTGTTGTGTTGCATGTTTTTTTAATTAAAATTTAAAAAAACTTTTTATATCGAGGATAATGGAATCAAGCACGTATGTGTTTTTTTACATCCAGACCCCGTGTGTGTGCGGTTTTGTAAATTCTGTCATCTGTTCCCACCGGCACACAATGTCCTACTCTTACGAAAAGCGGACAGGATTTAACGTGTGCGCAAGATGGTCTGCGTGCGTTCGCACACGGGACCTCGATTTATAGTCTCATCCGAAGGACTGTTGGGGAGAGTGGAGTCTGCACTGACGTCAACTCCTGGGGAAAAATATCCCCTTGAACGGGAATCGAACCCGGGTCGTCAGATTGCGAGTGCAATGTCCCCATGTGTGTATATATGCGTGTGTATATGTATGAGTGTGTGCTGTGTGTGTGTTGTGTTGTGTGTGTGTGCGTGCGTGCGTGAGTGCGTGCGTGGTGGGTGTGTGGTGGTGGTGTGTGTGTGTGTGTGTGTGTGTGTGTGTGTGTGTGTGTGTGTGTGTGTGTGTGTGTGTGTGTGTGTGTGTGTGTGTGAGATATTCTGTCGTAACCAGTAAGGAATGTTTTAAACGCTTGTTTTTTAACTGACTGTGACATGTTGCACCAAAGTTGTGTCATTTTTTGATGAATGAAGTGTTATTAATATGTTTGCTTTTCTTTATTTCTGTAAAACCCCATCCACCTCCTACACACACACACACACACACATGCACGCACGCACGCACACATGAACAAACACACCACAGACACAGACACACAGACAGACACAGACACACAGTCACACACAC
>CM054134.1:73284791-73297291 GCA_028751875.1 Rapana venosa | reverse complement strand
TAACCCCGGCCTGCTGTTCAAACAGCAGCACTTCGACAACAGGCAACAGTATCTACGGTCAGTCAGTCCCTCAGTCAGTTAGTATGTATGTGTATAGGGGTGAGTGGGGTGGGTGGTAGGAATGGTGGTGGTGGTGGTGGGGATTGTGGGATGGGGGTGGGGTGTGAGGGTGGTAGGAATGGTGGTGGTGGGTGGTGGTGGTTGTCGAATGAGGGTGGGGTGAGGTGGGGGGGGGGGTAGGTGGTGGTTGTGTGTGTGTGTGTGTTAATTCTTCAGTTTAACATCCTTCCACTAAATAGTGATATCAGACAGAAGTGTGTGTGTGTGTGGGGGGGGGGGGGGGGGGGGGGGGGGGGGGGGGGGGGGGGGGGGGGGGGGGTCGGGGTAGTGGGAGTTAGGTTGTGGTGTGTGTGTGTGGGATGGGGGAGGTCGGGTGTATGTGTGTGTGTAGTGATGTGTGTGTGTGTGTGTGGTGTGTGTGTGTGTTTGTGTAGTGTGTGTGTGTGTGTGTGTGTGTGTTGTGTGTGTGTGTGTGTTGTGTGTGTGTGTGTGTGTGTGTGTTTTGTGTATGTGTGTGTGGGGGTTGTGTTAGTTATTTGTGAAACTGGGTGTGGGGGGGAGGGGTTAGTTGATTAATAATGATTTACTACTGTTGCTACTTAGTTGGTTTAACTGAGTTGATTGATTAAATTGGGTTTAGACATGAATGGCTGACTGATGACGGACTGACTGCTGGAACATCTACGAACAGTGTATCCACTCCCCCAAGTTTCGGATGAGTATAATCGCATCCTGTGCGGACGACATTTTCAAATTCTTTGCGCACACGTTAAAACCCTTCTGTTTTTCGGAAGTTAGCTCGCGTGCGTTGGAATGGATGAAACATTTACAAAATTGCTTTACACGGGAGCTGGATGTAAAAAAAAAATCACATAAGTGCTTATTCGATTATCCTCGAAATAAAAGAATTAAAAAAAAGAAGTTATTGTCTACATCTACGCTGATGTTGATTGTTGTACATCAACGCTGATGTTGATTGTTCTACATCAACGCTGATGTTGATTGTTCTACATCTACGCTGATGTTGATTGTCTGCATCTACGCTGATGTTGTTGATTGTCTACATCTACGCTGATGTTGATTGTCTACATCTACGCTGATGTTGATTGTTCTACATCTACGCTGATGTTGCTGATTGTCTACATCTACGCTGATGTTGATTGTTGTACATCAACGCTGATGTTGATTGTTCTACATCAACGCTGATGTTGATTGTTCTACATCTACGCTGATGTTGATTGCATCTACGCTGATGTCGTTGATTGTCTACATGTACGCTGATGTTGATTGTCTACATCTACGCTGATGTTGATTGTCTACATCTACGCTGATGTTGATTGTTCTACATCTACACTGATGTTGCTGATTGTCTACATCTACGCTGATGTTGATTGTCTAAATCTACGCTGATGTTGATTGTTTTACATCTACGCTGATGTTGATTGTTCTACATCTACGCTGATGTTGATTGTCTACATCTACGCTGATGTTGATTGTCTATATCTACGCTGATGTTGTCTACATCTACGCTGATGTTGTCTATATGTACGCTGATGTTGATTGTTCTACATCTACGCTGATGTTGATTGTTCTACATCTACGCTGATGTTGGTTGTTCTACATCTACGTTGATGTTGATTCTCTACATCTACGCTGATGTTGATTGTTCTCCATCTACGCTGATGCTGGTTGTCTACATCTACGCTGATGTTGATTGCTCTACATCTACGCTGATGTTGATTGTTCTACATCTATGCTGATGTTGATTGTCTACATCTACGCTGATGTTGCAGGTATGCAGCCAGACTCGTCCGTGGGTTCTGGACTTCAAATCCATGGTTGACAGGTGAGTGAGTGCCGTGCGTTCTGGGTTTATGCCATGTTGTATTCGTTCATATTTTTGTACGCATGTGAAACGTGGACCATAATAGCAGACATTTAAAAAAAAGGATACAGGCAATGGAGATGAGGTGCTTTCGCAAACTCCTTGGTATCTCATACAGAGATCACATCACTAATGAAGAAGTGAAGGCCAGAATTAAAAACACCATCGAACCGTATGAAGAGCTCCTGACATCAGTGGAAAAAAAACCGCAAACTAAAAATTTAATGGTTCGGGCACGTCACACGAACATCTGGACTGGCACAAGACTGTCTTGCAGGGAACAGTACAAGGAGGGAGACCAAGAGGTAGACATAGAAAACGGTCATCAGCGAGTGGACTGACCTTGAGTAGAACAAATTACTACGGAAAGCAGAGGACCGCGGGGAGTGGAGGAAGCTGGTTGCAAAATCTTCAGTGGTGCCCCCCCCCCCCCCCCCCCCCCACGGTCCAAGAGACTACGGGATAGGGGAGGTGAGGAGGAAGTATTCGTTCAGAACAACGACATAGCACCAAACACACGAAATCCACACACCAAGCAACGCTTATGCCAGTACTCCTCTACAATATAATGTATGTGCAAAAATTGGGCTGCATCTGAGAACGATGCTGCATCATATAGGTGAACATCCCCGAAGTCGGAAAGCAGCTACCTTCTTCCTTCACCTTTCCTGTGGACCGTGGGGGCAACAGTGAAGATTTTGCAACCAGCTTCCTTCATGGTGGTGAGCATAAATGGTCGGTACGGAATATCTCACCTTTTGGTGAACCTCGACGCTCTAGCAGAGGAAGAAGAAGAAGAAGAAGAAGAAGAAGAAGAAGAAGAAGAAGAAGAAGAAGAAGAAGAAGAAGAAGAAAAAAGAAGAAGAAGAAGAGAATTTGCGAGAAAGAAGAAGAAGAATTGCGAAGAAGAAGAAGAAGAAGAATTGCGAAAAGACGAAGAGAAGAAGAAGAAGTAGAAGAAGAAGAAAAAGAGAAGAAGAAGAAGAAGAAGAAGAAGAAGAAGAAGAAAGAAGAAGAAGAAGAAGAAGAAGAAGAAGAAGAAGAATTGCGAAGGAGAAGAATTGCGAAAAAGAAGAATTGCGAAGAAGAAGAAGAAGAATTGCGAAGAAGAAGAAGAAGAAGAAGAATTGCGAAGAAGAAGAAGAAGAATTGCGAAGAAGAAGAAGAAGAAAAAGAAGATTTGCGAAGAAGAATTGCGAAGAAGAATTGCGAAGAAGAAGAAGATTTGCGAAGAAGAATTGCGAAGAAGAATTGCGAAGAAGAATTGCGAAGAAGAAGAAGAAGAAGAAGAAGAAGAAGTAGAACAAGAAGAAGAAGAAGAAGAAGAAAAAGAAGTAGAAGAAGTAGAAGAAGTAGAAGTAGAAGAAGTAGAAGTAAAAGAAGGAGAAAAAGGAGAAGAAGAAGAAGAAGAAGAAGAAGAAGAAGAAGAAGAAAGAAGAAGAAGAAAAAAAAAAAAAAAAGAAGAATTGCAAAGAAGAAGAAGAAGAAGAAGAATTGCGAAGAAGAAGAAGAAGAAGAAGAAGAAGAAGAAGAAGAAGAAGAAGAAGAAGAATTGCGAAGAAGAAGAATTGCGAAGAAGAAGAATTGCGAAAAAGAAGAATTGCGAAAAAGAAGAATTGCGAAGAAGAAGAATTGCGAAGAAAAGAATTGCGAAGAAGAATTGCAAAGAAGAAGAATTGCGAAGAAGAAGAATTGCGAAGAAGAAGAATGCGAAGAATGCGAAGAAGAAGAAGAAAAAAGAAGAAGAAGAAGAAGAAGAAGAAGAAGAAGAAGAAGAAGAAGAAGAAGATAAGAAAGAAGAAGAAGAAGAGAAGAAGAATTGCGAAGAAGAAGAAGAAGAAGAAGAATTGCGAAAGAAGAAGAAGAAGAAGAAGAAGAAGAAGAAGAAGAAGAAGAAGAAGAAGAAGAAGAAGAAGAAGAAGAACAAAACAACAACAACAACAACAACAACAACAACAACAACACAACAACAACAAGATTGCGACGAAGAAGAAGAAAGAAGAAGAATTGCGAAAAGAAGAAATGCGAGAAGAAGAAGAATTGCGAAGAAAGAAGAAAAGAAGAAGAAGAAGAAGAAGAAGAATGCGAAGAAGAAGAACTGCGAAGAATTGCGAAGAAGAAGAATTGCAAAGAAGAAGAAGAAGAAGAAGAAGAAGAAGAAGAAAAATTGCGAAGAAGAATTGCGAAGAAGAAGAATTGCGAAGAAGAAGAAGAAGAAGAAGAAGATTGCAAGAAAAGAAGAATTGCGAAGAAAAAGATGAAGAAGAAGAAAAGAAGAAGAAGAAGAAGAATTGCGAAGAAAAGAAGAAGAAGAAGAAGAAGAATTGCGAAGAAGAAGAATTGCGAAGAGAAGAAGAAGAAGAAGAAAAAAGAAAGAAGAAGAAGAAGAAGAAGAAGAAGAAGAAGAAGAAGAAGAAAGAAGAAGAAAAGAAGAATTGCGAAGAAGAAGAATTGCAAGAAGAAGAATTGCGAAGAAGAAGAAGAACGAAGAAGAAGAATTGCGAAGAAGAAGAACTGGAGAAAGAGAATTGCGAAGAAGAAGAAGAAGAAGAAAAAATGGAAGAGAAGAATTGCAAGAAGAAGAATTGCGAAGAAGAATTGCAAAGAAGAAGAATTGCGAAGAAGAAGAAGAAGAAGAATTGCGAGGAAGAATTGCGAAGAAGAAGAAGAAGAAGAAGAAGAATTGCAAAGAAGAAGAAGAAGAAGAAGAAGAAGAAGAAGAAGAAGAAGAAGAAGAAAAAGAATTGCGAAGAAGAAGAATTGCGAAGAAGAATTGCGAAGAAGAAGAAGAAGAATTGCGAAGAAGAAGAAGAATTGCTAAGAAGAATTGCTAAGAAGAATTGCGAAGAAGAAGAATTGCGAAGAAGAAGAATTGCGAAGAAGAAGAAGAATTGCGAAGAAGAAGAAGAAGAAGAAGAAGAAGAATTGCGAAGAAGAAGAAGAATTGCGAAGAAGAAGAAAAAGAAGAAGAAGAAGAAGAAGAATTGCGAAGAAGAAGAATTGCGAAGAAGAAGAAAAAGAAGAAGAAGAAGAAGAAGAAGAAGAAGAAGAAGAAGAATTGCGAAAGAAGAAGAAGAAGAAGAAGAAGAAGAAGAATTGCGAAGAAGAAGAAGAAGAAGAATTGCGAAGAAGAAGAAAAAGAAGAAGAAGAAGAAGAAGAAGAAGAAGAAGAAGAAGAATTGCAAAGAAGAGGAAGAAGAAGAAGAAGAAGAAGAAGAAAGAAGAATTGCGAAGAAGAAGAATTGCGAAGAAGAAGAAGAAGAAGAAGAATTGCGAAGAAGAAGAAGAAGAAGAAGAATTGCGAAGAAGAAGAAGAAGAAGACGAAGAAGAATTGCGAAGAAGAAGAATTGCGAAGAAGAAGAATTGCGAAGAAGAAGAAGAAGAATTGCGAAGAAGAAGAAGAAAGAAGAAGAAGAAGAAGAAGAAGAAGAAGAAGAAGAAGAAGAAGAAGAAGAAGAACAAGAAGAAGAAGAATTGCGAAGAAGAAGAAGAAGAAGAATGAAGAAGAAGAAGAAGAATGAAGAAGAAGAAGAAGAATTGCGAAGAAGAAGAAGAAGAAGAATTGCGAAGAAGAAGAAGAAGAAGAAGAAGAATTGCGAAGAAGAAGAATTGCGAAGAAGAAGAAGAAGAAGAAGAAGAAGAAGAAGAAGAAGAAGAAGAAGAACAAGAAGAAGAAGAACAAGAACAAGAACAAGAACAAGAAGAAGAAAAAGAATTGCGAAGAAGAAGAAGAAGAAGAAGAAGAAATAATGCAGCGCAACAACAAGAACAAGAACAAAAACAAGAACAAGAACAACAACAACAACAACAACAACAACAAACCAATATGTATAGATGAAATATAAGGTAACACAAACGTGTATTTCATTTTTAAGATTCCAAGAATATCTGAGAGAAAGAAACAGCTAATAAACGAAAAACAACAACACCTAAACAACGATAAATAAGGGAGGTTGATGGATTATGGTGATACATTGTTTATTTGTTTGGGGGTGGGGTGGCTGTGTATGTGTGTGTATGTGTGTGTGTGTGTGCGCGCGCGCGTGCACGTGTGTGTATGTATGTGTGAGTGTGTGCCATCCGCTTTCCTTCACCCTTTTCTCTCCCCCCCCCCCCCTCTCTCTCTCTCTCTCCACACCCAAGCTTTCTCTCTCTCTCAGAAATTTAATATCTGAGTTCTGAGTTCTCTCTCTCTCTTTGTGTGTGTGTGTGTGTGTGCGTGTGTGTATGTGGTGTGTGTGCGTGTGTGTGTATGTGTGTGTGTGTGTGTGTGTGATAGAGAGAGAGAGAGAGGCGTGTGTGTGTGTGTGTGTGTGTGTGTGTGTGTGCGCGTGCGCGTGCGTGCGTGTGTGCGTGCGTGTCTGTGTGAGTCTATCTAAACCTCTCACTCCTACATTCAAATAATTCTTCCTATTCTTTCCCCCTACCTCCCTTCCTCCCTCCCTCCCTCCCTCCCTACCTCCATCCCTCTCTCCCTCCTTCCCTCCCTCCCTACCTACCTCCCTCCCTACCTACCTACCTACCTCCCACCCTCCCTACCTACCTCCCTCCCTACCTACCTCCCTACCTCCCTCCCTCTCTACCTCCCTCCCTCCCTCCCTCCCTACCTCCATCCCTCCCTACCTCCATCCCTCCCTACCTCCATCCCTCTCTACCTCCATCCCTCTCTCCCTCCCTCCCTCCCTCCCTACCTCCCTCCCTCCCTCCCTACCTACCTCTCTACCTACCTCCCTCCCTACCTCCCTCCCTCCGACCCTCCCTCCCTCCCTACCTCCCTACCTCTCTACCCCCCAGTGGCACTCTGCCCGTGGAGACGGCAGGCAAGACAGGGCGGGAGCTGTGCATGCAGCAGTACTACGCCTTCCTGCACAGCTCCCGAAGACCCGCCCACCCTGTGGACCAGGTGGTCACCAACCTCAGCACCCGGCGCCCTGCCTTCATCATCGTGGCCTGCAAGGGTCAGGTGAGAGAGAGGGAGAGAGAGAGAGAGAGAGAGAGAGAGAGAGAGAGAGAGAGAGAGAGAGAGAGAGAGAGAGAGAGAGAGAGAGAGAGAGTGTGTGAGAGGGAGAGATGCAGAGATGCTGACTGCAAGGGTCAGGTGAGAGAGAGAGAGATGCTGACTGCAAGGGTCAGGTGAGAGAGAGAGAGAGAGAGAGAGAGAGAGAGAGAGAGAGAGAGAGATGCTGACTACATGCAAGGGTCAGGTGAGAGAGAGAGAGAGAGATGCTGACTGCATGCAAGGGTCAGGTGTGAGAGAGAGATGCTGACTGCAAGGGTCAGGTGAGAGAGAGATGCTGACTGCAAGGGTCAGGTGAGAGAGAGAGAGATGCTGACTGCAAGGGTCAGGTGAGAGAGAGAGAGATGCTGACTGCAAGGGTCAGGTGAGAGAGAGAGAGATGCTAACTGCAAGGGTCAGGTGAAAGAGATGCTGACTGCAAGGGTCAGGTGAGAGAGAGAGAGATGCTGACTGCAAGGGTCAGGTGAGAGAGAGAGAGAGATGCTAACTGCAAGGGTCAGGTGAAAGAGATGCTGACTGCAAAGGTCAGGTGAGATAGAGAGAGATGCTGACTGCAAGGGTCAGGTGAGAGAGAGAGAGAGATGCTGACTGCATGCAAGGGTCAGGTGAGAGAGAGATGCTAACTGCAAGGGTCAGGTGAGAGAGAGATGCTGACTGCAAGGGTCAAGTGGGAGAGAGATGCTGACTGCAAGGGTCAGGTGAGAGAGAGATGCTAACTGCAAGGGTCAGGTGAGAGAGCGAGATGATGGCTGCAAGGGTCAGGTGAGAGAGAGATGCTGACTGCAAGGGTCAGGTGAGAGAGAGATGCTGACTGCAAGGGTCAGGTGAGAGAGAAATGCTAACTGCAAGGGTCAGGTGAGAGAGAGAGAAATGCTAACTGCAAGGGTCAGGTGAGAGAGAGAGAGAGAGAGATGCTGACTGCAAGGGTCAAGCGAGAGAGAGAGATGCTAACTGCATGCAAGGGTCAGGTGAGATAAAAAGGTAAAGGTGTCCCATAACCTATGTGGTCGTAGGGGAGCGAGGCATCAGAGACCTCAGCTTCTGTAGGTGTCAGCATATTGAGGGCGGCAGAGCCCATCTCCTCTCCCTCGCTGCTTTACCTTCCCTGACCCTGAAGATGTGTGTGTGTGTGTGTGTGTGTGTGTGTGTGTGTGTGCGTGCGTGCGCGTGCGTGTGCGTGCGTGTTGTGTGTGTGTGTGTGTTGTGTGTGTTGTGTTGTTTATATGTGGTGTGTGTTGTGTGTGTTTATGTTGTGTTGTGTGTGTGTGTGTGTGTGTGATAGAGAGATGCTATAGCTGCAAGGGTCAGGTGAGATAGAAGAACGGGATAGCCTGGTGGTTAGAGTGATGCGCTCGTGATCTGCTGACCCGGGTTCGAATCTTGTTCAAGAGGATTTTTGCTCAGGAGTTAACTCTACTACCCATAAAAGTCCTTCGGATGAGACTATAAACCGAGGCCCCGTGTGCAAACACATGCAGAACATTTTGCGCACACGTTAAAACCCGTTTCGCTTTTCGGAAGAGTAGGCCATTGTGTGCCGAATCGAACGGATGACAAAATTGACAAAACTGCATACACCCGGGGACTGGGTGTAATAAAAGCACATGCGTGCTAATTCCATTATCCTTGAAATAAAAGAATAGATAAATTAAAAATAATAGAAAGATGCTAATTGCAAAGGTCAGGTGAGGTAAGGCATGGTCATGCTAACAGGGTTATTATTGATTAATTAGGATGGTGTCTTTTGATGGGGTGGGTTGGTGGCTGGTAGTTGGTGGTGGTGGTAGTAGAGGTGGTGGGAGTGGGGATGGGAGTTTTTTGGGGGGGGGGGGGGGGTGGAGTGGTGATGGTGGTAGTAGAGGTGGGAGTGGGGATGGGAGTTTTTGGGGGGGGTAGTGGTGGTGATGGTAGTAGAGGTGGGAGTGGGGATGGGAGTTTTGGGGGGTTGTGGTGGTGGTGGTAGTAGTAGAGGTGGGGGCGATGGTGAGGGTGGTGGTGGTGGTTGGATGGTGATAGTGTTTGTGGTAGTGGTGGTGGTTGGATGGTGATGGTGGTCGTGATGGTGTAGTGTTGTTGGTGTTGGTAGTAGTTTCGGGTGATAGTGGTGGTGGTAGTGGGGGAGGTAGTGGTTGTGGTAGTGGTGGTGGGTCGTGGTTGAGTTGGTGGTGGGGGTGGGTGGTGATGGTTGTGGTGGTGGTAGTGGTGGCGGCTGTTCTTCACTCTCACTATCACTCTCAGTGATTCCAGACCCAAGAAGGCAAGCGCTTAATCACGAAGAAAAACCAGGTTAGCCAGGGAACTTTCTAAATGATGTTACCAGAACACAGTCACAGAAATGATTGTATAGATTGTAATGTAACTTCACTCTTATTGTGGTGGGCGTGGTGGTGGTTGATGGTGGTGGTTGGTTGGTGGTTGGTGGTGGTTTGTTGGTGGTGGTTGGTGGTGGTTGGTGGTGGTTTGTTGGTGGTGGTTGATGGTGGTGGTTGGTGGTGGTGATTGTATAGATGTGTGCGCGCACGTGTGTGTGTGTGTGTGTGTGTGTGTGTGTGTGTGTGTGAATGTTTTTTTTTCAAAGTCCATTCTGTAAAATATTCCAGATGGTGCATGCGCGCGCGCACGTGTATGTGTGTGAGTGTGTGTGTGTGTGTGTGTGTGTGTGTGTGTGTGTGTGTGTGTGTGTGTGTGTGTGTGTGTGTGTGTGTGTGTGTGTGTGAGTGAGTGACATTTTCTTTTTCCAAAGTCAATTCTGTACAATATACCAGTGGTGTGTGTGTGTGTGTGCATGTGTGTGTGTGTGCGTTATGTGTACGTGTGCTTGCTTGCTTGCTTGCGTGTGTGTGTGTGTGTGTGTGTGTGTGTGTGTGTGTGTGTGTGTGTGTGTGTGTGTGTGTGTGTGTGTGTGTGTGTGTGTGTGTGTGTGTGTGCAGTTCTACAAATTAGACGTGGAGAAAGATGACATACTGCTTACTGAGGGAGAGCTGTGCTCACAGCTGGGTAAAGTGATGACCGCGGCACAACACCACGCTGCCGAGTCTCCTTCAGTGGGGATCCTCACGGCGCTGGATCGATCCACTTGGGCTGCAGCCAGAGAAAAACTGGCTGAAGGTAAGCGAGCGTAAGCCGTCACAGTCTGTAAGAACAATATAATTATATGGAGAGAGAGAGAGAGAGGGAGAGAGAGAGACAGACAGAGAGAGACAGAGACAGAGACAGACAATCAGACAGAGACAGAGACAGAGATACACACACACACTCACACACAGACATACACACCACACACACAATCCCCCATCCCCCACCCCATCCTACCCCCACCCCACACCCTCCCTTCACCTCCCCTCTCCCTACACATTAAATCTTTCCTTTATTTTCATGTTTATCCCACCACAAACACCAACAACACCACCTACCCTACTACTACTACTACTACTACTACTACTACTACTACTACTACTACTACTACTACTACTACTGCCTACTACTCCTCCTCCTCCGCCTACTATTAATTACTACTACTAACTACTACTACTAACTCCTCCTCCTCCTCCTACTACTGCTACTACTATAACAAACTCCTCCTCCTACTCCTCCTCCTCCTACTACTACTACTATACTACTACTACTACTACTACTACTACTACTACTACTACTACTACTATACTCATCCTCCTCCTCCTCCCACTACTACTACTACTACTATTACTACTAACTACTACTAACTACTACTACTACTAACACTACTACTACTACTACCAACAACTACTACTACTACTCCGCCTCCTCCTCTCCTCCTCCTCCTCCTACTACTACTACTACTAATTGCTACTACTACTACAACAAACTCCTCCTCCTCTTCCTACTACTACTACTACTCTCTACTACTACTACTACTACTACTACTCCGCCTCCTCCTCCTCTTCCTCCTCCTCCTACTACTAACTACTACTACTACTACTGCTCCTACTCCTCCTACTACTACTACTCCGCCTCCTCCACTACTACTACTATACTCCTCCTCCTCCTCCTCCTACTACTACTACTACTACTACTACTGCTACTACTACTACAACAATCTCCTCCTCCTACTACTACTCCGCCTCCTCCTCTTCCTACTACTACTAGTACTAATACTATACTACTTCTACTACTACTACTTCTACTCCTCCTCCTCCTCCTACTACTACTACTAACTACTACTACTACTACTACTAACTACTACTACTACTAACTACTACAACTCCTCCTCCTCCTCCTACTACTACTACTACTACTACTACTAACCACTAACTACTAACTCTAACTACTAACTTCTAACCCAGACCCGGACAACCAGCAGAATCTGGATGCTATGGAGAACGGGTCGTTCTTGCTGTGTCTGGATGAAACCACGAGAGGCTCTTTCCACAAGCCCTCCCAGACTCCTGCTGCTCCTGCTGCTCCTGCTGCCGCTGCTGCTGCTGCCGCAACGCCTAGTGCTGCTACTGTTGCTACTGCTGGTGGTGGTGGTGGTGGTGGTGCGGGGGCTGCTCTGGAGGGTGGTCTGGAGGCGGGAGAGGACGAGGAGAAGGAGGAGTACATTAACCGGGCCCACTGGTGCTTGCACGGGCGGGGGAACCGCTCTCAACTCCTGCAACCGTTGGTTTGATAAAAACTTGCAGGTAGGTAGGTCGGTAGGTAGGTACGTGTGGTGTGGTGTGTGGTTTTGGGTGGTTGGGGTTGGGTGGGTGTGTGGGGTAGGGGTTGGGGTTTGGGGGTGTGGGTGTGGGTGGTGGGATGTGGGTGTGTGTTTGTGGTGTGTGGTGTGTGTGGTGTGTGGGTGTGGGTGTGTGTGGTGTGTGGTGGTGTGTGGATGTGTGGGTGTGGTGGTGGGGGTGGTGGTGATGTGTGGTGGTGTGTGTGTATGTGTGTGTTGTGTGTGGTGTGGGTGGTGTGGTGGTGGTGGTGTGGTGGTAAGTGTGTGTGTGTGTGTGATGGTGATGTTGTGGTTAGTGTGTCCGGTGCGTGTGTGGTGTATTACATGTGTAGTTGTGTGTGTTTTGCTTGTATCGACGGTCATGGATGCATTGTGCTGTTTACTAGTGTGTGTGTGGGTTGTGTTTCTGTCAGCGCCCCTGTGTCATGATGCACTCTGTGACATGGCGGAAGATTACTGAGGAAACTAAGAGCGCTGACGTTTTCCTTGTGGTTCATGGAAGACTTTGGGTTAATACTCGCGATGTGCATGTATGTATGCATGATTTTCTCTGAGAGTAGTTTGTTTGTTGTGCTTCCGCTGAACACTTGTGGGTGCACTCAGAACTGTATTTGATTGTAGACCGGAATTCCCAGGCAGAATGAATCACTGTGAGATTGAAATTGCACACTACTGAACGAGAAGTTTGCGTGTATGACTGGGGTTTTTTAAGTACCTCGCTATACAGGCAGCCATACTCCGACTTCAGAGGATTTTTTTCTCCTTTAATGGAGAGTGCAGGTTGTTATGTTAAGAGCTTGTCGTGGCTGAAGACAAACTCAACACAACATTTTACAACATA
>CM054134.1:73242291-73279791 GCA_028751875.1 Rapana venosa | reverse complement strand
AGCGAGTCTCCTGGGCACCTTGAATTTAGCTGCGTTCATTTCTCCAGGTGTGCGGGTTTATGCTGGTTCTTGCGTTTCCGTAACCCACTGAACGTTGACATGAATTATGGGAATCTTTCATTTTGAAGTTTGATTTTCTGCATGCGTATATATACACGAAAGACATAAGAGCACTGACATATCTGTACTGTAAGTTGACCCAGAAGAACGTAAAAATCTTCACTCTAATTCACAGGACGCCGCTGCCGGGGTTCAAACCCACTACATCTTGGACCTGTGGAAGTCGACCGCTTTATCCACTAAGCTACAGAGTCAGTCAGAGACAGATAAAACTAAATAATATAAAAAAAGCAAAAGGCATGGGTTTTTCTTCATTCTAGCTCTTGCCCCATAGAACACACACACACACACACCACACACACCACCAACACACACACACACACTATACACCACACCACACACACACCACACACACACACACACAACACACAAAAGATTTAAGATTTAATCCCTTTCACCCTTTTGGGTTTTGGAGGATTACAAACAAATGAACAGGAAATAAACCTAACAGCAATTTACCCAAAAATAAATGAATACTAACAGTAACTGAAAAGCAAGAGTTCATCGCATAATGAAAGCAAACGAGTATTATGACTCAATATTATTTTTAAGTATCACATTCTTAAAAGACATAATCTACACATATGAAAGACAATTGAAATTTCAATTACCTGCAAATTTATGAATTTTGAACACACACACACACACAACACAACACACACATACAACAACGGCCGCACCTTTTTAAGCATGGAACTCTTACCAGAAACTGATTTTACTGCTAATTTGCAGAACCTAGAAGCTTTGCGAAAAAAAAGTAAACCCATAAAATTTCATTTGCATTCTAGTATCATTCAATTGTGTGCTTTAATTTTATTTTACTGTCCATGTCAGAATGCATGGCCGAATGGGGATGACGTACGAAAGTGCTGGCTTACGTCGCTTCCGGAAGGGGCGCGTAGACAACATCCGGGCTAATTTACCAGCCGCGCTAGAGTGGATCAAGGCTATGTGTGGAGAAGTGCCAGCAACGGTGAGTTACTCCCCCTTCCTGGCTTTCCGCGCTTGGAGAGCTGTACAGTTATGCAGAATGACTTCTGCTAAAAACAATAAAAAAGAAGTAGCAAAGGCTGCACACCGGTATTAATTTGGGGGTCATGTAGTATCTTGAATAGAGTGCAAGTGGAAATTTTTTGGTGTGATTTCCACAGATTTTTTAAAGTATGAAAAAATGCTCTGTGCGCTTGTTTTGGGGATTGAGGACATAGAGCAATACCAGGTAGTCACGAGAAAGTTGGAAATAATCATCAAATGAGGATTTCCTGTATTCCTACAGCGTTGACCCCGCGCATGCATATTACGGTAAGGAAGCTAGCAGACGTCAAAAGACTGAGGGGGTACAATGTTTGCTGAAAATTTTTTAATTTTCGAACCTACCAAATTTGTTCAAAATCACATGAGTTTTGAGTCAGAGGCTAGTCTTTCACAAAAAAAGTGGTGTTTATTTTTGTGGATGCCTTAGTACGTGCGGTATGAATATAAGAGTCACATAGAAAAACAGAAGGTAAAGAGTGATTTTTTAAAATTCCGGTGTGCGGCCAAAACCACTATAGGCATAACTGTGAAGGTTTAACATAGAAGTTTTCTTCGAGATGGTGGATAATGTGTCTGCAAAATCATGCGGTGTTAAAGATGAATGGTACAGCTGATTAAGATGCTCATTGAAAGTGTTGGGTTTTGTTTAAACGCAAGTTTTAAATGTTTTTCTGTACTTAGACACAATACAGGTGCCCACACATGGAATCTTTTTTTTTCCATTAATCCAGACTTCTGATGCGAAAATCTCCAGCAAAAAAGTTGTATAAAAAACCTTCTTTTTCTGTCGTTGAGAATAGGGAGAGTTGTTGATTAAATTCTTCACTTTTTTTGTTTTTTCTCTTAGTACATTTTAGTAAAAGATGTTAAAGTCAAGCAAACTTTCAAACAATTTCAGACACTTTTCATTATTCCTGGAACACGTTGATGTTATGGAAGGATTGTAAAAAACAACAACTTTTTCCTAAAAAATAAAATACTACGAGGACCAAGACATTTTTCAGAGGCTTTTGCTTATCATAGATTTAGTATACTTAAGCACTGATCGTCAGATTTCAATGGCTGGAAATCAGCAGCTTGTTTTGTGTTTGCCTGTGTTCGGTATGTTTCAGACGGCGGAGAAGCACACTCTGTTCAAACGGGCAGCAGAAGGGCAGAAGAAAGTACCAGACCGAGGTAGCGTGTGGTGTCACTGCAGTGCTGTAGTCTGTCTGATGTTACCCTTCATGGGAGGATGATCTGAAGAAAGCGTTTTGGTTTTGGTTTTGTTTTTTGTTGTTGGTTTTGTTTTTGTTCTTTGGCTAAAGCTTCCAGCCTTACCACTCGTACGATTTTGCGTATGCGACCGTTGTTAACCCTTCATTAAGGTAGCCGCATTCCAACCTCGGGAAAGAAAGCGTTTTAACGTGACTTAGCTATAAAAGCTGGTAAACTATAGCGTTTTCTGGTTCTGCATGTGATTGAGATAATTTTTCTGGTTTTTTTGTATAAACAATTGTACACTTCATTTCAAATTTCAGCTTTTTTAACAAATGAAAACAGTTTTGAATAATACTTCATAAAGAATCGTTTCAGCTTTGTTGTACGGTAAAGGTATTAAGTCTACAAGATAATCATACAATACTTGCATCTGTCGAACGATTCATCTTGCTGTCCGAAGTATTCAATTTCCCACAGAAAACACGTACATACTGACATCTATGCCGAGTGAATGGACAAGTTACAGAGAGCTGCAGCATAATGTTCTCATACCTTATGTTGAATATCTACTATGGTTCTGTTGTTTTCTGGTGTAGACAAGTCACAGCCTGTCTTGTGAAAGTGTTGTCTTGTATAGCCATGATACATTTACCCCTTTGTTTATTGTTGTTTATTTTTGTTGTTTTTTCTCCCCCGGATATTTTCATATTCTTTAAACACTTACAGTCATCTTATCATATTTTTGTTATGTATTTGACGCAGTTTTGTTCAGATGCAGCCCATTTTTTGAACATAAATGTTAGAGTACCCAAACACACACACACACGCACACACACACACACACACACCACACACACATATATATATATATAATTATATAATGATATATATATATATAATATATATATATATTAATATATCTCTATATAATAATTTGGGACATGTTAGCTCGGTGGTCAGAGCACTGGCATTGCCCAGCCGAAAGGTTAACGCATCGAGCGTGGTTACCACTTGGAATGGGGAGTTGCGGCGCCTTGGTTTCAGTACAGCCCCAGTTCACCCATTGTAAATGGGCCTGCCTCTTTAGGGTCGGAAGGTAAACAGCGAAGGTGGGATGGGCCCGCCCTCAATATGCTGCCCCTAGAAGCTGAGGTGTCTGATGCTCGCCCCTTCTCTCTCCTGTTATGGACACCTTTATCTTATAATATCATATACAAGTGTTATATATATATATATATATATTATATATATATATCATATATATATATTATATATTATATATATATAATATATATTATATATAACTTTGTATGAATGTATATTATAAGATAAAGGCTGTCCATACAGGAAGCTATATATATATATATATATATATATATATAAATATTTTATATTATAATTAATAATATAGATATATATATATATATATATTATATATGTCTAATGACTGCGGATGTGACTTTCGACTGTTCTGGCATAGGAGCTGAGTGTGCATTTCAAACGAGTAGTGACCAGGAGGACTGGTGTTGCATGGCATGGTGTGTGTGTGTGTGTGTGTGTGTGTGTGTGTGTGTGTGTGTGTGTGTGTGTGTGTGTGTGTGTGTGTGTTGCAGGCAATATCTGGCTTTGGCATGGACTGTCACCTGATCGGTCTGCGTGAAGCGGCCCGGGAACTGGATGTCTTGGATTCCATTCCCCTGTTTTCTGACCCGCCTTCCAGAAAACTTTCCAGTTTGCCATGTCCACAAGTCAGGTAAAGGACAAGGGAAAAGAACAGAAAGAGATGATGGTGTTTGCTGGGTTTTTTTTGGTTTTGGTTTGTATGTTGTTGTTTTGATGGAAACGGTATATGGTCGTGTGTGTGTGTGTGTGTGTGTGTGTGTGTGTGTGTGTGTGTGTGTGTGTGTGTGGTGTGTGTGTGTAAAGGAAAAGAGAAAAGAACAAAATAACCATGGTGTTTGCTCTTTTCCTGTTGTTTTTTATGGAAATGGTATAGGGTTTTGTGTGTGTGTGTGCGTGCGTGCGTGCACGCGAGCGTGCGTGTGTGTGTATTTGTGTGTGTCAACTTGTTTTTTTTCTGTTAGGAATCCCTAGTTAAAAATCGTTTTGCAGTTTGCCATTCTGGTTAACATACTATTTACTTCTTGTGCCTTGAACAGCTGAAGTTCACCTGCGCCAGTTTTTCAGATTGTGTTGCATTTTTTATTGCATTATTTTGCCTTGTTTTGCCTTGTCTTGTCTTGTATTGTATTGTATTGTTCTGTACTTTACTGTCCTGTTCTGTACTGCACTGTACTTACATGTACTGTACTGAAAGTCTATAATTATCGGAAATACACCAAGCTTGAACTTCTTTCTGCAAATGCTTTTCATTATTTGTTCTGCAATATTGTCTATTTTACACCATTCCTATGTCTGCCTTGCCTGTCTGATTTCTTCACCGCTTCTCTGGATAACGCGCAAGTTTTAAGGCCATTGGATCTTGTGACGTGGTCATACAAACGTATCAGTCCTTTCTGAGCTGACCTGAACAGTTTTTTGAAGGAGTTCTTGCCTGATACTGTGTCACACTTGTTCATCGGTAAACTGCTCATGCAGTGTATCCTCTGGTCAGTATCTTACCATCCCGCTTCATTTCTATGGCTTGGCTCCTCCTCTGTCAAAGTCCTTATCTAGCATACCCAGAGAGAGAGAGAGAGAGAAAGAGAGAGAGAGAGAGAGAGAGAGTGGGGGGGGGGGGGGGGGGTGAAGAAGAAATCTCCAAGCCTGCACAGAACCTTATCTTTGTGTTGTACACAGATGCTTTTTATCCTTTTTATACAGGTCTCACCGTAGACTGGTGCTGTTGTTGGTTTACTGCTAACTCTGTGCCTGACTTCTGGTGTGATTCTTTCATCGTTGATGTACTATAGATGGGGTCACGGTTTATCGCTTTTTCCAGTGAATGAGTGGATCGGTGGTCTAGGGGTAACGCACCTGGCTAGAAAGCGAAAAGCGAAAAATTCAGGTCGAAAGTGTGCGGTGGTTTGAATCCCGTTTGGACTCGAATTTTTTCCCCCATCCATTAGACCATGAGTGGTGGTCTGGGTGCTAGTCTTTCGGATGAGGCGATAAACCGAGGTCTCGTGTGTTACACATAATTATTTAGCGCACGTAAAAGAACCCACGGCAACAAAAGAGTTGTCCCTGGCAAAATTCTGTAGAAAAAAAAGCCACTCTGATAGGGAAACAAATGCAGTTGTAGACAGAAAGAGAAAAAAAAAAGGGTGGCGCTGCTCTTGGGCGACACGCTCTCCCCGAGGAGAGCGTCCCGAATTTCACGCAGGGAAATCTACCCTGACTTTAAAGTAGTATAAAAAAAATTTTTTAATTTAAATTAAAGAATACAATGAAATCAAACAAATAAATAAATAAATAAGAAGTTCTGGTCTGATTCCTTCATCGTTGATGGACTATAGAGATGGTCAGTCATAACTGGTCAACGGTTCTTTGCTTCTTCCCATGAATGTTTATGTCAGTAGTAAGTAGAGAACGGAGTCGAGGCTGATGATTTGAACTTGGTTTTCTTGGCGCTGATTTGTTACCGTCTGTCTTTAACCACGTTTTATCCAGTCTTTCAACGCCAAGCTTAGCAAGCTGGTGTGTGTTCAGTGTCTGACAGGTCATGCCGTCAATGAAGATAATAGTAGTAATAATAATAGTAGTAGTAATAATAATAATAATAATAGTCATAATAATAATAATAATAATAATAATAATAATACTAATAATAATGATGATGATGATGATGATGATGAGGAGGAGGAGGAGGAGGAGGAGGAGGAGGATGTATGGAATTTACATAGCCCTGAATCTTTTAAAGTAAACAAATCGTAAGCGCTTGCATTCAAATCATTCACACGCGCATGCAAACCGTCCACAACTATTAGGAGCAACAGATGTCAAATATTATACAGCTTTGTATGCAGACAATATTATCAATGTTGTTGTGAATTTTTTATAACCGATGTCCCAGTTCAGTCAACAAGCACTTTACGAAATTTGTTGTAGTTGTTGTTGTGGTTGTTGTGAATGCAGGTTCCCAAGGAGCCTCCTACACCTGGGTTGTACGGGCCGACCGCTCCACACGGCTACGGCATTCCCTACAACCTGTTTCCAGACCACTTCCTCTTTGTCGTCACTTCCTTCCGCGACTGCGCAGAGACAGATTCACAAAAGTTCATCACTTGTCTACTGGCCTGCCTCTCAGAAATGCGGGATATTTGTTTGCTGAGAAACTGAGAGTTGACAACACCCAGTGACCCGCTTGTCCCCTCTCACTTTTCTTCGTTGTTTTGTTGTAATTTCCTAGGAAGAAATCGTTCTATACGAAATGTTTTGTAATGTGTACATGACGTAGACTGGAGCCACATGTTATTTTAAGTATTGCAGGCCGCTTTCTGATTTTTTTTAAATTTAAAAAATACTTGAAGATGTTGCTCTGAAACAACACTAGTCTTATCTGTCCAAAAAATAACCTCCTTAAAATTAAACCAGTCAGATTACAGGGTGGAAAAGCACAGAAACTACTATGCTCAGTTTTCTTGATAATATTCTTAGTAAAGCAGATACACACATGGTTACTGTCGAAGCTGAGTTAGACCTCAGTAGAGCATTTGACCACTTCATCTTGCTAAAATATGCCCACCCAAGAGTAACATCCCATCCAGGATGAAGCCCCGGACTGTTTAACATCGTATCCTAGTCACTGATGTCAGTCAGCCATTCTAGATCAGATAAAATCAGTCCAAAGCCCCTTGTGTATGGTGTACCTCAAAGCTCAGTGTTAGGGCCTGTCCTGTTTATCCTTTATTCCTAACCGCTGTCGGATGTCGCTGCTTCACCCATATGCGATTTCACGTGTATGCCGATTATATTGAGTTATACCACGGTGTCACTCTCACTTGATGATTGTTGTCCTGCTCATGCAAGTCTTCTGGCCTGTGTCGATGATGTCCTGTGCTAGAGGTACAACAGAATGCTCAAGACAAAACTGATAGAACTGAGATGGTGCCCGTAGCTAGGATGTATACATCCATGTCTCAGACACATTAACAGCGAATCAGTGTACGTCTGCAAACGTTATGCTGCTGTTCAGTATTTGAGTAGCTAGCTTGGTGTCACACTAGATCAGACAATCCCTATTCAAAAAATCTTTTAATCAACGATTCGTGAAAAAAGGTCGTATCATAGCAAGAACCTTTCCTGTTCCGTGTTCCTATTCTTCGTAATCTTTTCATGAATTTTTGGATTATTGTAGCTTGGTGAGTGGCTTTCCAGCTGAATATAATATATCTGGCTATAAGGTTCAAAGCATTGCTGCAAGAAAAAAAAGCTTGTGATTGCTATTGTAAAAATGCTTCACTGTCTTCCTGTTCAACTTTGTTGCCAATCCAAAACACAGTTCCTGCACTCCGTTATTTGGATGGATCCCTTAATCCCGAGTTGTTGGCTTCACAGTATTAACAAACACTTTCCAGTTTCTTGTCTTCTGCTGAAATACTGTAGTAATTGATCAGCTCAGACCCCACCTAAAGATGACTGGTGAACCGGTGATTAGTTTCACTTCCCCCCAAAAAAGGGAAATCATTGCCGTCCGATATGTGCTGCAGCTCAGCTTTCGTCTGCGCTTCAAAGCAGTGCTTAAGATATGTTTCTTTAGCTGAGTTTTCTAGGAGGATTGGTGTTAGCATGTCTGAATGAGGGAAATACGTTTATTGGTGTGCGTGCTGTTGTGAGTGCTATGTGGGTTCTGATGTGTGTGTAGTTGTTTATGTATGATGTATGTATGTATTAATGTGTATGTGTTGTTGTATGTATGATGATGTAGTATATATGTGTGTTGTATGTATGTATGTATGTATAATATGTGCATGTATGTATATAATGTGTGTAGTATAGTATTAATGTGGGTGATTTATTTTAACTTATTTCTTTTACTTCGAGGATAATGGAATAAGCACTCATGTGCTTTTTTTACATCCAGTCCCCGTGTGTGTCTGCAGTTTTGTAAATTTTGTCATCCGTTCCCACCGGTACACAATGGCCTGCTCTTTCAAAAAGTAGAACAGGTTTTAACGTGTGGGTAAGACGTTCTGCGTGCGTTGGCACACGTGACCTCGGTTTCTATATCATCTGAAGAACTTTAGGGGGGAGGAGTGGAATCGGCACTGGTGTTGACTCCAGGGAAAAATCCCCTCGAGCGGGATTCAAACCCAGGTCAGCGGAACGCGAGCGCAATGCGGCGCATTCTAACGACCATGTTATTCAGTTCTCCCAGGGGGGTCGGCCCGCTATTGCGCGGGCCCGATATTGCGGGGGCCGCTATTGCGCGACAGTGTAGACGCAGCCTGGGGAATACTGTACTGACAATAATATGCGATGCAGCCTAAGGTATAGGGCCGCCTAAGGTGTAGTAAACGTTGCAGCCTACGTACGACGCAGTAAGGCTGCAACGTATATTATACCTTAGGCGACACTGTCGTTTTATACTTTAGGCTGCTAATCTTCATGGCAAAGACAATGCATATTTTTAAACAATAAAGGGAAATAAAGAGGTGTCACAGTTTTTTTATTCCACAAAATCACTTTTGCAATCCCAACATTCAAAGCATCGAGCTCAAAACCACTACCTTATAAACAAATCTCAGGTGGTCATAATATGATACCAACAAATAAACTGGCAAAGAAAATGTTGATATTGCATTCATTCGAATCTTGAAAATAAATTCAAAACATAACACGGCATCCTGAAATCATCTTTCGTCTTCTCAACTTCTCAATAAAAAAAATAACTAAAGTAACTTGGAAGAACAAAATTAATACATGAGGAAATGCCAGTCATTTTTCGCATTTTCCGAAAACCTGGACAAAATGAACTTTTCTGCTTCTTCGTTCGCGCAATAGCGGGCCGTGCAATAGCGGGCGGCCCCCGCAATAGCGGGCCGTGCAATAGCGGGCCCGCCCCCTCCCAGGGATAACGTGTGTGTGTGTGTGTGTGTGTGTGTCTGTGCGCGCGCGCATGTGCTTGCTTTATGATTCAGTATTATCAGTTATCATTTTAACACACCATATTTGTTCAGAAATCCACAAATGTCTTGCTTCATCAAGGCTTTTGAGGTAACTCCACATGCCGGAGTTGTCATGAGTGCATGCTGTTTTTCGTTTTTACAATCTATCCATCCATCCATCCATCCATCTATCCATCCATCCATCCAGCTAGCCAGCCAGCCAGCCAGCCAGCCATGCGTCTGTCTGTCTCTCTGTGTACTTTGTCTGTCCCTCTGTATGTCAGTAATCTTCTCTCTTCTCTCTCTTCTTCTTCTCTTCTCTCCATCTATCTCTCTCTCTCCTCTGCTCTCTCTCGTCACTTTCTATCTATTATTTCTGTCTTTCTGTCTCTTCCGTCACTTTCTCAATTATTATCTATCTATCTTCTATCTTAGTCTGTCTTCTGTCTGTCTTCGTCGTCTGTCTGTCCGCCCCTCTTTTCATTTTGTTACTCTAATTGTTTTTTTCTTCTGTACTACTATTGTCTCAGTTACAAACAACAACACATAGTTTTTCATTGTCATTTTCAAGAAAACAAAAGTATTTTCCCCTCTAGCTCTCCTAATCTCTCTGATCTTGTTGGAGTTTGAATCAAAGGACAATCTTTTTTTATTGTGATGATGTTGCTGTTGACTGAAAGTTGAAATCGCTTGACATTAACAGATGTTTTTGGCATGAAGTTTTGGTGGATTTGCGATTAAAAACAAAGAAGATATTTGATGTTTGTGTATGTTACGTGAGAGAGATTTGAAGAGGAGATGAATGAGAGAGAGAGTGTTAGATGAGAGATAGAGAGAGAGTTGAGAGAGATGCAGAGTTTAACACAAAAAAGAAGTGAGTGAATGAGTATGTGAGAGTGGAGTGAGTGGTGAGTGAGTGAGGAGAGAAGAGTGAGAGAGAACAACAGAACAGAGGGGAGAGAGAGAAGTGAGAGAGGATGAGAGGGTAGAGTGAGTGAGAGAGAAAGAGAGAGACAGAACAAGAGAAAAGGACAGGAGAGAGAGAGGAAGACAAACAGAGCAGACAGAGAGAGAGATCCGTTCAAGGGATTTCCGAAAGTTAACACAGATGGCCGACTCACCGTCCAGAAGTCCTTCGGTAATATGACCCAAGAGTCCTTCGGATGAGACTATAAACCGAGGTCCCGTGTACGAACGCACGCAGAACATCTTGCGCACACGTTAAATCCTGTTCTGCTTTTCGTAAGAGTAGGCCATCGTGTGCCGGTGGGAACAGATGACAGAATTTACAAAACCGCATACACACGGGGACTGGTGGGAAAAATAGCACATAAGTGCTTATTCTATTATCCTCAATATAAAAGAATAAAATAAGATAGAAAAAATAAAATAAAATAGCGAGAGAGAGAGAGTGTGTCACCACTAGCCTATATCTAGTCTATATAGCTTCCAGTTAGAGAGAGCGCCAGGCAAACGAACAGACCAACCAAGAATCGTAAACTGCATCGTTCTTCAGCAGATAGTAAAATGTGTGTGTGTGTGTGTGCGAGCGTGCGCGTGTGCGTGCGTGCGTGCGTACGTGCCTACGTGTGTGTGTGTGCGGTGTGCGCGTGCTTGCGTACGTGTATGTGTGCGTTCGTGTGTGCGTGCGTGTGTGCCTTAGTGCGCGCGCGCGCGTGCGTGTGTGCGTGCTAGTGTGTGTGTGTGTGTTCCTTTAAAACCCCAGTTCAAATCACTCAGGCAGACACCACACACAACCATACACACGGGGACTCGATGTAATAAAAAAGCACATAAGCGCTTATTCCATTATCCTCGATATAAAAGAATAAACTAAACTCAACTAAACTGACGAATTACAAAAGGACCAAAACGACCTGATCGGCATTGTGGACGTAGCGCCGACAGCATAATGCTGCTGACACGTGAACAAAGTGTATAACGCTGTAGCTTAATGAAAAGAGCACAGCCCCTCCCACCCTCCATACCTCCTGCAATAAATAAGCTTCAGGAGAGAGAGAGAGAGAGTGAGAGAGAGACAGAGACAGAGACAGACAGACAGACAGAGATAGACAGACAGAGACAGAAAAAGAGATTGACATACATGCATCATACATACATACATACATAAAGACAGACAGACAGACAGACAGAGAAACAGACAGACAGACAGACACAGAAAGAGAGAGAGAAAGAGGGGAAGGACAGAACAGAGACAGAAGAAAGAGAGAAGAAGAAGAGAGGAGAGACAGACAGAGAAGAGGAACAGAGAAGACAGAAAGAAGAAAGAGAGAGAGAGAGAGAGAGAGAGAGAGGGGAGGGGCGGGAGGAGGGAGGAGGGATAAGGCCAGGTGGGTCGTGCAGTTTTCCCCACAAACAGATAATTACTGACAGCTGCAATAGCCATCATTCACCTTTGATAGTTGCTTTTCTTTTGTCATTGCTTATTCGTTTTGGTTCTTATTTTTTAAAAAAAAACACCCACCCCCACAACAAATTCTTTATTTCGAGGATAATGGAATAAGCGCTCATGTGCTTTTTTTTTTTTTTGCTTTTTTTTGGGGCATCAGGTCCCGTGTGTATGCAGTTTTGTAAATCTTGGGAATGGTTCCCACCGGCACACAATCGCCTACTCTGTCAGAAAAGCGGAACGGGTTTTAACGTGTGCGCAAGCTGTTTGGTTTGGTTATGTTTTGTTTTTGTGTTGGAGGTTTTTTTTGGTTTAGTTTCCTTAGTATAGAGCCTTCTGTTGTTGTTGGTGGTGTTGTTGTTGTTGCGCTGTCGTCGTCGTCGTTGTTATTGTTGCTGTTGTTGTTGTGCGTCGTTGTTGTTATTGTTGGAGGTTTTGTTTTGGTTTAGTTTCCTTTGTACAGAGCTTTCTGTTGTTGTTGGTGTTGGTGGTGTCGTCGTCGTCGTCGTTGTTGTTTATGTTGCTGTTGTCGTTTTATTGTTGTTGTCGTTGTTGTTGTTGTTGTTATTATTGTTGTTATTGATGCATGAAGTTTTGTTTTGGTGGAGTTTTCTTTGTACGGAGCTTTCTGATGTTGTGTTGTTGTGTTGTTGTTGTTATTGATTGTGATGCTGAAGTTTTGTTTTGGTTGGTATTTCTTTGTACAGAGCTTTCTGATGGTTTTGTTGCTGTTGTTTATGTTGTTGTATTGAACGTTGTGTTTTGGGTTTTAGTTTGCTTTGTTAGTGAGTTTTGTTTGGTTAGTTTCTCGTCGCTGTTGTTTATTGTTGTGTGTTGTTGCTGCGTTGTTGTTGTTGTTGTTGCGTTGTTGTTGGAGGTTTTGTTTTGGTTTAGTTTCCTTTGTACGAAGCTTTCTGCTGTTGTTATTGTTGCTGGTGTTGTTGCTGTGTTGTTGTGTTGGTCATTCGTTGTTAATTGTTGGAGGTTTTGTTTTGGTTTAGTTTCCTTTGTACAGAGCTTGTTGTTGTAACGGGGGGGGGGGGGGGGTATTTTTGGTTTGGTTTCTTTTGTTACAGAGCTTTCTGTTATTGTTGTTGTTATTATTGCTGTGGGTGTGGTTGTTTTTATAAAAAAAAAAGAAGTTAATGAACAATTTAAACAAAGATATTTAATTATTTCTTAATTAACTGGTGATTTCGGCAAACGCAGGTACACCAGGACAGTAGCGATTCTTATTTCTGATTTCATTTCGCTATGTGTTGTCTTTATTTCCGCGTTTGTTGGTTTATTCGTTTGCTTTTGATTAGTGGGGGCGGCGGTATATATACCGGTAATAATGGGACATTTCACATAGATGGTAAAACGAGTAATAAAGTCGGAAGATGAGAGTGAATAAATAAAGCCACACGGGAGAATGGCAGAATGACGTCATCGCCTTCCTCCTCCTCCCTTTCCTCCTTCTCCTCCTCATCATCAACAGCAGCAGCAGCTGCATCATCAATGACAACAAGAACAGCAACAAGAAGAAGAGAAACAACAGCAACATTAACATAAGCAACTGCAATAAAAACAAAATGTCTCTGATTGGGTGGTCCCACTTGCTCTGGTCTCATGGTGACCTCAGATTTAGTTTCCCCTTACACTTCTGTGCCTGTGGTGAGTTTGTGTCAAAGCCTTTGGGGTTGGAGGTTCTACGTGGGACGGTCATTGGAAGGGGTGTTGTGGTGGTCGCCACCTCGGGTGGGCGATTCACTGTCTAGCTCCGCGACTGAGCTAATACTGTCGTTAGTAGGGGGGCTTAGTAGGTGGTGTCCTGCGTGTGTTAGCTCAGAACAGGCACCACTGAACACCACCAAATGACCCAGCAGCAGTGCAGGGCCCCACCAGCTGGTGACCGCACGGCAGCCTAATATTAAGGGCTCCCTGTGGACTTCCGACCCTGAGGATGTGACAGAGCAAATCTGGGCATGGCTGTGGCGGGGAGATTGAACTGAGTGGCGTGGGAACAGTGAGACAGGAACGTCACAGATGCAGCGAGAAAGAGAGATGTTATCATGTAACTCTCTGCGGACAGAAGAAGGATTGTCAAGTTGTCAGACGCCTTTGTTGAAGGAGGATCTTTTTTGAAGGGAGTTTGTTTTACTACGACATAACGCAGACATTCTCTCTTTGATGTGTGCTTAAGATGTTATGATGGAACTTGCTATGTATGGATCATGGACAAAAGAATGCCTGTCAAATTGTCTGACGCCCTTGTTTTAAGATTTCTTTTACAGAGTTAGTTTTTATGACATAAACACACACACACACACACACACACACGCATACATACATACTCACACAAACTCTCTATCTCTCTCTCTCTATATATATAGAGAGAGAGATAGAGATAGAGAGATATCTATCTATATCTATATATATCTATATATGTCTACTCTCTCTCTCTCTCTCTCTCTTCTATATATAATATATATATATATATATATATAATATTATGTGTGTGTGTGTTTGTGTGTGTTGTGTGTGTGTGTGTGTGTGTGTCTGTTGTGTGTGTGTGTCTGTCTGTGCGTGTGTGTGTGTGTGTGTGTGTCTGTGTGTGTGTGTGTGTGTGTGTATGTGTGTGTGTGTGGTGATTTATGACCACACACACAGTCATAATCATGCAAATGCTTTTTGCCTGTCCTATATTCACTTCCTGTTGTTTTGATGTTCAGTTAGCCTCTACTGTGTTACACAGCTCGCCTACATTTTTTTTCTCTGGTTTTTAAAATATTTTGGGGTTTCTTTCTTTTTTGTGTGGAATGCAGTCAGTCATGTTTTGTGTTTTGTTCCATTAAACAAAAATTATTATCCTCTTTCATTTTCTATAACTGTGTTTCTACCTCTATTATTCTACTGATCTCGTTTCTTTTAATAAAATTGTTACTCTCTCTCTCTCATCCACCGCTCCTCTTTCTCACCCCCCCCCCCCCTCTCTCTCTTTCTCTTTGGTGCCCCCTACCACCTTCCTTCCCTAAGTCCTCTGTCTATGTCTCTGCCTCTTGATTTTGTTTTAGTCTGCCTCTGTCCGTCTGTCTTTTTATGTCTGTATGTCTGTCTGCCCCCTCCCTCCCTCTCTCTCTCCCTCTCCCTCCACCCCCTCTCTGCTGCTGCTACTTCTGGCAACAAAACTGATACTTCCATTCAGAAAAAAAGCAGACAAGAGCATTTCGAACCACCAGTTAAGCCTTTCAAAACTTAAAAAAAATCCCCTGCAATTTCCCAAGTCGCTCAGTTTGTTCTCTCTCTCTCTCTCTCTCTCTCTCTCTCTCTCTCTCTCTCTCTCTCTCTCTCTCTCTCTCTCTCTCTCTCTTCTTTTAAAATCAGCATGGACATGTGTGTATCTTTTTTCGAAGGAAAAAGTCGTATCTCTCTTATTTGTAAGCCTACACAACACACCGTCATTGGATAGCGTGAGGTTTGCAGAACCAGCATACTCCTGTCAGCCGTTTACCATTCAGATTGTAAATTTTGCCATCATAAAGTCACGGTACGGTTGACAAGCTCTCTCTAAAGCAGCGTGTGACAGTGTTTATTTTACTTCCGTGGGTAGGGTAGTAGGTAAGGTAAGGTAAGGTAGGGGAGGGGAGGGTCTCGCTTCGTTTTCTTATTCTGCCAACCAAACCTGGAAAAAAAATTAGACAACGCCAGAGAGAGAGAGAGAGAGAGATGATGTCATCAACGTGACTTGCCATGTGAAGAAGAAGACTAGACACGTTGGGTAGATCTATAATAATAATAATAATAATAATAATAATAATAATAATAATAATAATAATAATATATGGAATTTATATAGCGCTGAATCTTGTAAAAAACAAACAAACACCAAACAAATCGAAGGGTTTGCACTCAAATCATTTACACGCATGCAACTCTCCTTAAACATAATGAACAACAGATTTCAAATCCATGCGCGCGCACGCGCGGGTACACACACACACACACACACACACCACACACTCACGAACACACTTAGGAGGTGAAGAATGCTGTTGAAAATGAGGGACAGATAATGAGGGGGAAAGTCTCAGGTAGGAAATAAGTGTGTTTTGAGATGTTGTTTTGAGAATTTGTATTGTGAGTTTGGACCTAAAGCACTTTTCCTGTCTGCAACCTGTTTCACTAAAGCACTTCTCTGTGTGTGAGCGTGTGGTGGTGAATCGTGGCCAAGCAGTGAGCATGGATATACTTTAATAATAATAATAATAAATAATAATAATGTATGGTATTTATATAGCGCTGAATCTTGTAAAGCAACAAATCAAAGCGCTCAGAGGACTTTTTCTTTATATCGAGGATAATGGAATAAGCACTCATGTGCTTTTTTTACATCCAGTCCCCGTGTGCATGCGGTTTGGTAAATTTTGTCATCTGTTCCCACCGGCACACAATGGCCTACTCTTTCGAAAAGCGGAACAGGATTTAACGTGTTTGCAAGATGTTCTGCATGCTTTCGCACACGGGGCCTCGGTTTATAGTCTCATCCGAAGGATACTTTGACAATCACAGGCTTGCATTGCGCGTGCACACACACACATGCACAAGCACACGCTCACGCGCACATGGACACACACAGGGATTTATACATACATACACACACTCACAAACAACATGCACACACTCTTGCGCGCATGCACACGCACACATGCACACACGCACGCACACCAACGTACACACACACGCACGCGCGCATGCACAGATACAGACACACACACACACACACACACACACACACACACACACACACACACACACACACTGGAGTTAACATCAGTGCCGACTCCACTCTCCCCAAAAGTCCTTCGGATGAGACTATAAACCGAGGCCCCGTGTGCGAACGCACGCAGAACATCTTGCACACACGTTAAAACCCGTTCCGCTTTTCGGAAGAGTAGGCCATTGTGTGCCGGTGGGAACGGATGACAAAATTTACAAAACTGCATACACACGGGGACTGGATGCAAACAAAGCACATAAGTGCTTATTCCATTATCCTCAATATAAAAGAATATAAAAAGACACACACACACACACACACACACACACGGACTAATTACTACAACTTAACTTCAGAAAAGAGAAAGGGTGGGGGGGGGGGGGGGGGGCTGCGAACGGAGAGGATGCCAACAACAGTGCACAGACAGGACAGAGAAACGATCAGAGACTCAGGCTTGGGCAAACAACCGACAGAAATACAGAAATCTGGTCAACAGATCTCCGACACGACACCCCAAGAATTTAAGAGAAGACAAAAAAATCATCAGAAACAAGATATAAACAGGTCGGCATTAACATTACATCAGCTGTGTATGACGTCTGTGGGGGGGGGGGGGGGGGGGACGAAATGAAATTCCATGTTGTTGTTACTGTTGTTTGTTGCTTATTTTGTTGTTGTTGTTGTTATTGCTGGTTTTTTTTAAAGTATCCCATCAAGACTGGTGTAGGATGTTATTGTGATATTACGCAAATATGAATTCATCTTACCTGAGGTTGAGGATGTCTGATTAGAATATAATTATAAGAAGAAAACTAATCATACTTGTGTATAACAAAAACTGACACACTTGTTGTTTTAACAAGAAGTTGAAAATGATTAATGCTGTCTTGCTTTTAATGTTTCGTTATGTATTCTTCATAGGGGGGCGGGGGGGGGGGGGGGGATCAGTCATCTGCATAAATAAAGAAATTATGTGTGTATGTGGAGCCGGGTGGGTGGGGTGGGGGGTGGGGGGGAGTTTCCGAGTGCGAACGCACAAAGAACATCTAGGGCGCGTACGTTAAAACCTGTTTTGCTTTACGGAAGAGTAGGCCATTGTGTACCGGCGGGGAAATGGATAACATTTGACAAAACTGCATATACACAGGGACTGGATGTAAAAAAAAAAGCACATGAGGGTTTATTCCATTATACTCAAAATAGAAGAATAAAATAAAAGAAAAATAGATAAACACTGTTCTAAATAATTCACTGTAGTGCCCCAACAACCCCTTTGACGAGACAATAGGCTTTCGTGTGCTTGCTTCTCTAGGTCGATGATTTAAAATGAATTTGTCCGCGCAGACATCGGATGCGCTGGGCCTGACTTGTCAGGCGCTTAACAGCAGCACAACGTATTTAAGCTCATAAGTATGACAGACTACAATAGTTGTTGTCTGAGCGTTCAAGGAAAAAGAAGAAAAAAGGAATTCGATTATATACGTTAATTACTGTTCTTGCGAACAAACAATCGAGGTAGACGATGCTTTATAGGAAAGTTGTTGAGAAGGAGCAGATTGATCAAAGAATAGGACAGGAACTACTAAAGTATGACAGCTTAGAAAAGATATTAACTGATCAAGAGTGATATATATATATATATATATATATATATATATATATATATATATATATATATATATATATATATATAATACTTACTTTACTTTTTCCTTCCGCTTGTACTCTGTGGCGTCGCGGGGAGATATAAATGTATGTCTGCAGCAAGGCGGGTAGCTTGGAGGAGGGACAATCCATGGACTTTCAGTGTTTCTGCCACGGAATCACTCCAGCGTCGCCTGGGTCTACCTCTGGCCCTCGTGCCAGAGTACCTCAAGTTGTAAGCACGCAAGTCTGGCTGGTTTGGCGGCATCCGTGTGAGGTGCCCGAACCACTTGGTTCGTTGTTGTTCAATGTGGTGTAGGACGGGTGTGGCTCCTACCATGTCTCTGATAACCTCGTTTCTGATCTTATCTCTCCTGGTTTTGTTGACGGCTTTCCTCAAGCACTTCATCTCACACGTTACCAGTTTCTGCTCCAGGGCTTATATATATATATAGATATAGATAGAAAGATATATAGATATATAGATAGATATATGGATAGATATAGATATATAGATGGATAGATAAAGATATAGATATATATAGATATGATAAATTAATATCTTTTTTAAGCTTTCGTACTTAACTTCCTGTTCTATTTTTGTAACAGGTTGAATCAAGTGTAAGAAAGTAGTCTAAAAATTGAATATTACACCAAATATTAGGCTTGATCTTTACCAGGCAAATTAGGCGTTGTTGTAAAAAACACCAAAAAAATCTAGCTTGTAGGTCACTGTGCCGTTTGAGAGACAAAGAGTGCAGGCAGTCTGACAGATTTCGTGCGACGTTGAGAACACATCAAAGGAAGGCCCACTGCATAGATTACTGAAGGAAGAAGACGCACGTGTGAAGCAGCTCTAGTCGCTCGTTTATCAACTTTTTTTTTTCCTACGTTATTTTTGTTGTGAGGGGTGGGTAGGTAGGTAGGTAGGTCAGGTATGGGGGTTAAATGTTTCAATCTCTGCCCATCATCGGTGTGTGTGTGTGTGTGTGTGTGTGTGGTGTGCGTGCGTGTGCGTGCGTGCGTGCGTGTGTGTGTGCGTGTTTGTGCGTGAGAGAGAGAGAGAGAGAGAGAGAGAGAGAGAGAGAGAGAGAGAGAGAGAGAGAGAGAGAGAGAGAGATACTCGAACTCGAATGATTTATTCACGAGAAGGTCTTTGGCTCATACATGAAGGGGGTTGCTGAACTGTTTAGTATTTTGGTGGGGGGGGGGGGAAAGCAACAGTAACAACGACATAACGTTATTGAATAACAAAAAATGTCATTTACAAAAATATGACTTAAGATAACAGAGAGAGGGAGAGAGAGAGAGGGCAGAGAGAGAGAGAGAGAGAGAAGACGAGAAGAAGAAGAAGACAGACAGACAGACAGAACAGAGAGAGACAGAGAGAGAGAGAAAGAGAGAGAGAGAGACAGACAGACAGACAGACAGACAGACAGAGAGAGAACATTTCGCGTTTAAAAGTCAACCCCGTGTCTTAAATTGAAAAGCAAGTTCACAGACCCCTTCAATACGCTTTTTTGGGGGCAAAAGAGCCAAGCGGTTAGACTGTCATGACCGTCATCTGATAGCCCCTTTGGGCCGCAGGTTTGTGTCTCCACTCAGGCCTCTGTTCGAGGGCATCCCTCCTACCTCCCTCCCCCCTCCCCCTTCCACCAGAATTTACATTGGTACTGATTTTACTTCCCTCAAAGTCTATAAATAGTACAAACCAAGGAGTCTGTGTGTGTGTGTGTGTGTGTGTGTGTGTGTGTGTGTGTGTTCTTCAGTCTTAAGTCTAAAACGTACGTGTGTGTGTTATGGTGTGTGTTGCGTGTTCGTGTGTGGTGTTTGTGTGTGTGTGTGTTTGTGGTGTGTGTGTGTGTGTGTGTGTGTGTGTGTGTGTGTGTGTGTTGTGTGTGTGTGTGTGTGTGTGTGTGTGTGTGTGTGTGTGTGTGTGTGTGTGTGTGTGTGTGTGTGTGTGTGTGTGTGGTGTGTGTGTGTGTGTGTGTGTGTGTGTGTGAACACATGCGGAGCATCTTGCGTACACGTGAAAATTTCGTCCTCTTTTGAATAAGTGTAGAGCTCAAATAATAGCTTTTTTGGAGGAAGTTGGTTTGCAAAATCTTCAGTGGTTCCCCAACGGTGTACTAGACTACTGGATAGGTCAGGGTGGAGAAGACGAAGCTCATACAATGGCTATGTGCGATGCAAGACACAAAATAAATACCAAGCATGCACACTGCCACAAGGGATGGACTCCGCCATATTCAGCGAGCTAATGACATACTGTGAAGGAAGGTGGCAGGATGGTTAAGACGTTTGCCTGCCAACAAGTAAACCGTGAGGTTCTGGAATCGATTCCCAGCTTCGCCCTTTCTTCCCAGTTTAAGAAAAAAAATTGAACTGAATGTCAAAGTCCTTCGGATGAAACTATAAACCGAGGCCCCGTGTGCAAACGCATGCAGAACATCTTGCGCACACGTTAAATCCTGTTCCGCTGTTCGAAAGAGTAGGCCATTGTGTGCCGGTGGGAACAGATGACAACATTTTAAAAACCGCATACACATGCATACATTTTTTTTAAAAGTCATCTGAGCGCTTTGATTTGTTGCTTTACAAGATTCAGCACTAAATAAATTCCATACATTATTATTATTATTATTATTATTATTATTATTATTATTATTATTATTATTATTATTATTATTATTATTATTATTATACTGCTCCAAAAATCTCACTGCCTCAAACGACACCTTAAGAAGCTCATGGAAAAAAATCAAGTCAAGCCGAATCAAATCACCCCGTTATAATAATGATAATGATACTAACTGGACATTTTTTCTTGAGAGCTTTCCTCCCCCTTTATAGGGACAGCACAAAGCTTTACATTATAGCACAGAAATAATAATAAAGAATAACAGGCACAACATTTATATACATACCACATAACCAACACATGCATACGTACTCACACTCACACACTCACACACACACACACACACACACACACACACACACACACACACACACACACACACACACACACACAAAAGCAAATACATTGCTTATTCAATGTACCATCTGGAAATAAAATTTTGACTTGACTTGACTTGACACACACACACACACCGCTTTACATTATAGCAAAAAATAATAATAGGCACAAATGACATAAACAACAAACACCCACAGCCATTTACATTATAGCCCCCCCCCAAAAAGGCACAAAATATATTATACACATACCACATAAACAACACATGCATACTTATTTACACACACACACACACACACACACACACACACACACACACACACACACACACACACACACACACACACACACACACACACATTGAAAACTTTAGTAAGAAGTTTTAAACAGATGGGTTTTCAAACTGGATTCGAATAAAGACAGAGAAGAATGAGGCAAAGTATTTCAGACAGAAGGGGCTGAAAATGAAAGAGGCACGATGATCTAGAGATTTACTGTGTATCTGGCGACCCGTATCATTATGAAAATATGCTTTCCTAGTTGCGTTTTCGTTTTATTATTCATTTATTTCTTGTTTTATAGCACACAACTGATCGGCTGAAACAGTCTTTTTCTCCCAGAAAAAACTGAAACCAAGAACCACGATGTTTTTCTTTAAAAAACAACAACTGACGATACTTTTGATATAACATTATATTACGTTTAATTTTCAACTAACTTGAGATGGCTTTATGATGAAGGAAAGGAAGGGGGGGGGTGGCTCCTGGTTATTACAACATACTTGTAATCTGACCGTAGCTGAGGGCCCGAGTTTGAGTCTATGCTGAGGTGTCCTTGGCATCGATCTCATACAGAGATCACATCACTAATGAGGAAGTGAAAACCGAATTTAAAAACGCCATCGGACCAGATGAAGAGCTCCTGACTTCAGTGGCAAGATGCAAACTGAAGTGGTTCGGGCACGTCACACAGTCATCTGGACTGGCCAAGACTGTCCTACAGGGAACAGTACAAGGAGGGAGACGAAGAGGCAGACAGAAAAAACGATGGGAAGACAACATCAGAGAGTGGACTGGCCTTGAGTGGAACGGTTTTGCTGCAGAAAGCAGAAGACCGCGAGGAGTGGAGGAAGCTGGTTGCAATATCTTCATTAATGCCCCCACGGTCCAAGAGACTACGGGACAGGTGAAGGTGAGGAGGTGAGGTATCCTTTTGGCAGGACAGTTCCCTGGGAGTTGATATTGGTGCTTACTCCATTCCTCCCAAAGTTCTTCAGCCCTATCTACTTTTCGTAGATGAGGGGGCCAGCTAAGGTCACTAGGAAGACTGTTAACCAGGAAGAATGTTAACTAGGAAGAATGTTAACTAGAAGAATTTTAACTAGAAAGAATGTTATCTAGGAAAAATGTTATCAACGAGGAATGACACGACATGCACCCTATTACCTACTGAGGAATGAGCTCCGCCAATATGTATCTTGCCCTTGATACTCTCAAGATTCAGCGTGCAGATTCAGATTCAGATTCTCAGAATATTTTATTGCCATTTAAATCATGTAGACTTATTTGACACAACAAAAACATCAACTATAATTATTATCTATTTTGGCTAAAAGTGATGTACACTAAAAACATGTTGTATTTTACTTCTCTTTTTCTCTCTTTTCAAAACACTCATACACATATCTGATGATATCTGCTTGATATATATCAACTGTGATTATGTCACTTAATTTATGTACACAGTTTTTGCGTTCTTTGTCTTTCGTTTTGATTTTTAATAACAAATTATTTCTGAGTTCATCATATAAAATGCATTCATCAAGTAAATGAAATTCATCTTCAATTTTGTTACAGTGTCTACATTTTCTGTCCTCTCTGGATATATTTTGGTGTCTCCCTTTCTCTATCATTAAATTGTGACAGCTTGTGCGAAATTTACAATATGTCTTCTTATGAGTTTTGTTTTCATAGTTTACTAAGTATGGTTCCAATCTGTATTCTTTGGTAGCAAAATCATAAAATTTTAGTTTTGCAAATTCTTTCTTTTGGTAGATCCAAAATGTTTTATACATGTCCTCAAGTTTTCTTCTAACAGCATAACTCAACGATGAACATTAAGCGTGCTTTGGTTCTTCCAGACATGTTTGATCCAATTGTGTACAGAATATTTTTCACTGTGTTTATCCATTTATCGTGTGTATTATTCTGATACAAATAATCGTATACTATTCTAATATAAGAGTCTGGTTTTGATTCTGTCAAATGAATCCAAAAGGAATATTATCTGGCATATGATTTAAAGGGTCAGTGGAAATCCCCCTAATTCACCCAAAGTGGGTAGTTACTAATGCTTTTTTATGAACTCCTATCATTTGTTTACAAAATTTTACATGGAAATTCTCATACAAAAAACTGATTGGATAAGCATGCCTTGAACAGTTTATCAATATTAAACTCTGTCTCCCATTAAAACAAAAAGGAAACCAAACTTCTGCTCCATAGGTTAAACAGGGGTTATCAGTGAGTCGAATAAACGCATTATTTATAGTAGTCTTTAAATTTTGTCCATGAATTGCTCTTTAAAAGGCGTATATTGCTTTGTTGCTTTGTTTTACTAAATGTTCTTGTGTTGCTTGAAATTTCCGTTCTGATGAAAAACGACACCTAGATATTTATAAGTTTCTACTGTTTCAATTACATGCTCTCCACATTTAAAATGAATTGGAATTTTAGGAGGTGATCTCGTAAAGATTTACCTTTGTTTTTGTTTTGTTTATCTTTAAACCCAATTAGAACAGTATTCTTGCAGTTTGTTCAGTTTAGTTTGAAGACTATTTTGGTTGTTGATAGCAATGCCAGGTCTTTCAGCATAGAGTAAACAAGGAATTCTGTCTTTTGCGGTTATATATGGCGAATCTTTCTCATCAGTATATTGAACTATATCATTGACATATACATTAAATAATGTAGAACTTAATGTATTTCCCTGATGTACCCCTTTTCTGACTATGATTTCATCTGTGTGTTTGCCTCGTATTTTTGTAAATATTGTTGCATTGGAATACATGTTTTTAATGACATTAAAAGTTTTGCCTGTTATTCCTATTTCGTTTAACTTTATAAGAAGACCCTCGTGCCACACATTATCAAACGCTTTCTGAAAATCTACAAAGCAGCAATAAAGTCTTTTAGTTTTTACTTTCAGTACACTATCTATTAAATTGTTAAGTAGGAAGATATGGTCCGTTGTTCTGCATGCTTTTCTGAAACCAGCTTGTTCTCTGACAATACTATTGTTATTTTCTAAATATTCAGAAATTCTATGGTTCAGTATTTGACAAAAAACTTTTCCAATAGTGTTTGTCAACGTTATTCCTCTGTAGTTTTCTGGGTTGTATATGCATCCGTTTTTATAGATTGGGACATTCACTCCTACTTTCCAGTCACAGGGATATATACCCGTTTCTAATACTAAATTGAAAATATTCCGCATTATCTCTATAACATTAGATGAAACTGATTTGATCATTTCGTTTGTGATTCCATCTTTTCCAGGTGATTTGTTATTTTTCAGCTTTTTGATTGTTTTTGTAATTTCCTCTGTTGTAATTTGCTTATCTAGCAGTGGGTTATTAGATACTTTTAATTCATTAAACCTGATTTGTACTTGCCTTTTGTGGTCTGGATCTATTTGCGGTTCTTTACCAATAAGTGTTTTTAAGTGTTCAGTCCATTTACTGCTACTAATATGATTATGATGTTTTAATCCATCATCTTCGCTTTCTTTTAATTTTTGTAAAGTTTTCCACAATATACTCGGATCTTCGTCAATGGCATCATGTAGCTGTGATACTAGTGAATTTTTGAAGATTTTCTTTTTCTTTTTTATTAAAGTATTATATTGTTTTCTTTTCATAAAGTATTTTCTCGAAGTTCAGGTTTATACGGGGTTCTATTTATTGCATTTAGTAGAGACTTGACTTCTTTTTTGTACTGTTACATTCCGAATCAAACATTTTTTATTGTGTTTAATTCTTCTTACCGGTTTGACTTTTGGTCTTCAAGCTTAATTGTGCTACTTTGAGAAGATATCAGACAGCTAGTTCTGGATATTCATTTACACGTTTGAGGAATCAGCTGCTTTTTACTTTGTTTATTTGTTTTAATTTCTGTATTTGTTTAGTTTTTATTTTTGTTAAGTGTGATTGTATTGCTGTAGTAGAAGTGCCTTTTCAAATGTCCTTTGGATTTTGATCCATACAAAATGTGTTTGTTGTGGTGAATCTTTTAATATACTCTGCTGTGTGTTTTCTTACTATTTTGATAGACCTTTGCAAACGTGTTTTGTCTATATCTGGTTTTATCTATATCTAAATCTAGTGGACAATGATCAGAGTATTCATTAAATCTCTAATTTATATGTTACCTCTTTCATAAATGATTTTGAACAATTAAATATGTAAATTCCATACTTATCATCATCATCTATTTATCTCATCTCACATCGTTCGTCGTCGTGTCGTCGTCGTGTCGTCGGTATCATCATCATCAATCATCATATCACTACTACTACTTAACTCTTACTACTACTACTATATCTTCACTCTTCTACTAAAGGTAAAGGTAAACGGTAGTCCCATAACTATAAGGTCGTAGGGGAGCGAGGCGTCAGAGACCTCACTTCTCTAGGGCCAGCATATTGAGGGCGGCGCCCATCTCCTCTCCCTCGCTGCTTTACCTTCCCTGACCCTAAAGAGGGCAGGTACCCATTTACAGATGGGTGAACTGGGGGGACTGTACTGAAGCCAAAGCGCGCAAACGGTCACTCATCAAACTGGTAACCACGCTCGACGCTGCTTAACTTGGCTGGGGGAAAGTGAGTGCTCCGACCACTGAGCTATCCCGTCCCCTTGCAACTACTACTACTACTGCCTGAAAAAAAATCAGTGCATTACCTCAACGACTTCTCAGAAGTTAAGGAAGAAGTCAAGTTTGGTTTTTTTCGGTCACGTAAGTTTGGACGCGAGCAATTTGCAAGTCTTTTTTTTGCGCGGTAGGCGAGGCTTACATGATTTGGTTACATGCTGTTTACCTTGCTTATTATAAACGCATTCCGCTGTCCTACAAAGGCGTGTCCTTTATTTGTCCACGTTTATGACGTAGTTAACGCACAAGTGTCTGTTTTGATTCGGTAAGATGTCTTCAATGTCTTCAATGGTCAGGTCAGAGACTCCCTCTGCTACTGGTAACCATGTAACCCAGTACCACCTGCCACATGTGGGGAGTAAACCCAACCAAAAAATCCGACCTGGAGAGGGATGGGCTCCGCCAGGTTTGATTTGCCCAAGATACACCAATGACTAAGACAGCCAGAATCTCCATACCGGATCGGTCGTCGCCCGGGTTACCAAGGACCGCGCCTTCTGTTGCTCATCAGGACAGATGTCGAAAGTATGCTACTGATGTAAAACGCAGCAAAATTCGTGCCAGACACAACACCATCATTGGCACATGGAATGTACGGACACTAAGAGCTGCAGGCAAAATGGAAGAACTGACACACGAGATGTCCAGATATCATTGGCACATCTTGGGCTCTGCGAAGTCAGGTGGAAAAACATGGGAGAAACACGACCCAGGAAGACCACAAATTATACTACAGTGGAAAACAGGATAAACATGAACACGGCGGTGGGGTTTCTCGTTCACAAAGACACCGTGAACACCGTCATGAGCTGCCAGCCTGTGTCCAGCAGACTTTATTACCATCCGCCTGAGAGCAACCCCCTTTAACATAACTATAGTACAGGCATACGCCCTACATCAGACTGCACAGATGAAGCCGTAGAAGAATTTTTGCCCAAGCTACAAGGTTCTGAATCAAACCCCCAAAGGAAAGACTTTCCCTCGTTGTGCAAGGCGACGGAAACCCCAAGGTAGGAGAAGATGCAGGGAAAGGGGACTGGGAGGGCGTTTGGGGGCCCAACATTGTAAAAACCAAATAAAATGAAAGAGGTTTGGGAGACTTGGAGTTTGCCAGTAAAAACCCAACCTCCAGCTAGTAAATTTACATTTGGGCCACACAGAAATCCAAAAATTTTGGGACAGGGATACCCCCAAAGGGGGGAAAACCAAAAACCCAAAAATAGATTCATCATGGGTGAAAAAACGGTTTTAGTCTTTGCGTTAACATCGCACAGACACGAAGTTTTCCGGGCGACATAGGGAGTGATCATGATTTGTGGGTGATGACTTTCCGATAAGTCTAAAGAAAATTTCCACAAAACGGAAAAACATCAGGATCAAATTGACCTCGAGAAACTGAAGGCCCCCAAGGGGATTAGAAAATTTTTTTTGCAAGGTAAAGGGGGAAAGTTTGCGCACTCACTGTGTTTGGGTTTAGGGCATAGATACACTGGGCGAATAGTTTCAATTCAGCCCGTGACTGAAACAGCAAAAAAGGGCTTTTGGCAAAAAGCCCCCCAGTCAAAAAAAAATTTGGGTTTACACTAAAATCCTACAAATATGCGAAAAAGGTAGAGGTTGAAGAAAAAGAAAAATGAAAAAAGAAAGAGCAGAAAAAATATAGGGCAGTAACCAAAAAAATAAGGGAATTCCTGGGGGGGGGCGGAGGGAAAAAGGAAATGGATGGTGAACGTGCCCGACATTGAAAAGAAAATCAAAAAAAAACAATTGCAAGAAAAACATACAGTGGTGAAAGGGGCCTGTTAGCCAAACAGAGAAAAGGGTTTTAAAAATCCCAAAACAAAAAAGGGGTGTCTCATGACGACCAGGATTTTTTGAACAGATGGACAGGGAAAAATTTCTCGAAACCGTATAAATTTTTTTGAACCGCGGAGATCCGGGAAATTTCCCTTTAAAGTACCCAAAGCAAAGACACGGCAGTCACCCTTTCCCCGAGGGAAAAAGTGGAAACAGCAGGAGATGTGAAAAAGGGGAAGTCAGCAGGGGGGTGAAAAACATTCCAAGGGTGAGTTGGGCCCAAACGGAGGGGGAAACCATGATCGCGCCCCCACTAAAAATCTGCAAAAAGTCTGGGAACAGGAAAAAGGCCCAAAAACCCGGGGCGCAGCGTCATTTATCACCCCCCCCAAGAAAGGAAAACACAACAATGCATAATTAAACCCCCACAATCAGCCTCATAATTTTCCCCCAAACAAGGTCATGCTGCAGATAAAATTGAATAGACTGGGAAACCCCAAACGAGAAACCTATTGCTGAGGAAAAAAGAAAGGGTTTTAGAGCAGGGGGGCAAACACAACAGAACGATATTAAACCCCAGGGGGAAAACTATGTGAGCGGGGAAATTCAACATCCCCAAAATTTTACCCCGTTTTTTTCGTTTTAAAAAGGGCCCTTTTTTCAGGGTGTGGGGATGCCGCTTTGGGGGAAAAATGAAAATTGTACCGCATCAATGCAACCTGATCAGAGTCATCAAACAGCTGGGACAGGAGGCCACCAGTGCAGTGTACTACAACAACAACATTGGGGAATGGTTTTTTTGAACAAAAAGTTGGGTAAAAGGGAGGGGTGTTACTCTCACCCACTCTTTTAACACTTCCTTAAAAGAATCATGGCTTTATTTCCCCTGGAAAAAATCATGAAGGATCAGTCGATTGGTGGCCCGAACGATCACAAAAAATCCCCTTCCCAGATGACAAACGATGGAAATAGGGGAGGATCAGAAAAAAGAGCTTGCCAGCCCAAAAGAACAATTGGATAAGGCCTCCAAAAAAATACGGCATGGAAATCAGTGAGAGAAGACCAAAAATGATGACTAAAAACAACCCCGGCATTAGGGACTGATATTTAGGGTTAATTTACCAGAAACTGGAAACAGTTCAAAGCTTCAAATACTGGGAACCATTTTATCCGACCAGGGTTCCCAAACCAGAAGTAGTTTGCAGGACGCCCCGGACAATAAACCCCCCCTGTCAAAACTAAAAAACCCCTCGGGGGAGATAAGAATTTTCTATTATCTCCAAAATCAGGCTAATGCGCTCCCTTGTTATATCCATATTTTTGTTTTCCTGTGAATCATGGACCCTGACTGCAGATTTGGAGAGAAGAGTACAGGCAGTGGAGATGAGATGCTTTCGGAGACTCCTTGGCATCTCCTACAAAGACCACATTAGCAACGAAAGCGTGCATAACAGAATCCAGCAAACCATTGGACCTATGAGAACCTTCTAACGATCGTGAAAAAGCGTAAACTTAAGTGGTATGGGCATGTCACAAGATCCCAAGGAATTACAAAGACAGTTTTGCAAGGCACTGTCCAAGGAGGAAGAAGAAGAGGCAGACCAAGGAAGAGCTGGGAGGATAACATCAGTGAATGGACAGGCCTAGAACTCAACAAAACCCTGAGAAAGGCAGAACAGAGAGAAGAATGGAGGGAACTGGTTGCTGAGTCTTTGAGGGTGCCCCCACGGTCGTCAGACTACGGGACAGATAGAGAGAGAGAGAAGATGTCTTCATCTGTTCATATCTTTATTGGGGTGTAAGAACCAAAACAAAAAAACACACACCAAAAAATGGAGATATGAATGAATATTCATGGCTGACAGATTTTGCGATGAAGAATGCTGCAACAACCAGACCTCATTTTTCATCATGACATTTCCAACAAGAAGGATTTTTTTACCCTTTTTTTTTTTAAAGCACTCGCCTTCTCTACACATACACACGCGCGAGTGTGCACTCGACCCCCCCCCCCCCCCCCCCAAAAAAAAAAAAGGGGGGGGGGGGGGGGTAAAGTTAAACATCAAGTTAACGTGAACATACAGATGAGAACACGAAGCTTACGTCATGTCGAGCAACAGTTATGACTTCAGTTCTCTCTTTCTCTGTCTGTCTGTCTGTCTGTCTCTGTCTGTCTCTGTCTGTCTGTCTATCTGTCTCTGCCTGTCTGTCTCTCTATCTCTCTGTCTGTCTCTCTGTCTCTGCCTCTGTCTGTCTGTCTTTGTCTCTGTTTCTGTCTGTCTGTCTCTGTCTGTCTCTGTCTGTCTGTCTGTCTCTGTCTGTCTGATTGTCTCTGTCTGTCTGTCTGTCTCTGTCTGTCTGTCTCTGTCTGTCTGTATGTTTCACATACACATACAATGTCAATGGATGGTCTAATATAGCATTCTAGAATGTTCTTTTCATTATTTTAGTTATTGCTTATTGGTTCTTATTGTTCATCCTTGTTATTACTTTGTGTTCATTTTGAAACTGAGTTTACGTCACAGCTTAAAGTCGTATCCGTTCATAAGAGCTCATTTTTGGTTTTTTGGTTTTCGTTACGTTAAATGCATCATGTGATTTTTCTTGTATTTGTTTGTATTTACAAAAGAAAGTCGTGTATAACCCCCCTTGTCAATAGGCCACTTTGGGCAATGAACAATAAATTGGTTCAAAGCGTCAAAGCGTCTGTCTGTTTGTCTCTGTCTCTGTCTGTCTGTCTCTGTCTCTCTGTCTGTCTGTCTCTGTCTGTCTGTTTGTCTCTGTCTCTCTATCTCTGTCTCTCTGTATGTCTGTCTCTGTCTCTCTGTCTCTGTCTGTTTGTCTCTGTCTGTTTGTATCTGTCTCTCTGTCTCTGTATGTCTGTTTGTCTCTGTCTCTGTCTCTGTCTCTCTGTCTCTGTCTGTCTGTTTGTCTCTGTCTCTCTGTCTGTCTCTGTCTCTCTGTCTTTTTGTCTCTGTCTCTCTGTCTGTCTCTGTCTGTTTGTCTCTCTCTGTGTCTCTATCTGTCTGTCTGTTTCTCTCTCTCTGTCTCTGCCTGTCTGTCTCTGTCTGTGTCTGTCTCCCCCCTCTCTCTCCTAAGGAACAGGGATGAAAGAAACCAACACTGTTTACATAATGAAAGAAATGAGTGCTTATTCCACTATCCTCGAAATAACAGAATAAATGAATAACTAAGTAACTCTTAGAAATGCAGAACAGGTCTTAATGTGTGTGTGTAAGATTCTTTTTCAGCTTTAAATTGCGTCTTCGTTTGGAAAGTAGAATAAAGAAAGACCCTTTGTGTCAAATGTTTCGCACAAAGAATTAAAATAAGCCAAGCAATGTAAACAAGAAAGAAAGAAAGATGGAAAGAGAGAGAGAGGGAAAGAGAGAAAGAAAGAAAGAAGGAAGGAAGGAAGAAAGAAAGAAAGAAAGAGAAAAAGAAGGCGCACGTTAAAGAACCCACGCAACAAGAGAGTTGTCCCTGGCAACATTTTGTAGAAAAAAAGTCACTCTGAGAGGGGAAAAAATACAGTTGCAGGGAGGAAAAAAATGGGTGGCGCTGCTATTGTGGCGACGCCCTCTCCCTGAGGAGAGCAGCCTGAATTTCACGCAAGCTGCCGTGACTTAAAAGTGGTATAAAAAGAAGAAGAAAAGAAAGAAAGAAGCAAACACGAAACGAGGAAAGAAATAAGCAAAAAATCCAAACTAAGCAACATATCACCACAGGAACAAAAACCCCTGGAGTTAACAATAGTGCAGACTCCATTCTCCCCAAAAGTCCTTCGGATGAGACTATAAACCGAGGCCCCGTGTGCGAACGCACGCAGAACATCTTGCGCACACGTTAAATCCTGTTCCGCTGTTCGAAAGAGTAGGCCATTGTGTGCCAGTGGGAACAGATGACAAAGTTTACAAAACCGCATACACACGGGGACTGCATACACACGGGGACTGGAGTAAAAAAGCACAGAAGTGCTTATTCCATTATGTTTTTCCTGGGGGGGGGGGGGGGGTCTTTTTTTGGGCTTTTTTTTTTTTCATTCCTCGGCTAGAGCTCCGAGGTTTACCAATGGTGAGAGTTTTGCGTATGCGACCGTGTGTGTGTGTGTGGTTGTGTGTGTGTGTGTGTGTGTGTGTGTGTGTGTGTGTGTGTGTGTGTGTGTGTGTGTATGTGTGTGTGTTTTGTGTGTGTGTGTGATGTGTGGGTGTGTTGTGTTGTGTGTGTGTGTGGTGTGTTGTGTGTGTGTGTGATGTGTGTGTGTGTGTGTGTGTTGTGTGTGTGTGTGTGTGTTATGTGGTGTGTTTTTTGTGTGTGTGTGTGATGTGTGTGTGTGTGTGGTTGTGTGTGTGTTGTTATGTTATGTGTTTTGTGTTGTGTGTGATGTGTGTGTGTGTGTGTTTGTGTGTGTGTGGTGTTGTGTGTGTGTGTGTGTGTTATGTGCGTGTGTTATGTGTGTGTGTCTGTGTGTGTGTTGTGTGTGTGTTGTGTGTGTGTGTTGTGTATGTGTTTGTGTGTATGTTGTGTGTCTGTGTGTGTGTTGTGTTGTGTGTTGTGTTGTGTGTGTGTGTGTGTTTAGTGTGTGTGTTGTGTTGTGTGTGTGTTGTGTTGTGTTGTGTTGTGTGTGTGTGTTGTGTGTGTTGTGTGTGTTGTTGTGTGTGTTGTGTTTGTGTGTGTGTGTGTGTTGTGTGTGTCTGGTGTGTGTTTGTGTGTGTTTGTGTGTGTCTGTGTGTGGTTTGTGTGTGTCTGTGTGTGTTGGTGTGTGTGTTGTGTTGTGTTGTGTGTGTGCGTGTGTTGTTGTGTGTTGTGTTGTGTGTTGTGTGTGTGTTGTGTGTGTGTGTGTTTGTGTGTGTGTGTGTTTGTGTGTGTCTGTGTGTGTTGTGTGTGTTGTGTGTTGTGTGTTGTGTGTGTGTATGTGTGTGTCTGTGTGTGTTGTGTGTGTGTTTGTGTGTGTGCGTTGTGTGTGTGTGTATTGTGTTGTGTGTGTGTGTGTTGTGTGTGTGTGTTGTGTGTGTTTGTGTTGTGTGTGTGTGTTTGTGTGTTGTCTGGGGTTGTGTGTTTTTGTTTTTTTGTGTTGTGTTGTGTTGTGTGTGTTTGTGTTTTTGGGGTGGGGGTTTGTTTTGGGGTGTTTTGGGGTTGTTTGGGGTGTGTGTGTGTGTTGTTTTGTTTGGTTGTGTTTTGTTTGGGTTTGTTTTGGTGGTGTGTTTTGGGGTTGGGGTTGGGGGTTGTTGTGGGGGTTTTGGGGTGGGGGGGGGGGGGGGGGTGTTTTTGGGGGGGAGGGGGGGTGGGGGGTGGGGTGGGGGGGGGTGGGGGGGTTTTGGTGGGGGGGTTTTGGGGGTTTGGGGGGTGGTTGGGGGGGTTTTTCTGTGGTGGGGGGGTTTTGGTTTGGTTTTGGGGTTGGGGGGTGTTGGGGGGTGGGGTTTTGTGGGGTGTGTTTGGGTTGGGTTGGTTGTTGTGTGGTTTTTTGTGCTGGTTGGTTTGGGTGTTTTTGTGGTGGGGGTTTTTGGGGGTTTTGGGTTGTGGTGGGGGGTGTGGGGTGTGGGGTTGTTTTGGGGGGTGTGTTTGGGGTTTTTGGTTGGTTTGTGGGGGTTGGTTTTTTGGGGGTTTTGGGGGGTTGTTTTTGGTTTGGGGGTTTGTTGTGGTGTGGGGTTGGTTTTTTTTTGGTTTGCGGGGGGTTGTTGTTGGTTTGGTCTTTGTGTGTCTTGGTTTTTTTTGGGTTTTTTGGGTGGTTTTTGGGTTTTTAAAAAATCTTTTTGTGGCGGGTTTTTTTTTGGGGCAAAAATTTGGAGCTCCCTTTTCCCGAACGCAAAAGGGTTTTTTTTAACCCCCTTTTTTGTACGCAAGAGTTTCTGCGCGCTTTTCGAAAAAAAGGGCCCTCGGTTTTTTATCTTATCAAAAGGGAAAATTTAAAACTAAGTTAACTAAAAAGGGAAAAAAATATTTTTCATTTTCTGGGGGATCCCTTTTTTAAAATGAATTTAAAAAAACAAAAAAAACAAAAAAAAAAAAAAAACAACCCAGGCCCCTTTTGTGCAAAACGTATGCAGAACTTTTTTGTGTACCCCCGTTTAAAAAACCACATCCATCCACTTTTCGTTTGAAGGTAAAGGGCCAAAACTATTGGGCAGTGGGATGGATACACAAATAACCCCAGCATGAAACCCGCTACCTAAAAAGGGTGAGCTCCCCCTGGTTTAACCCTTCCTAAGATTTCACTGCCTGAAATCGCAGAGCAATGCCCCCAAAAACCCCTTTTAAGGGTTAAGGAAAAGTTGTCAAGTTTCCCCTCAAGGGGCGGAATGCGGCTGTTTTATGTTGGAGCAAAAAAAGGCCACATACGCTAAATCTCATTGCCCGAGGGTTGGAAAAAAAAAAAAAAATAAGCCAAATCATACCTTTGGGGTTATTTTCGGTATCTTTTGGTTTTTTTTCTTCGGGGCTAGAGTCCCCAGGTTTTAAACGATGGTGAGTTTTGCGTGTGGAAAACCCTTTTTTTCCCCAAAACCTAAAGGGGAGTCCCAAAAAAAATGCGATTTGGGAAAAATTTTGGGAAAAAGGCCACAACCCCATTTACTCCATCTTATTCTTAAAGTCATCTTTTTTTATCCTTATTTTTCGAGGGTAATGGAAAAAGCATTGGTTTTGGCTTTTTTTTTTTTTTCATCTAGTTCCCCCTGTGTATGCCCTTTTTTTGAATTTTTTTCATCTGTCCCCCCCGGCACACAAAAGGCCTTTTTTTTTACGAAAAGCGGTTTAGGATTTTAAAGTTTTGCCCCGAAATGTTCTGCCTTTCGTTTTCGCACACGGGGCCCCGGTTGGGTTGTCTTTTCATGAAAAAAGGGCCTTTTTGGGGAGAGTTGGGGGGTTGCACTGATGTTTTTTCTCCAGGGGGGAAAATTAAACCCCTTTTAAGGGAATCGAAAACCCCGGGGCGTCGTTTCGAAAAGGGAATTTTTTTAAACCCCAAGGCTATCCCGTCCCCCCTTGGTTAGGGGAACCCATTTCAGCGTTTAAAACCCCAGTTGGGGGTTTTTTTTTTTATTACGGGGCCCCATGCCCTAATTTCTTAAAACCCCCGGGGTGAAAAGCGGAAGGGCGTGGTGGGGCCCGTGGGCATTATTTTTGGGGAGGTGGGGCCCATGTGACAAAGGTTTTTAAAAAGGTTGGGGGTTGTCTGGGGTGTGACACCAGCTTTAACAGATGCAAATGCCCCCTTCATCTCCCACTTATTAAAAAGTTTTTTTATTTGCATAAATGCCGTCTGGGGGGTTTTTTAAAGAAAAAAAAAAAAAAAAGAAGAAGAAGAAAATGAAAAAAGAGACCATAAAAGGCCCCCACCTGACATCTCATAAAAGTTTTGAAATTTGGGTCTAGGGGCAGGCCCCTCTTGCTCCCCCAACGGGGGGGGAAACCTCTACTTTCCACTAGAGTCAAACGTGCAAAAGGTTTTACACGCAGTTTTTATAAAAACCCAAGGGGATACATTATTAAAAAAAAAATATTTGATATAGGGGACGTACACCAAGGGCTTACACACCACACCCCATGCTACACTTACAAAAGTTAAATTAAATGTTTAAAAATCTATATTAAAATCTCTCTATTTTTACTATATCTTAAAATATCTCTTTCCCCTATTACATTCATATATTTTTTATTTTTTCCTTGTTTTGGGGTGCAGTGTGGTGGGGTGTGGTTGTAAAGCACCCTTTTACTATGTGTGATTTTGCAAAACACACACCCCACCGGCGGGGCGCGGCCCCACACACAAACCCACACACACACACACAACACACACACTTTTATTAAAATATTATATTTTATATATTTATAAAAATATAATGATGTTTTTTTGTTTAACTTTCCCCCCCCGAAGTCGGAATGCCGCTTAAAATTAATGAAGGGGGAAAAAAGGTCGCCCTTATGAAACCAAACCCCATAAGAACGAAAAAAACGTTGGTAACAGTGAACCTCACACACCCATCTAAAGAAGCGAAACGAAATTTTGGGTTTCGGATCCCCCCCCCCCCCCCCCCCCCCCCCCCCCCCCCCCCCCCCCCCCCCCCCCCCCCCCCCCCCCCCGGGCCCCCTTCCTTCCCCCCCATGTTTTTCCCTATTTTTTACTTTTTTTTGGGGCCCTTTTTAAAAAAGAATCCATGGCAAAAAAAAAAAAAAAATGGGCGGGCAAAAATTTCTTTTGGAAAATTTTTTTTTTTTACTTTTTTCTTTTTTTTTTTAAAAAAAAAAGCAAAAGGGCAGCTTTATTTTAGAAAACTTTATTCATGCAAAAGGAAAAAAAAAAAACAAAAGGGAAAAATAAAAAAAAAAGAGAGAGAGAGAGAGGGGAAAAGAGGGGAAGGGGGAGAAAAGAGAAGGGGGAGAGGGGGAGAGAGAGAGGGGGAGAGAGAGGGGGGAGAGGGGCGAGATCAGAGACGAAAGCACAGAGAGGGCAGACAGACAGAGAGGCAGACAAAGAAGAGACAGAGGGGGAGAGAAAGAAGGGGAAGAGAAGAGAGAGAGAGGGGGAGGGGGGAAGAAGGGGAAGGGGAGAGAGAGAGGGGAGCGTTTAAAAAGAAGAGAAGACAGAAAAGACAGAGAGCAAGACAAGGGAAAACAGAGGCAGAGAGGACAAACAAAAAGAGAGACCCCAAACGAGAACCCGAGCCAGACAGGGCAGGGCAGACAGAGGGCAAAGAGAGAGACAAAGCGAGAGGGCAGAGACAAAGGGCGAGAGAGACAAAGGGGAGAGACAGAGACAAAAAGACAGACGCCCAACCCAAACCCGACTGACCCTTTTCTGAGACAAAAAGAAAAAAAAGGGAAAAAATTTAAAGGGAGAAACAGGCCCCGAAAAGAAAAGAGAGAGAGGGGTAAAAGAGAGGGGGAGGAGGGGAGAGAGGAGAGGGGAAGGGGAGAGAAAAGGGGGAGAGGGGAAGGGGGAGGGGGAAGAAAAAAAATTTAAAAAAATTTTAAAAAAAGGGGGGGGGAAAAGATTAAACCTTTAAAAAATTTTTTTTTTCACCTCCCCCAAAAAAGTAACAAGGGAAAAAAAGCCCTAAAAAAAAACGAAGGGAAAAAAATCACTGAAGAAGCGGAAAAAAAACACCAAAAACCCCCCACAAAAACACCCCACACACCCAAAAAAACCCCCACACACCCCAACCCCACACACACACACACACCCGGAAGGCAACAAGAAAATGGGGAAAGAGAGGAAAAAGGGGAAAAAAAAAAATGAATGAAAAGAATGAATGAAGGGAAAGTCATTTAAAGAGGGTAATGGAATAAGCAAACATTGTTTTTTTTTAAAAACCAGCCTTGGGGATAAAAAAGAAAAAAATTAAACAAACAAGCAAAAAAAATTTTTTTTTTTTAAAAAAAAACAAAGGGGCCCCCCCCCCCCCCCCCCCCCCCCCCCCCCCGCCCCTCCCCCCCCCCCCCCCCCCCCCCCCCCCCCCCCCCCCCCCCCCCCCCCCCCCCCCCCCCCCCCCAAAAAATATTTAAAAAAAAATTTTTTAAAAAAGGAAAAACCAAAAAAAAGGAAAAAACCAAAAAAAATATAAAGTCCCAAAAGAAAA
>CM054134.1:73229791-73237291 GCA_028751875.1 Rapana venosa | reverse complement strand
TTGCTAACATTACAGCGCGTGACACTGAACTGATGCACAGATGAAGGGGTACGTGTTGCTAACATCACAGCACGTGACACTGAACTGATGCACAGATGGGAGTACGTGTTGCTAACATCAGGCTGCTGGCTTCCCTCCCCCCTCCACCCCCAACCCCCCTTCCCCGTGGGATGCCAGAGGTCTGTCAGTATGAATGTACCCCCTACCGTTTTTGAAATTCTCAGCGAGAAAGTCCCTCTTTTCTACCACACTCTTTGTTTCTGCCTTGTTCCTTTTTCTTCCTGTCACCTCCTTCTTGTCTATTTTCTGCAGTCTTGGTCCATTGTCCTGCCTTTTCTTCCCAGAAAGGCTTAAAAGATAACAATCCTCTCCCATGCCGAAGTTGGATGCACTGGGACTGACTTGACAGGCGCTTAACGGCAGCGCAACGCATTTTCGCTTAGATGACTGCTGTCTGAGCATTCGAGGAAGAAGAGGAAGAAGAAAATCTTGGTTCTTCAGTGTTAAAAGTTGATCTTTGCCGATGTGAAGATTTCTCCGTGTGAATCTAAAAAACCCAACAAAACTTGGGTTATAAAACGTGTCTAGTTCTGCGAAAACATAATTCTTGCGTCTGTTTATCAGTGAAACGTTTTTAGCAGATGGAAATGTAGGCACTTTTGACGGCCATATGGCACTGTTTCCATAGCAACTGTGCATGAGCTTAAGTCCCTGTGTAGACCTTTAGGCTTATTTTGTTATGATGCCTGTTTAATATGGAATGCAATTGTAATCTTAAAACCATTTTTCCTCATTAAAACCCCTCAAGTCCAACTTTTGCCCCCCGTATTTTGGCTAGAACTCCGACGTTTACTAATAGTGAGATTTTTTGGGCGTATGCGACCGTTTTTGACCACGATTAAGGTAACCATATTCCGATTTTGGGAATGATGTCTAAACAGGAGAGCAGTAGGCATGCGGTTTTTCAATATATCCTTTGTCTTCCGTTCTTACTGGCACGAATGGCCTACTCTTCCGAAAGACAGAACGGGTTTGAACGTGTGCACAAGATAATCCGCGTGTGCTCGCACACCTCAGGTTAAAGTCTCATCCGAAGGATTTTTTTTTTTTTTTGGGGGGGGGGAAGTGGACTACTACTACTACTACTACTATACTACTACTACTACTACTACTACTACTACTACTACTACTACTACTACTACTTACTACTCTCTACTACTCTGCTTCTACTACTACTTACTACTTTCTGACTACACTACTACTACTTACTACTACTACCTACTACTTCTACTACTACTACTACTACTACTACACTACTACTACTACTACTACTACAACTACTACTACATACTACTACTACTATACTAACTACTACTACAACTACTACTACTACTACTACTACACTACTACTACTACTACTACTACTACTACTACTACTACTACTACTACTACTTACTACTACTACTACTACTACTACTTACTACTACTACTACACTAATACTACTACTACACTACTAACTATACTACTAATTATACTACTAATACTATAATATAACGAATTTATATAGCGCTGAATCTTGTAAAGCAACAAATCAAAGCGCTACTACTACTACTACTACTACTACTACTACTACTACTGCTACTACTACGGGGGTGGGGTGGGGCGTTGTTTGGTTGTTGTTCTTGTCTTTTCTTTGGTGGGGGTTGGTTGGGGGGGATGGGAATGTTTGGATAGATTCTTTTTCCCGTTGATGATTTTATTTTCCTTTTAAAAAGGATTTTGTTTTCGGTTTTTACGTGTATCATTTTTGTTATTTATTATTATTATTATTATTATTATTATTATTATTATTATTATTTTAAATTCTTTTATTCATTCTTTTATATCGAGGATAATGGAATAAGCACTCATGTGCTTTTTTTTTTTTTTACATCCAAGTCCCCCGTGTGTATGCGGGTTTTGTACACTTTTGTCATCTGCTTCCACCACCGGCACACAATGGCCTACTCTTCCGAAAAGCGGAACAGGATTTAACGTGTTGCGCAAGATGTTCTTCTGCAATGCGTTCGAACACGGAGGCCTCGGTTTATATATAGTCTCATCATCCGAAGGACTTCTTCGGTGATATTTGTTGTTTATGTCTTTGTTGCGGTCCACACAGCTCCGTGCTGACGGCATAGCTCAGTGGTCGGAGCACTCGCTTTCCCCCAGCCAAGTTAAGCAGCGTCGAGCGTGGTTACCACTTGGATGGGTGGTGACCGTTTGCGCCACGCCTTGGCTTCAGTACAGTCCCTCCCCCCAGTTCACCCAGCTGTAAATGGGTACCTGCCCTCTTTAAGGTCAGGGAAGGTAAAGCAGCGAGGGAGAGGAGATGGGCGCCGCCCTCAATATGCTGGCCCCTAGAATAATAATAATATATGGAATTTATATAGCGCTGAATCTTGTAAAAAAAACCAAACAAATTGAAGCGCTTAGAGAAGTGAGGTTTCTGACGCCTCGCTCCCTTACGACCTTATAGGTTATGGGACTCCTTTACCTTTTGTTTTTGTTTTTACAGCTCCGTGCAGAGGACAGTCAGCGAGCGATAGCAAATATGCCAAGACGATCCCTGTGGCGGCCAATAAACAAGTGTATTCCAGCATGGCGAATCAGAGCCAAAAGGCGGCGCTGGCTATCGACAAAGACCGCAGCGCTTGTTTCTCGTCCAGTGACAGCGACACCACTCCCTTCTGGATCATGGACCTCGGAGAAGAGTACTTAATTCAGGCTGTGGAAATCACCAACCGCAATGACTGCTGTGGTCAGTGGAGAGGGAGAGAGGGGTGGGTGGGTGGGTGGGTTGGTGGTGGTGGTGGGGGGTGGTGGGGGTGGTGGGGGTGGGGTGGTGGGGTGTGGTGTGGGTGTGGGGTGGTGGTAGGGTGGTGGTGGGGTGTGTGGTGGTGGGGGTGGGGTGGTGGTGGGTGGTGGGGGTGTGGGGTGGTGGGTGGGTGGGGGTGTGTGGGTGGTGGGGTGTGGGGGTGGTGGGGTGGGTGTGGTGGTGGGGTGTGGGGTGGTGGTGGGTGGTGGGGTGGTGGGGGTGGTGGGTGGGGGTGTGGGTGGGGTGGGGGTGTGGGGGTGTGGTGGGGTGGGGGGTGTGTGGGGGTGGTGGGGTGTGGTTGGGGTGGATGGGTGGGTGGGGGTGTGGTGGGGTGGGTGGGTGGGGTAGGGGTGGGGGTGGAGTGTGGGTGTGGGTGGTGGTGGGTGTGGGTGGAAGGGTGGTGGGGTAGAGGTGGGTGGTGGTGTGTGGGTGGGGTGTGTGGGTGGTGTGTGGGTGGGTGGGGGGTGGGGTGGTGGGGTGGGGTGAGGGGTGGGGGTGGGTGGAGGTGGTGGGTGGGGTGGATGGAGGTGGTGGGGTGGGGGTGGGGGAGTGTAATGTGTGTGTGGTGGTGCGTGGTGGGGGGGGGGGAGGGGGGATGGGTGTGTGTGTGTGTGGTGAGTGTGTGTGTGTGTGGTGTGTGTGTGTACGTGTGTGTGCGTGTAGTGTGGTGTGGTGTGTGAGTCCCTGGAGTGTGTGTGTGTGTGTACGTGTGTGTGTGATGTGTGTGGGTGTGTGTGTGTGTTGTGTGTGTGTGTGTGTGGGTGGATATGTGTGTGTGTGTATGGGTGGATATGTGTGTGTGTGTTTGTGGTAGGTGTGTGTGTGTGGGGGGGGGGGAGGGTGTAGTGTGCGTGTGTGTTGTGTGTGTGTGTGTCTGTGTTGTGCTGTGTGGTGTCAGTGTGTGTGTGTGGTGTGTGTAGTGTGGTTATGGGTAGGTGTGTGTGTGGGGGGTGGTGGTGGTGGGGGGTGGTAGGTGTGTGTGTGGTGTGTGGTGTGTGTGTGTGGGTAGGTAGGTTGTGTGTGTGTTGTGGGGGTAGGTTGGTGTGTGTGTTGTGTGGGGGGGGGGGGGGTAGGGGTGTGTGTGTGTTATCTTCTTGCTCGTTTGTTTATTGATGTGTGGGGGGGGGGGAGGGGGGGGGGGGGGGGGCTCTGTGTGTGTGTGTGTGTGTGTGTGTGTGTGTGTGTGTGTGTGTGTGTGTGTGTGTGTGTGTGTGTGTGTGTGTGTGTGTGCTGGTCATTCTCAGATCACTCACGTTCATTTGCTAAAAGGTAAGGATACCCCTTGGTGTGTGAGTTGTGATGTGCGAGTAACCATCAAGCATCTGCTTCTGGAGTGTCGAGATGTCCAGGACATTAGGCACAACAAGCATGTTACTGCAGACACCCTACAGATCCTCTTTCGGGATGTTCCACCGGACACTTATTTTTAGCTTTCTGAGAACATCGATCTTTTCCAGTCTGATAGGAGTGAAAGTGTCGTAGTAAGTTACTAGGAACAAGGTTGTAGTTGTTGTTTTAATGGAATCTGGTTTTGGTTTTATCTCATTCTATGTGTGGTTGATATGGCTTCTCCCGCGACGCGGTGACCATCTTTGGTTAACCCTTAAGGATACAAGGGGATGGGATAGCTCAGTGGTCGGAACACTCACTTTCCCCCAGCCAATGTTAAGCAGCGTCGAGCGTGGTTACCAGTTGGATGGGTGACCGTTTGCGCGCCTTGGCTTCAGTACAGTTCCCCCAGTTCACCCAGCTGTAAATGGGTACCTGCCCTCTTTAGGGTCAGGGAAGGTAAAGCAGCGAGGGAGAGGAGATGGGTGCCGCCCTCAATAATCTGGCCCTAGAGAAGTGAGGTCTCTGACGCCTCGCTCCCCTACGACCTTATAGGTTATGGGACTCCTTTACCTTTACCTCCTATAGTTCTATAGAGTTGAATGTATACCCTGTTTTAATGTGTATATAGTTAGATAGAGTTGAATGTATACCCTGTTTTAATATGTGTATAGTTAGATAGAGTTGAATGTATACCCTGTTTTAATGTGTAATAGTTAGATAGAGTTGAATGTATACCCTGTTTTAGTGTGAATATAGTTCGATAGAGGTGAATGTATACCCTGTTTTAGTGTGTATATAGTTAGATAGAGTTGAATGTATACCCTGTTTTAATGTGTATATAGTTCGATATAGTTGAATGTATACCCTGTTTTAGTGTGTATATAGTTTGATAGAGTTGAATGTACAACCTGTTTTAATATGTGTATAGTTAGATAGAGTTGAATGTATACCCTGTTTTAATCTGTATATAGTTGCACAGGTGTTCATTTACTTGTTTGTTATTTTTATTATTTAACTCTTTGTTAATATCGAGGATTGAATGAAACTTTATGTGTTTTTTAGTTCAGTACTTGATGTATCAGTTTTGTAATTGTATCTATTGCACGGCCCAATTATGGTATTTTATTATTAACTCATTTATGAGATAAGATAATTATGTGCGTTAGCACACTTGGATGGTTTATTGTCTCATTCCGAGGCCCAATTTTTGGAAAAGCAGAAGGTACTGACGAATGATTAATCCGGGGACAATTACCCTCTTGATAGGCAATCGAACGGCTTCGTGAAGTGACGTCGCAATGTTTAAATCCAGGGAATTAGTCCCCTGAGGGAATCGTAACCAGGTCGAGATGCGAGAGAGAGGTTAAACTAGAGACCGCCCCTGAGAGGACGATGAAAGAGAGAGAGAGAGAGAGAGAGAGAGAGAGAGAGAGAGGAGAGAGAGAGAGTAGAGAGAGAGGAGAGAGAGAGAGACAGACAGACAGACAGACAGACAGACAGACAGAGAGAGAGAGAGAGAGAGAGAGAGAGAAGAGAGAGAGAGAGAGAGAGAGAGAGAGAGAGAGGAGAGAGAGAGAGAGAGAGGAGACCAACACACAGACACAGAGGCAAAGACACACGCTAAGACACACACACATACACAAATATACACACGCGCGCGCGCACGCGCGCGCGTATGTGTATGTACATTTAACGCTGTTAGTTATTATTGGTTGTATGTAATGAAGGAATAAGTTGAATGCAAGTGCGATTTGTTTTTACAAGATATAGCGCGATATAAATTTCAATTATTATTAGTAGTAGTAGTAGTATTATAATTATTATTATTAATATTATTATATTATTATTGTAGTAGTAGTAGCAGCAGCAGCAGCAGCAGCAGCAGCAACAGCAGCAGCAGCAGGAGTAGTAGTAGTAGTAGTAGTAGTAGTAGTAGTAGTAGTAGTAGTAGTAGTAGTAGTAGTAGTAGTAGTAGTAGTAGTAATAATAATAATAATAATAATTTAAATGGAATTTATATAGTGCTATATCTTGTAAAAAAAAACAAACAAATCAAAGCGCTTGCATCCATTCCACTCCTACACATGCAACCAACAATGATTAATAGTTTAAAAAGTTCAAATACACACAAACACACGCGCGCACGCACGCACACACACATACACACACACACACACACACACACACACACACACACACACACACACACACACACACACACACACACACACACACACACATGTTATATGCTTCAGCAGGGTGATGAAAATTTAGGCCACTGAAGGCAAGGACAGATAATTATGAGATGAAACTGTAGGGGGAGGTCTTAGGTTTGAAATAGGTATTTCTTGAGGCTGGATTTAAAAGTGTTGTAAGTAGGCTTTTCGCGAAGGGAGAGAGGGAGGTCATTCCAGATCACTGGACCAGAAACAGAGAAAGAGCGACGGCCAACGGTGGACTGGTTGAATCTAGGTATTTGTAAGCACAGAGTAGTAGTAGTAGTAGTAGTAGTAGTAGTAGTAGTAGTAGTAGTAGTAGTAGTAGTAGTAGTATAGTAGTAGTAGCAGCAGCAGCAGTAGTAGTAGTTGTTGTTGTTGTGATGATGATGATGATGATGATGATGATGATGATGATGATGATGATGATGATGATGATGATGATGATGATGATTCTTGTTATTGCTGTTACTATTGTTATTGTTGTTGTCCTCCTCCTCCTCCTCCTCCTCCTCCTCCTCCCCATCCCCCTCATCACCGTCGCTTTACTCTTCCAGCCAGTGACCTGACCGGCGTACATGTAGAAGCCTTTGTGAACCTTCCTAGTGTCTCTACGTCGCCTGGGTTCCCGACATTGAAGGATTCTTTGGGGTTAGTTCCCTTGGGAGAAACGGTGAACGTCAGCTGTGCCAGCACGTGCTCGAGCAGGTGGATTCGCATACGGAAGGAATCAGCCAGACTGACCCTGTGCGAAGTGGAGGTCTACGCTGCAAAGATCCAGAGCAGTAAGTTGCTGGAGGGGGGGGGGGGGGGGGGAGAAGGTTGTGGGGGAGGGATTAGAGGGGTTTTGTTGTGTTGTTGTGGGGTTGTCTTTTTTTGCGGGGGGTGGGGGTGGGGTGGGAGGATGGAGGGAGGTAGGGATTGGTTTGTTTTGTGTTTTGGTTTTGTTTTTGTTGTGTAAGATTAGTGATTAATGAATTAAATGTACATATATATAATAAAAAAAATAATAATAATAATAATATATAATGATGATGATAATAATAATAATAATAATAATAATAATAATAATAATAATAATAATAATAATAATA
>CM054134.1:73192291-73217291 GCA_028751875.1 Rapana venosa | reverse complement strand
CTTTGTGGCACAGGCAGCAAGTGGAGAGATCGCAAGAAAGGGGTAATGTGCTCAGATTTTTTCTTGCTGAGGACTAGTCGAGCTGCAGAGTTTTGTATAGGTTGAAGGAAGTGGATAGATGATGCTGGCTGACCAGCCAAAGGAGAGTTGCAATAGTCCAGACGTGAAAGAATGAGAGAAGTGACAAGTTTGGCTGTTGCATCGGTGGACAGGTACTTTCGGATTGCACTGATACGCCGCAATTGATAGTAGCACGACTGTCAGGTCTGGGTGATGAATTTTTGCATGGAGAGTGTGTTGTCGATAACAACACCTAGATACTTCACAGCAGTGGATAGAGGGACTGATGCATTGCTGAATTCTATTGAAGCTGTTGTAATGGAAAAGAGTTTGTGTTTCGTCCCTACATGCATGGCTTCGTTAGAATAATAATAATAATAATAATAATAATAATAATAATAATAATAACAATAATAATAATAATAATAATAATAATAAAATAATAATAATAATAATATGATGATGATATGATGATGATGATGATGATGATGATGATGATGATGATGATGATGATGATGATGATAATAATAATGATGATGATGATGATGATGATGATGATATCAATAGTTTTGTAAAGGGTGTTAGCTGCTGAGAAAGAGAAAGCCTGAGGGAGGGAGGGAGAGAGGGAGAGAGAGACAGAGTGTGTGTGTGTGTGTTGTGTGTGTGTTGTGTTGCGCGCGCTTGCGCGCGTCCGTGCGTCCGTGCGTTCGTGTATATGTATTTGTGCGTGCATACGTGCGTGTGTGTGCGTGCGTGCCTGTATGTGTATACGTATGCATGTGAGTGCGTGCGTGCGTGTGTGTATGTGTGTGCGCGCTAACTTGTGCACATTTCTATAAGCGTCCAGAATGTCTTTATTCTAGAGTTTTCTTCACCTGGAATGCAATAATAACAACAACAACAACAACAGCAACAATAATAATAATAATATATGATGATAATAATATAATATATATAATAATAATAATAATAATAATAATAATAATAATAATAATAATAACACAACAACAACAACAAAACAACAACAATAAACAAAAATAATAACAACAATAACAACAATGATAATAATAATGATGATGATGATGATGATGATAATAATAATAATATATAATAATAATAATAATAATAATAATAATAATAACAACAACAATAATAACAACAACAACAATAACAATAATAAAGATAAAATCATCTCTTTGATCTGCCCACAGGTGGTGTTTGAAGTTGGAGAGAACAGTTTCGTGGCTATCGACGATCTGGTGATCAGCTCAGAGGAGTGCCGTAAGTTTGGCTTGGCTGTCTGGCTCTTTGGCTGCATGTTTGGCTGGTTGACTGAGTGGCTGGCTGGCTGACTGTCTGGTTGGTTGGTTGACTGGCTGTCTGGTTGATTGACTGGCTGGCTGGTTGACTGGCTGGTTGGCTTATTGACTGGCTGGTTGGCTGGTTGACTGATAGGCTGGCTGGTTGACTAGTCATGTCAAGTCAAGTCAAAAACACTTAAATCATCCCATGAAGGGCAATTACAATACTGACAGGCACATTGATACCTATAATTATCTCACAAGACACAAGAAAAATGCATTTCAGATTGTTATAAACATTCCAAGATAGCTTAAAAAAAATTATCACACACACACACAAACCCAGGTGCGCGCACACACACGCACCACGTACACACACACACACACACACACACACACACACACACACACACACACACACACACACACACACACACACACACCAAGTAGGAATACAACTGTGAAAAACCATCGATTGGAAAAGACCAAACTTATTTTTTACGTTTGCACGCACCGCGCCACACCCATACACACACACACCCATACACATACACACCAATATATGAAACACAATTTTATAAAGACTATTGACTAGAAAACACCCACATACACACACACGTGCGCCCGCGCACCATAATGACAATTGTCTAGTAAAAGACAAAACACTACACACACACACACACACCACACACACACACACCACACACACACACACACACACACACACACAACACACACACACACACACACACACACACACACACAATTTAAAAATCATTCTTGAAAGCAAAAGTAAGATAAGGAGTACTTATTTTCTTACACAACACACACACACACACACAACACTACACACACACACACACACAACACACACACACACACACACACAACACACACGCCTTGACAATCAGGGAGGTATATCAGAGAATGTAAAACTGTTTGGTCAGTCCTGTTTTGAATTTAGAATTCGAATGACTACTGGAACAAAACGGCGTCCTGAAGGCAACAACTGAAATTCCGAAGACATAGCATGGGATGGATCAGCCAAGATGGCAGTCGCTTTGCGCACAAGCTGCTGATTGCAATACAGCTTGAGATCTCTTTGTTCTTCTCCAATTATTTTTTTGCAGATTCTAACAATTCTCCGAAGACTATTCTTGTTTTTAACACTAAGGTTGTTGTACCAACAGATGAAAGCAAGCAAAACTTAGAACACGCTCTATGTAGGACTTGTAGAACAAAGAAAGAATCTTTTCGTCAACAAAAAATGAGTTAAGCTTCCTTAGAAAATACATACGTGTTGTCCCTTTTTGACAATAGCGTCAGTGTTAGCATCCCAGTTTAATTTGTGATCAAAAATAGTTCCCAGATACTTGTACTTCGAAACATTTTCAACTTCTTGACTATGGATGATAACATGCTCAGAAGTTGGCTGGCTGGCTGGCTGGCTGATTGACTGGCTGGCTGGTTGGCTGTCTGGGTAGTTGGCTGACTGATAATCTGGCTGGTTGACTGGCTGGCTGGCTGGTTGACTGGCTGGCTGGCTGGCTGGTTGACTGGCTGGCTGGCTGGTTGACTGGCTGGTTGGCTGGTTGACTGGTTGGCTGGTTGACTGATAGCCTGGCTGATTTACTGGCTGGTTGACTGTCTGGTTGACTGGCTGGTTGGCTAATTGACTGGTTGGCTGGTTGACCGATAGCCTGGCTGATTAACTGGCTGGTTGACTGGCTGGTTGGCTTGTTGACTGGCTGGCTGCTTAGCTGACAGGCTGACTGGCTGATTAACTGGCTGGTTGTCTGGCTGGTTGGCTTGTGACTGGATGGCTGTTTAGCTGACCGGCTGACTGGCTGACTGGCTGGCTGGTTGACTGGCTGGCCGATTGGATGTCATACATATCTTATGCTTTTCTCTCTCTATCTCTCTCTCTCTTTGTCTCTGTGTGTGCCTGTCTGCCTATCTGTCTGCCTGTCTGTCTGTGTGTCTGTCTGTCTCTCTCTGTCTCTGTCTCTGTCTCTCTGTCTCTGTCTCTGTCTCTCTCTCTCTCTCTCTCTCTCTCTCTCTCTCTCTCTCTCTCTCGCTCTCTCTCTCTCTCTCTCTCTCTCTCTCTCTCTTCTTTCTCTTCTCTTAGTGTCCGTCCCTCGGTTTGTATCTGTCGGTTTGTCTCTGTGTACGTTCATCTGTCTTTTCCCACGACTCGTATTTTTGCCGGCACAGAGAAACCTGCAACGCGATGAAAATAGTATTATGTATGTAAGTCGTGGGAAAAAGACTGTGGTTGCCCCACCCCCCAGCGCATGGAACTCAGTGAAGGGAGAGAGGTGGTGAGAAGGACAGGCACACACACACACAGACAAAAAGAGAGAGATAGAGAGAGATAAAAAAAAAAAAAGATATGTATGACATCCAGCCGGCCAGCCAGTCAACCAGCCAGCCTCTATCAGTCAACCAGTCAACCAGCCAGCCTCTATCAGTCAACCAGTCAACCAGCCAGCCTCTATCAGTCAAACAGCAAGCAGCCAGCCTCTATCAGTCAACCAGCCAGCCTCTATCAGTCAACCAGCAAGCAGCCAGCCTCTATCAGTCAACCAGGCAACCAGCCAGCCTCTATCAGTCAACCAGCAAGCAGCCAGCCTATCAGTCAACCAGGCAACCAGCCAGCCTATCAGTCAACCAGCAAGCAGCCAGCCTCTATCAGTCAACCAGGCAACCAGCCAGCCTCTATCAGTCAACCAGCCAGCCTATCAGTCAACCAGCCACCAGCCAGCCTATCAGTCAACCAGCAAGCAGCCAGCCTCTATCAGTCAACCAGGCAACCAGCCAGCCTCTATCAGTCAACCAGCCAGCCTATCAGTCAACCAGCCACCAGCCAGCCTATCAGTCAACCAGCAAACAGCCAGCCTCTATCAGTCAACCAGCAACCAGCCAGTCTCTATCAGTCAACCAGCCACCAGCCAGCCTCTATCAGTCAACCAGCCACCAGCCAGCCTATCAGTCAACCAGCAACCAGCCAGCCTCTATCAGTCAACCAGTTACCAGCCAGCCTCTATCAGTCAACCAGCAAGCAGCCAGCCTATCAGTCAACCAGGCAACCAGCCAGCCTATCAGTCAACCAGCAAGCAGCCAGCCTCTATCAGTCAACCAGGCAACCAGCCAGCCTCTATCAGTCAACCAGCCAGCCTATCAGTCAACCAGCCACCACCCAGCCTATCAGTCAACCAGCAAGCAGCCAGCCTCTATCAGTCAACCAGCAACCAGCCAGTCTCTATCAGTCAACCAGCCACCAGCCAGCCTCTATCAGTCAACCAGCCACCAGCCAGCCTATCAGTCAACCAGCAACCAGCCAGCCTCTATCAGTCAACCAGCCACCAGCCAGCCTCTATCAGTCAACCAGCAACCAGCACTAGCCTCTATCAGTCAACCAGCAACCAGCCAGTTTCTATCAGTCAACCAGCAACCAGCCAGCCTCTATCAGTCAACCAGCAACCAGCCAGCTCTTATCAGTCAACCAGCAACCAGCCAGCCTCTATCAGTCAACCAGCAACCAGCCAGTCTTATCAGTCAAACAGCAACCAGCCAGTCTCTATCAGTCAACCAGCAACCAGCCAGCCTCTATCAGTCAACCAGCAACCAGCCAGTCTCTATCAGTCAACAGCAACCAGCCAGTCTCTATCAGTCAACCAGCAACCAGCCAGCCTCTATCAGTCAACCAGCAACCAGCCAGTCTCTATCAGTCAAACAGCAACCAGCCAGTCTCTATCAGTCAACCAGCAACCAGCCAGCCTCTATCAGTCAACCAGCAACCAGCCAGTCTCTATCAGTCAACAGGACGGAGGGATGGAGGGGGTGGGGGTGAGGGGGGGTGGGGGATGTGGACGGGTAGGTGGATCGGAATAGATGAGCGGTTAGAACGCCAAACTCGTGATCGGACGTTAAGTGAGGGTCTGGGTTCAGTCCCATGAGTCAATTTTGAGGGCATTTCCTTCCCTCCCCCCCCCCCCCCCCCCCCCCCCCCCCCCCCGGATGGAGGTAGCACACGGATCGGTGGTCATAGAGGTCATAAATGCGCCTGCCTAGAAAGCAAACATTCCGGGTTCGAAGTGTGCGGTGGTTCGATTCCCGCATGGGCCAGAAACTCTTCGCCCTCCCCCCCCCCCTCCCCCAACATCCACTAGACCTTGAATGGTGGTCTGGGTGCTAGTCTTTCGGATGAGACGAGAAACCGAGGTCTCGTGTGTTGAACATAATTATTTAGCGCACGTAAAAAAGAACCTACGGCAACAAGGGAGTTGTCCCTGGCAAAATTCTGTACCAAAAAAAAAAGCCACTCTCACAGGGAAACAAATACAGTTGCAGACAGAAAAAAACCCAGTAATCGGTGGCGCTGCCCTTGTGGCGACGTGGTCTCCCTGTGAGACAGCAACCCCAATTTCAGGCAGAGAAATCTGTCGTGACTTCAAGTGTTACACAATGCAACAATGTTACCGACTCCGCTCCCCCGAAAGTCTTTCTCGCGTTACTGTTTGACCAGGTTCGCGCAGTTTGAACGTCCTGATCCAGTTAGCGACAAGGAGTCCATTTAACGACAAGGAATCGTTTAGCAACACCAGGGACGTGACTTTTCCTATCATCGTAGGTCTTTGGGGGAGTGGTTCGGACACTAATGTTCTCTGAATTATGAAGGCAGTGAGTGGTGGGCACGTGGAGCCTGGCGGAGCCCACTCCTCTCTGAGTAAAGGGGGTGCATGCTGGGTATTTTCGGGTCGTCCACCCCCCACGCCATAGCTGGCCTACTCATCTAGGAGAAGGAAGCCTGTGTTTATTTATTTGTTTTATTTATTTTATTTCGAGGATGATGGAATAAGCACTCATGCGCTTTTTTGTAAACATCCAGTCCCCGTGTGTATGCAGTTTTGTAATGTTTTGTCATCCGTTCCCACCAGCACACGATGGTCTACTCTTCCGAAAAGTTGTACTGGATTTTAATGTGTGCGTAAGATGATCTGAAGGATTTGAACGTGAATGCAAGATGTTCTGGATTGGGTTTTTTTTTTCCGTTCCTCAGCTAGAGCTCTGAGGTTCATCAGTAGTGAAACTTTGGCGTATGCAACCTTTTTTTTTTTTTTTTTGGTTGCCCACCATGAAGGTACCCACATTCCGGCTGCAGGAAAAATGTTGTGGATGTATTTGCAAACAGAACTACGGTTTCTCTTATTGCTTGTTTCTTTGTTACTGTTTTGTGTGGTTTATATATGTCGTTCCTCGGCTACAGCTTCGGGGGTTTACCGTTGGTGACATTTTTGCCTATGCCACAATTTTTTGTGGGGGGGCCCACCGTTAACCTTGCGCTACGTCGCTTCTGATTTGAGGCGACATGCCTCCTGGGTGTACAGCCACCCATGGTTTTTTGAGAAGGTACAAACCCTTTACAGTATCTCCTGGGTGCACACCCACCCATGGTTTTAGGGTAGGAATAACCCGCTACCATATCTCCTGGGTGTACAGCCACCCATGGTTTTAGGGTAGGAATAACCCACTACTATACCTTCTGGGTGTACAGCCACCCTTGGTTTTAGGGTAGGTATAACCCCATACCGTACCTCCTGGGTATGCAGCCACCCATGGTTTTAGGGTAGGAATAACCCCATACCGTACCTTCTGGGTATGCAGCACCCATGGTTTTAGGGTAGGTATAACCATACATTACTTTGGTGTACAGCCACCTTGGTTTTAGGGTAGATATAACCCCTACCATACCTTCTGGATGTACAGCCACCCTGGTTTTAGGGTAGTATAACCCCTACCATACTCCTGGGTGTACAGCACCCATGGTTTTAGGGTAGGTATAACCCCTACGTTACCTCTGGGTATGCAGCACCCTATGGTTTTAGGGTAGAATAACCCACTACTATACTTTGGGTGTACAGCCACCCTTGGTTTTAGGGTAGGTATAACCCCCTACCATACCTTCTGGATGTACAGCCACCCCTTGGTTTTAGGGTAGGTATAACCCCTACCTACCTTCTGGTATGTACAGCCACCCTTGGTTTTAGGGTAGGTATAACCCCCTACGTACCTCCTGGGTGTGCAGCCACTATGGTCTTAGGTTGGGTCGGATTCGGCGCACAACTACGGGTGGATCACAAACTTGGTTTATAGTGGCGGACGAACTCCAACACACACGGAGTAGGATTTTTGTCAAAAGAGTAGGACTAACAGTGTCATCTAGTGTAACCCCTTTCAGGAGAACTGTCTCCATGCGGTCGCAGCAAACACCAACATGACCATTATACAGTCTAGCACAAATCAGACTACGTGATGACGCATCGAGGTTTTACGAAGACTTGGATTGTTGAGCGCTCAATCAACCAAAGAAGACTTTCTCGTGATCAGGGCGACCTGGAATGCTAAGAATCGCCTGACGCTATGACCATGGCAGGGACAGTTGGCCGTTTTGGGTAGGACGAAACTAATGATTAGGGTTCAGACTTTGAATTCGCAGCAGCCCAATTTACTGTCGCCAACACCATTACCCACAAGCATCAGAAGACGGACGTGCACTCACCATATGGAAAGACCCATAACCAGATTGACGACATCTTGGCCCCAACGATTTAGGTCGAGCATCAAAAGCCCTGACAGAAGTTTCCTGGTGCTGATATTGTAGTGACCACGACATGGTATCAGACCTACAGTTTTCAAGCTGAGACAAAACCATAAACTTTGGTTACGGAACTTGTTTAAGGTGAACCCCCTCATTCTTTAGTAGACCCGGTTTTGGGAGGGATCCCCAAATTACTTTTATTACAGTCAACAGCAACCAGCCAGGTATCTATCAGTCAAACAGCAACCAGCCAGTCTCTATCAGTCAACAGCAACCAGCCAGCCTCTATCAGTCAACCAGCACAACCAGCCTTAGTCTCTATCAGTCAAACAGCAACCAGCCAGTCTCTATCAGTCAACCAGCAACCAGACCAGCCTCTATCAGTCAACCAGCAACCAGCCAGTCTCGACAGTCATAAACAAGCAACCAGCCAGTCTCTATCGTTTCCCAAACCGCAACATGCCCAAGCCTCTATAGTCAACCAGCAACCAGCCAGTCTCTATCAGGCAAACAGGACGGAGGGATGGAGGGGGTGGGGGTGAGGAGGGGGTGGGGATTCCTTTTTGGGAGTGGAACGGGTAGGTGGATCGGAATAGATGAGCGAGTTATAGAACGCCAACTCGTGGATCGGACGTTAAGGTGAGGGGTCTGGGTCCAGTCCCCCATGAGTCATTTTGAGGGCATTTCCTTCCTCCCCCCCCCCCCCCCCCCACCCCCCCCCCCCCCCCCCCCCCCCCCCCCCCCCCCCCCCCCCCCCCCCCCCCCCCCCGGATGGAGGTCGCACACGGGATCGTGGTTCATAGAGGTCAATAAGGCGCCCCTGCCTGAAAGCAAAATTCGGGGTCGAAAGTGATGCGGTGGTTCGCTTCCGCATGGGCCAGTAAACTCTTCGCCCTCCCCCCCCCCCTCCCCCAACATCCACTGACCTGGAATCGGTGGTCTGGGTGCTAGTCTTTCGGATGAGCGTGGAAACCGAAGGTCTCGTGTGTTGAACATCATTATTTAGCGCACGTAAAAAAGAACCTTCGGGCAACAAGGAGTTGTCCCTGGCAAAATTCTGTACAAACAAAACAAAAAAGCCACTCTCATCAGGGAAATAAATACGTTGCAGACAGAAATAACCCAGTTAATCGGTGGCGTGCCCTTGTGGCGACGTGGTCTCCCTGGGAGACAGCAACCCACATTTCAGGCAGAGAAATCTGTCGTGACTTCAAGTGTTACACAATGCAACAATGTTACGACTCCGCTCCCCCGAAGTCTTTCTGCGTTACTGTTTGACCAGGTTCGCGCAGTTTGAAGTCCAGATCCAGTTAGCGACAAGGAGACCATTTAACGACAAGGAAATCGTTTAGCAACACCAGGGGACGTGACTTTCCTAGCATCGTATGTCTTTGGGGGAGTGGTTTTCGGACACTAATGTTCTCTGAATTATGAAATGGCAGTGAGTGTGTGGGCACCGTGGAGCCTGGCGGAGCCCACTACTCTCTGAGTAAAGGGGGTCATGCTGGGTTTTTGGGTCGTCACGCCCACCACCGGCCATTCGCTGCCTACTCAAATCTAGAGAAGGAAGCCTGTTGTGTTTATTTATTGTTTTATTTATTTTAATTCGCGGCTGATGGAATAAGCACTCATGCGCTTTTTTGTAAAACATCCAGTCCCGTGTGTATGCCAGTTTTGTATGTTTTTTCATCCGTTCCCACCAGCACACGATGGTCTTACTTTTCCGTAAAAGTGTACTGGGATTTTAATGGTGGTAAGATGATCTGAAGGATGTGAACGTTAATGCAAGATGTTCTGGATTGGGTTTTTTTTTCGTCCTCAGCTAGAGTCTCAGAGTTCATCAGTGTGAAACTTTGGCGTATGCAACCTTTTTTTTTTTTTTGGTTGCCCACCATGAAGGTACCCACTTTCCGGCCTGCAGGAAAAAATGTTGTGGATGTATTTGCAACAGAACTCGGTTTCTTTATGGCTGTTTCTTTGTTATGTTTTGTGTGGTTTATATATGGCGTTCCCGGCTACAGCTTCGGGGGTTTACCGTTGGTGACATTTTTGCCTATGCCACAATTTTTTGTGGGGGGGCCCACCGTTAACCTTGCGCTACGTCGCTTCTGATTTGAGGCGACATGCCTCTGGGTGTACAGCACCCATGGGGTTTTTTTGCGAAGGTACAAACCCTTTACCGTATCTCTGGTGCACAACCCACCCATGGTTTGAGGGTAGGAATAACCCTGCTACATATCTCCTGGGTGTACAGCCACCCATGGTTTTAGGTTGCATAACCCACACTACTATACCTTCTGGGTGTACCGCCACCCTTGGTTTTGAGGGTAGGTTATAACCCATACCGTACCTCCTGGGTATGCAGCCACCCATGGTTTTAGGGTAGGAATAACCCCATACCGTACCTCCTGGGTATGCAGCCACCCATGGTTTTAGGGTAGGAATAACCCACTACTATACCTTCTGGGTGTACAGCCACCCCTTGGTTTTAGGGTAGGTATAACCCCCTACCATACCTTCTGGATGTACAGCCACCCCTTGGTTTTAGGGTAGGTATAACCCCCTACCATACCTCCTGGGTGTACAGCCACCCCTTGGTTTTAGGGTAGGTATAACCCCCTACCGTACCTCCTGGGTATGCAGCCACCCATGGTTTTAGGGTAGGATAACCCACTACTATACCTTCTGGGTGTACAGCCACCCCTTGGTTTTAGGGTAGGTATAACCCCCTACCATACCTTCTGGATGTACAGCCACCCCTTGGTTTTAGGGTAGGTATAACCCCCTACCATACCTTCTGGATGTACAGCCACCCCTTGGTTTTAGGGTAGGTATAACCCCCTACCGTACCTCCTGGGTGTGCAGCCACTCATGGTCTTAGTTGGGTCGGATTCGGCGAAGCAACTACAGAGGAGGATCACAAACTATGGTATAGTGGCGACGACTCCAAACACCAACACGGAGTAGGATTTCTTGTCAACAAGAAGAGGACTAACAGTGTCATCAGCTGTACCCCAATTTCAAGCAGACTGGTCTCCATGCGTGTGTCGCAGCAAAACCACACAACATGACCTATCATACAAGGTCTATGCACCACATCAGACTACGATGATGAAGAAATCGAGTGTTTCTACGAAGAATTTTCGGAGAGCGCCATCAAATCAACTCCAAAGAAGGACTTTCTCGTGATCAGGGCGATGGGATGCAAGATCGGACCTGAGCTTTATGGACCAATGGCCCATGGGGACTGTAGGCCGTTTTGGCGTGGACCGAAACTAATGATAGAGGTCTCGACTTTTGGGAATTCGCATGCAGCCACAATCTTACTGTCGCCAACACCTTCTACCCCCAACAAGACATCAAGAAGACGACGTGGCACTCACCAATTGGAAAGACACATAACCAGATTGACTAACAATCTTGGGCCCCCAAACGATTTAAGTCGAGCATTCAAACAAAAGCCCAGACAAGAAGTTTCCCTGGTGCTGAGATTGGTAGTTGACCACGACATTGTACTCATGACTACAGTCAAGCTGAAGACCAAGAACCAGAAGAGATCCCGTTTGCGGTTCACATGGAAAGCTGAAGGACCCGAAGTCGCTGAAATCTTTAAAGCTGAGTACGGGGGAGATTAGCGGCATTTGAATTTCCTCCAAGGATGACATCAACATACCTCACTGAGCCTTCGCAAGACCATTCAGAACCAGCGCTGGAGATCCTTGGGAAAGAGAGGAAAAAGAACCAACCGTGGGGTACCAACGATATCTGGGGACCTGTGCGACCAACGTAGGGAGCTTAAGGCCAAGTGAAGAAACAAAAAACCCAGAAACGGCCGAAAGAGTATAGAAACAGTCAACAGGTCAATCAAGAAGAAGATGATGATGGCCATGGGAACTGGATGTCAGAACAATGCTCCAAGGTTGATAAGGCAAAATGGCGAATGGAGGCAGCAAGATGGCGTACCAGACATCAAGGTTACTACCAAGTCCCAGCAGCCAAAGACCCTCCGTTATTGAAGACAAAGAGGGGTCAGTCCTTACAGAGAGCGCCACCCCACTTTCATGAAGAGATGGATCAGAATAAATGAGAGCCTGTAACAACTACCAGCTGAAGGCTGATCCGACAAACTTACGAGCAAGATCCCAGACCATCAGATCCTGGAAAGACACACAGGTGCTGGTGGTAAGAGGGCACAGAAGCAGTAAGATCCCTGAAAGGAGCAAGTCACCAGGGATTGACAACATCCCGGCTAGCTCCTCATAAGAACGGAGGCCCAAGAGATGATAAGGCATTAACATCATTCGGCCAACGCATTTGGACCAGCAAAGAGTGGCCTGAACAGTGAGACCCAATCTCCATCATGTTCCATTCCAAAGAAGGGAGACTGAAGAAAGTGCCAAATTACAGAACAATCAGTCTGATAAGCCATCCAAGCAAGAGTTATGCTACGCATTTGCCTTGAACAGACTGAAACCACAAGCAGAAGAAATCTCATCAGAAGAACAGGCTGGATTCAGACCCAGGGTTGTCGAAGCATGTCGAACCAGCATATTCCACATCAGAATGCTCATAGAGAAGCATCTCCAACATCAGCTACAGCTCTACAACAACGTCATTGACTTCATGAAGGGCCTTCGATCGAGTGGGGCAAGAAGCTTCTGTGCAAGTCATGAGAGTCTATTAAGCTTCGACGGACCCTGATTCACGTATCCAGGCGCTGTATGGACAGCTCCCACAGTGCACAGTTCCTCATGGGTGGAGAAATGGGGAGTTCTTTGGACTTCAAGTCGGAGTTCGACAAGGCTGCCCGCTATCCCCCGATCTTTTCAACGTGTTCCTGGAGACATCATGCAGGAGGCCCTCCTTGGCTTCACGACACAAACTACAATAGGAGGAGGCCAGTCCAGGTCTGCAATCTTCGATTCGCAGACGTATTGATTAATGGGGGGCCAAGTGAAGAGAACTCCAGGATCTCACACCAGACTGGAAACATCAGCCAATGCCCACGGTATGGAGATCAGACGGGAAAAGAGCAAGTCCTAGTGAACAGTACCACACCGACCACTCCCACCGATCATGATGAGTGGCGGTCACTAGAGGCGGTGGAAACTTTCAAGTACTTGGAGCAGTCATCTCCAAGGAAGCACGAGCACACAAGAGGTGACGATCAGACTTGCTGTGGCACTCTCCTCCATGACTAAGCTGGCGATAAGTGTGGAGAAACCACAACTCAGAACCCACACTAAGGTTAGACTTACAAGCCAATCGTCACATCCATTGCCTTGTACAGCTGTGAAGCATGGACTCTTACTGCCGATTTAGAGTCGCATTCAAGCCTTGAGATGTAAGTGCCTCAGGCGGATCCAGAACATCACCTACAGAGACCGCAAAACATGACTACGTTTCTGGAGCAGATCGAGGCCCTGGCTGGAAACAAAGAACCATTGCTAGAAGATAAAGTCAAACGGAGGGAACGAAGTGGTTTGGCCACACAACAAAGGCATAACAGCGCTTGTCAAGACAGTCCTGCAGGGAATTGGTGGAGGAGCAAGGAGGCAGGGACGAACACGCGAAAGCTGGAATATCCAAAACATCAAGGAGTGGACCGGCCTCACTGTACCAAGGCCTCCTGGAAAAAAACAGCCCAGGATCAGAACCATTTGGCGGCTCACTTGCAGCGTCCGTGCGGGCCACCCAAGGTTGTCCCGACCAAGGGTGACGTGGAGTGAGGATAACCCCCTACCTACCTCCTAGCGATACAGCCACCCATCATGGTGTTTGAAGGATCTGAACCTCTCGCCTTGGGTGAAGCGCTCTGTTCTTTCCCTATGTTGTGGTTGCATAGCAGCCCCCATGAACTGAGAGGCTTAAACTACTACTGTTACTCCTGGAATGTTTGAGTAACCTAAAGCTGTACAGAGGAGTCTGTCTTTAATTTGTGTGAGAAGGTTTGCAAGAAGGGACAGTGATTTTCCTACAATAGATCTAGTACTTGAGGTTCGTAAAAGGCATGCACTCAAACATACAAACACATACACTGGAGCTATCAGTCAAGAAAAAAAAAGGGCCTGTTACTTTACAGTGCACCTGTGTAAATTTGCACTCTTCTGCCCATACTTAAACGATGTGCTGATTATTAATGATAGTAGTAGTAGTAGTAGAAGTAGCAATAACAACAACAATACTACTACTACTAGTACTACTTCTACTGCTACTACTACTACTACTACTACTACTACTGATAATAATAATAATGAACATTGATAGGGCAAATATCACCAGAAGATCTTCCCTAAGTATATCAATCTGTCTCATGACTGTCTAAGGTTGTTGTGTCAAAAACTCCAGATCTCCAGCAACCTATGTAGATTTATGTAATAGCACCACCTCCCCCTCCACCCTTTGAATACAATATCACAGATGATCTACCTAATAGCAGGCCTCTAACATCTTGTACCTTCCATCCCCACCCTCACCTTTTGAATGCACCTTGGTGGGACTCTGTATAAGCACGTGAGTGTGCATGTGGACTCTGCAGTATGCATGTAATAAATCAGAAGTGGAACAGATTGGCAAAAACACAAGAAATGGTCAGTCCCACCTCAAGACCATCTCCCTACCTAGGAGAAAAAAAATGGAGAGCAAGAGAGACTAAGGCCACACACACACACACACACACACACATACACACACACACACACATTCCTTGGCAGTGTGATATCTACTTAAATGAACAAGTTGACAAAATAGCAAAATGTGAATCTAAGCATTCTAATGGATCCCGCAGCATAAATGTCTCTTTATCCGTTGTTGAGGGCTATAGCATGTTACAAAATGTATGTTGGAAACATTTTGAAAATAAACTACAAGATATCGTTTTTCCTGGAGTGATATGTAACCTATTTATTATCTTTTGATAAGATAAAAAAAATTGTTTAATGCGTAACTCACATGAATATAGAAATGTTGTATCTCTTATCTACAGGTTTAAGCTCAATGCTTTTAGAACTAAATTTTTTTTAAAAAAGCAACATATATCTGGTGGAAATATTGCCACCGCTAGCATTCTTTTAGAATGAGGAGATTTGAAAAACGTTTTACCTGTTTTCACAGTCTGTTACTTAGAGCAAATTCTAAAAGACATTCCATTAATGAAAGAAATCGTATTGTCATTAAGTCCTAGCCCTTTTATCAGATTCTTATGGTATGATGATGTTTACTAGTTGTATGCATTGCAAAGCTAGTGTTAAAGCTGTTATTTCTTTTTTCGGCATTCTTGTTTTATGGTTTGAATTGTCGTTTCTTATAGTTTTTTAATGCAAATGATTATCTATGTGCACACACGCATACATACACACGCGCGCGTACAAACACTCACACACACACGCGCGCGCGCGCGCGCACACACACACACTCACATACACACACACAACACCACACACACACACACACACACACACACACACACACACACACCACACACACGGGATAGCCTAGTAGTCTAGATACATTACGCTCACAATCTTACAACCCGGGTTTCGATTCACGTTCAAGGGGGACATTTTCCCCTGGAGTTAACCTCAGTGCAGACTCCACTCTCCCCAAAAAGTCCTTCGGATGAGACTAAAACCGAGGCCCCGTGTGCGAACGTACGCAGAACATCTTGCGCACACGTTAAATCCTGATCCGCTTTTCGTAAGAATTGTGTGCCGGTGGGAACATATGGCAGAATTTTACAAAACCGCATACACACGGGGTCTGGATGTAAAAGAGCACATAAGTGCCCATTCCATTATCCTTGATGTAAAAGAATAAAATATAAAAAATGATAAATAAATAATGCTTGTTCCATTCTGGTCTCTTACAGCCATGGAGACCTTCAAATGCAACTTCACTGGTGCTGAGTGCGACGGCTTTTCCCAGTCTTGCAACGACACCGCAGACTGGAAGTCTCGGATGCCAAGATCATCAAACTCCCTTTTTATAGGGCCCCAACCAGGGCCTTCGGGGGTCAGTGTAGAGTTTTGTGTCCCCACTATTTCTCTCTGTCTTTTGTGTGTGTGAGGGTGGTCTGTGTGTGTGTGTGTGTGTGTGTGGTGGTTGTTTGTGTGTGATGTGTGTGTGAGTGTGTGTGTGTGTGTGTGTGTGTGTTTTGTGTGTGTGTGTGTGTGGTGTGTGTGTGTGTTGTGTGTGTGTGTTGGTTGTTGTAATGTGTGTGTGTGTGTGGTCTCTATGTGTGTATGTGCGTGTTTGCTTGTCTCTTTGTCTGTCGCAGTTCTCTCTGTGTTTCTGTCTCTCTCTCTCTCTCTGTATTCATGCATGTACAGGGAAAAGATCCCCGGGCCCTCCTACCCTACCAGTACACAACATACACACTACTCACTCACTCTCTCACTCACTCTTTTACCACCCATGACTCACTCAAACACACACAAACACACAAACACACACAACACGTAAAATAGAAGCACCACACCAGAGAGTGGGGTGGGGGGGGGGAATTCTATTATTGGAGATGGTCCCTGCAAACCTCTTCTTTCCAACCTGTCAGGTGTAAAAAAAGAGGAATGCTACAGGAAACATTTGAAAGGGTGCACACATTTTTAAAAAGTCACCAAATAGGATGAGGTGTCAATCACATTTCACAAGGCGCCACACACACACACACACACACACACACACACACACACTCCACAACACACACACACACAACACACACACCCACACACTTGCATGCACAAGTAAACTGAAGGCTGATTGTTCCAAATATGCAAGCTGGTCGTTTGTGCTCGATCCAAATTGAACATGATCTATCTCCTCCCGGTTGAGCCTGACCGCCATAAGTCACAGGACACGTAGGTCTACAGTGATAGACGATCTCTTTGGGATCTGTTTCCACCTGACCACCCCGACCCTACGATTAGGGAGGCTCGTTTGTCACCTCCTTCTTAAGAGGCTTACCCCTGCAGTCTGCAGAGGGGCAACCACCATTCTGCCTCTTTGGCAAGAATGGTTCTGGAAAAACCTCCATCGTTGGTAGAGCGATGCTTACAGACACCACCACTCTGTATCCAGAATGGGTCCTGCAGACACCCCAGCGGCCATCATCAGTTTCGTTTACACAAAATGTCACAACTATTCTTTTTTGGTTTGTTTCAAAGTTCATCACACTGTGCGCAAATCCGAAAAACTTTAAAGGGGCCAGCCCCCCAGTGCTAAAATAAAACCCCTTCCTCTGAAAAAGTTTTTATTGGTGGTCATTTTTTGCAGTTAGCCCCGGGGGAAAGGGGATGGATAACAGCAAAAGGAGCTGAAAGAGGGGCGAAACTGAATATTTACCCCAAGATCAGCCACACGGACAAATTTGGCTTTTGAAAGATACCTAAAGAGTCCATAACAACCTACTACTGGTTTTGTGGGAATTACGGCTTTACATTGTTTAAGGGTCCTGGGAACCCCAAGGGAAACGCTAAGGTTGTGATAAACCTTTTATTTGTGAGGAAAATGTCAAAACTGGGATCTCCGAGCCAACCCCCTTTATATATATATTAATATATATAAAATATTTAATTTTATATAAGAGAGAAAAAGGGGAGAGAGAGAGAGAGAGAGAGAGAAGGGAGAGAGAGGAGAGAGATTCACCGATTTTTTAAAATTATTTTATTTTTCGATAAATCAAATGGAAATCACATGAATATAACAGTTGTTTATCCCTTATCTACGTTTTAAAATTTAAATTTGCTTTAAAACAAATTTAATATTACTCATTCTTTTTCACAGGGCCACATTCCCTACACCCCGAATTTTCCCCGGGAAGACCGTGGGAAGTGACGCCATTTTCATGATCCAGGGGGATCGAAACGAACGTCAGCGAGAGTGCTGACGTTCGGTACCCAGGGCACCTACTCCTCAACCCAGGGCACCCTGAGGTGGGTGTCCGACCCCTCTGTGACGTCGTAAAAAAGTGGGGGAGTGGGGAAGGCGTGAGCAAAGGACTGATCAAGCCGGGCCAGAGCAACGCACGCTAAACTCTTACCACCCCTTCCGGGTTGGTCCTTTCCCCTTAGGGCTCTTTGTTTTTGTTTTTGGGGTTTTGTTGTTGTTTTTTTTGTTGTTAGCGTTTTTTTTGGTTGGGGTTTTTTCTTCTTTTTTTGGGGGGGTGGGGGGGGGGGGGGAAGGGGTTTCTTTCTTTGTTTTTTTTGGAGGAAAGAAGTTGTTGTTTAAAAATGTAAAAAGAAAAAGAAACAAAAAGGGAATGAAGGAGGAAAGAAGGAAGAAAAGAAAAAAAGGGAAAGGAAGGAAGATACACTTTGGCACCCTTCATCTCGGAAATAGGGAGTTGGCTGCAGGTTTTAATTCTGGCACAGGTCGGTTTGGTGGCCGCCCTGGTCATTTCCGACAGGGGAATGACAGACATCCCTAGCAGAGGCACAGATGAAGCGAAAATGCTGGTCTGTCGTCTTCTGTCTGACTGCAGCCATTTTCTCGTTCTCTTTCCCTTTTGCTTCTGAGCGGTGTCCTTCTAACGGGAAGACCTTTCTGCAAGTCTGCTCCCTCCCCGGGCTTTGTTCCCTTGTTATGGTCGATGTTAAAGGTTTTTCCGTCCCTCTGCAAAACCCTTTGATCGCAGCTGTGGTCTCCCGGGGGACGTTTCCCAGCACAATTTTCTCCAAAGGGGTCTTTAGGGATCCTCCCCCGTCCATGCCTGACGGGGTACCCAGTGCAAATCTCTGCTTCAGCAGGTGTACATGCGGGGCATCAGCCTTCCAGGACAGCGTTTTTGGCCCTTTCCTCCCGGGACTTCGGTGTGTCGTGCAATGGCCGGGAAAAACTTTGAGTTTTGTTCTTGTGGGGCGCGCGAAAATCCAGGATGACTATCTAAAAGGGTGTCATGATGCGTCTCTGTAATATGGACTTTGGGGGCTCATAGTTTGTTTTTTTGTCCTGCTTTCTTTATCATTTGGTTATTGGTGCTGCTTTGTGAGGTTTCGTGGGGGTGTCGAGATAGTCGGCCCAGGTACACGTCATGGACGAACCCAGTTCTGGTAATGTGTTTATGGCGGGGGGGAAAAATCACACCCTGCCCCATGATTTGTTTCCTTTAAGTAACGGTAACCCAAAAGTCTGGGGGCATTGTGAAGGGGTCCGAGCGCTGTAGGCCCACCAAGGAGCTTTAGCGGTTTTGTTCAAAGGGGAATCACCGGGCACCTCAGCTGGATTTAGCTTGCCTTAGCGGGAAAGGGGTTGAAGGGGTTTCTGTTTACCCTGTTTGGGGGTAAAACCTTCACCCGGGGAAAAAATGCGTGTTTGCGCAGCCAGCAAAAAGGTGAAACAGGTGGGAGCTGGCAGACCCCTGTTTCACTTCGCTCTGTTGTTAAAGGGTAGTGATTTATCCGTCCAATACAATGGTCCCTTTCGGTTTCGGGGAAGGACGATGGGCTGCGGAATTTGGAAAAACATCCGATTGGGGAAAAATCTTGAAGAGCCATCCACTGACCAGATCGAAAACCTTTTGAGGGCTTTTAAAAGGAACGAAGAGTGAAGCTTTTCTCCCGACGTTTCTTTTGAAGTTTTTTAAGGTGAATCATGTCTATAGGGATGTTGGCACGGAAACCCATGGTCAAATGAAACACAGCCGCCCCTTACAGAGCTCTGACCGTCAAATTTAAAACAACGTCGACACTTTCACCTTTGTTTAGTCAAATGAAAAAACGTCGACACTTTCCCCAGCTCTGTTAGTCAAATTGAAACAACGTCGACACTTTCACATTTTGTTAGTCAAAAGAAACAAAGTCACACTTTCACACCTGTTTGTAAAATTTAAACAACGCGACACTTTCACAGCCTGTTTATCAAATTGAAACAACGTCGACACTTTCCACTCGTTTTGTCAATTTTAAACAACGTCGCATTTCACAGTCTGTTTAGTCAAATTGAAACAAGTCGACACTTTCAAGCTTGGTCAAATTTAAACACAACGCATCCTTTTTACAGCTTGTTTAGTCAAATTGAAAACAACGCTCATTTCAACCCCTGTTTAGTCAAATTAAACACAACAGCCCACTTTTACACTCTTTTAGTCAAATTGAAAAAAACTCGCACTTTTAAAAGCCGTTCAGTCAAATTTAACACAACGCATCACTTTCACAGTCTGTTTAGTCAAATTGAAACACGTCGTCACAACACAGTCACTTCAAGCTCTGATTGGGCAAATGAAACACAACACATCACTTCACAGCTTGTTTAGTCCCAAATTTAAACAAACAGCATTTCTTTTAGACTTGACCGGTTAAAAATTTAAAACACAAAGTCGTCACAACGCTGTACTTTCCAGTCTGTTTGTAATTGAAAAAACAGGGCACTTTCACAGCTTTTTAGTCAAATTGAAACCAAAAGCGTACTTTCCAAAGCTTTTTAGTCAAATTGAAACACAAAAGTTACTTTCAGAGCTCTGACGGGAAAATTTAAAAAAACAACATCGTCACAACGCGGGCACTTTCCAGTCTGACCGGTCAAATTTAAAACACGTGTACAACCTGTCACTTTTAGACTCTACCGGGCAAAATTAAAACAACGTCGTCCCCAAAACCCGTCACTTTCAACTTGTTCAGTGAAATTTAACACAAAAAGCATCACTTTTACACTCGTTTGTCCAATTTAAAAAAACAGCATTTCTTTAAGCTCGACCGGTTAAAGAAACACAAAAAGTCGTCACAACCTGTCACTTTCAAGCTCTTTCAGTCAAATTAAACACAAAAAGCGTACTTTCCAGCCTGTTTATCAAAATTTAAACACCAGCATTACTTTTCACAGCTCTGACCCTTAAAAGAAAAAACAACATTCACAACGCTGCCTTTCAAGCTTGTTTTTTTCAAATTGAAACACAAAAGGTCACTTTCACAGCTCTGTTTGCAAATTTAATCACAACAGGTCACTTTCAAGCTTGTTTTGTAAATTGAAAACAACAGCATTTCTTTCACAGCCTGACCCCTTAAATTGAAAAACACAACATCGCACAACGCTGTCACTTTTGAGCTTTTTAGTCAAATTGAAACACAACATCGTCACTTTCACAGCCTTTTTTAGCAATTGAAAAAAAACGCGTCACTTTCACAGCTCTGTTTAGTCAAATTGAAAAAAAACAGCATTTCTTTCACAGCTCTGACCGGTTAAATTGAAAACACAACATGTCACAACAGCGTCACTTTCACAGCTTGTTCATAATTGAAAACAACAGGTTACCTTCAAGCTTGACGGGTAAAAATTTAAACACAACGTCGTCTACTCGACCCCGCCTGGTGTGTCTCACTTTCACCCCTCAACTATAGGGAAAAGGGCAGAACCAAACACAGGCAAAAGCTCGGGTTTTTTTGATAGTCCCCTTTGTTGTTTTGGGGGGGGTGTGGACAGTATTTTTATCAACGACGGGAGACATCAAAATGGTGTCTTTTATGAGCAAAAAGCCTTTCGCTGCCGTTGAGCGCCTAAACAATCAACCCAGCCATCCAACTTCGGCGGGTGGGGGAAGTTGTTTTTTCTTTTCAGGGGGTGGTCCAGAAGGCAGAGAATAGACAAGGAAGGGGGTACAAGAAAAAAAAGAAACAAGGCAGCAAAAAGAGAGGGATTAAAAGAGGGGGAAAAGCACATTAAAAAAAAAAGGGAAATATTTAACTAACCCCCCGGGAATTTACTAAAGGGGAATTTTTGGGGGATTGAAGGGGGTTCATAACCCCCCCCCCCCCCCCCCCCCCCCCCCCCCCCCCCCCCCCCCCCCCCCCCCCCCCCCCCCCCCCCCCCCCCCCCCCCCCCCCCCCCCCCCCCCCCCCCCCCCCCCAAACCCTCCCCCAACCCCCCCCCCCCCACCCCCCCCCCCCTCCCCCCCCCCCCCCCCCTTTTTTTTCCCTTTTTCCCCCCCAAAAAAAAACCCCAACCCCCCCCAAAAAAACCCAAAAAACCCATTCCCCCCGGCCCATAAACCCACCCGCGGGGGGCCCCCAAAACCCCCTTTTCCCCCGTCCCAAAAAAAAAACAGACAAAAACTTTGGGGAAAATCCGGGAAAGGTGGCCGTCAAAAACCCCAAAAGGCAAACAGAAAAATGGGGGTGGTTTTTGTTTGGGGTGGGTGTCGACTCGGGGAAAAAGGGGTAGATTTGGGGGTGTCCCCTTGTGGGGTTTGGTTTTTGGTGTGGTGGTTGGTGTTGTGGTGGGTTTGGTTGTGGGGTGTGGGGTTGTGGTTTTGGGTTTGGGTGGGTTTGTTTGTTGGGGTTGGGGGTTGGGGTGGGGTGTTTTGGGGTTTTGGGTTGTTTTTTGGGGTTTTTTATGGTAAAAGGGTTTGTTTTTTTTTTCTGTTGGTGGGTTTTTTGTGGTTTGGGGGTGTGGGGTTTTTGGGGGTTGTTGGGTTTGGTTTGTTGGGGTGTGTGTGGTTGGTTTCGCGTGGGTTTTTTTTTATGGGTGTGTGTGTGTGTGTGTGTGTGTGTGTGTGTGTGTGCGCGTGTGTGTGTTGTTGTGTGTTGTATGTGGTGTTGTGTTGTGTTGTGTGTGTATGTTCTGTTGTGGTGGTGGTGGTGTTGTGTGTGTGTGTGTGGTGTGTTGTGTGTGTGTGTGTGTGTGTGTGTGTGTGTGTGTGTGTGTTGTGTGTGTGTTTTGTGTTTGTGTGTTGTGTCTGTGCGCGCGCGCGCGCGCACGCGCGTTATTTTTTAAATTCATTTCATTTTGTTCTTTTATATCGAAGATCATAAGATGAGCCCTCAAGCACTTTCATCTGTACATCCAGTGCCCGTGTGCATGCAGTTTTGCAAACTGAATCATCTGTTCCTACGGGCATACAATGGCCTACTCTTCCAAAAGGGGGAAGCTGTTAACCTGTGTGTGTGTGTGTGTGTGTGTGTGTGTGTGTGTGTGTGTGTGTGTGTGTGTGTGTGTGTGTGTGTGTGTGTGTGTGTGTGTGTGTGTGGTTGTGTGTGTTGTGTGTGTGTGTGTGTGTGGTGTGTGTGTGTGTGTGTGGTGTTTTGTGTGTGGGGTGTGTGTGTTGTGTGTGTGTGGTTGTGTGTGTGGTTGTGTGTGTGTATGTGCGTGTGTGTGGTTGTGTATATATATATATATATATTGTGTGTGTGTGTGTGTGGGGTGTGTGTGTGTGTGTGTGTGTGTGTGTGTGTGTGTGTGTGGTTGTGTGTGTGTGTGTGTGTGTGTGTGTGGTTGTGTGTGTGAGTGGTTGTGTGTGTGAGTGGTTGTGTATGTGTGGTTGTGTTGTGTGTGGTTGTGTGTGTGTGTGTGTGTGTGTGTGTGTGTGGGGTGTGTGTGTGTGTGGTTGTGTGTGTGTGTGTTGTGTGTGTTGTGTGTGTGTGTGTTTTTTGTGTGTGTGTGTGTGTGTGTGTGTGTGGTTGTGTGTGTGGTTGTGTGTGTGTGTGTGTATGTGCGTGTGTGTGGTTGTGTATATTTTATATATATATATATGTGTGTATGTGTGTGTGTGTGTGTTGTGGTTGTGTGTGTGTGTTTTGTGTGTGGGGTTTGTGTGTGTTTGTGTGTGTGTGTGTTGGTTGTGTGTGGGGTGTGTGTGTGTTTTTGTGTGTGTGTGTGTGGTGTGTGGTGTGTGTTTTGTGTGTGTGTGTGTGTGGTTGTGTGTTTGTGAGTGGTTGTGTGTGTGTGGTTTGTTTTTGTGTGTGGTTGTGGTGTTGTGTGTTGTGTGTGTGTGTGTGTGTTTTTGTGTGTGTGTGTGGGTTAATATGTGTTTTGTGGTGTGTGTTGTGTGTGTGTGTGTGTGTGTGTGTGTGTGTGTGTGTGTGTGTGTGTGGTGTTTTGTGTGTGTGTGTGTGCGATTTCTTTGTGTGAGGTGAGGTTTACGGTGGATGGTGGATATGTGACTGTGTGCAGTGAGCCTGATAGGTGTGTGTGGGTTTGTGTGTTGTGGTGTGTGTGTGTGTGTGTGAAGTGAGGTGTGTGGTGGGGGTGGGGGGGTGTGAGTGAGAGTGTGTGTGTGTGAGTGTGTGTGTGTTGTGTGTTGTGTGTGTGTGATGTCTGTGTGAAGTAGAGAGATTAAGGATAGGCCTGGATAGTGATGAAAGAGAGTGCCATGAATGGGTGTGTGTGTGTATGTGTATGTGTGTGTGTGAGAGGGGAGTGATGGGTGAGAAGGAGAGAGAGTGAGAGGGGGTGGTTTGAGGTGTGAGGTGAGAGGTGAGGGAGAGAGAGAATGGGGGGGTGGAGAGTGAGAGAGTGTATGAGTTGTGTGTGTTGTTTTGATGTGAGGGGGAGTGTGTTGGAGGAGAAAAGGAGGTGAGGAGAGAGAGAGAAAAGGGGGGTGGTAGAGAAGGTGAGGGGGAGGGGGGAGGGGGAAAAGGAGAGAGAGGAGAGAGGAGAGAAGAGAGAGGAAGAGAGAGTGATGAGAGAGAGAACAATTTGAACAATTTTGAACAATTTTTATTTTTCAGAGGGTAATAGATTAAGCATTACATGCTTTTTTACATCCAGCCCTCAAAAACCCAAACCCCCCCCCATAAAACAACACACAAAAAAGTAACGAGAAGGGAAATATGCATGCTAATTATAGAATTGCATGGAAAACAATACTCACATAGACACGCGCGCGCACACACAACACACACGCACGCACGCACGCACACACACACACACACACACTGGAAGGCAAGCAAGATATAGAGAACATGAGAGAGAGAGAATAAATGAATGAATGAATGAATGAATGTTATTTAAAGAGGGTAATGGCATAAACAAACACTTGTTTACAAAACCCGCCCTCTGGGCATAAAAAAGAAGAAGAAGAATAGCAAACAAGCAAAATATGTACCAAAACAAAGACCAAAACAAAAACAACAACAACAACAACAAAAGTCCCAAAAATATCTATGTATGAAGAAGAAAAAGGAATCCATCATATTGTCCAAATGCAACCCACCCAACCCCCAAAAAACAACAATAACAACAAAGCAATACAAAAAAACCCCAAAACCCCCCCCCTACGCATATACCCATATCGTTTTACAAAAACACGAGCATAAAGTCACAAAATTTAAAA
>CM054134.1:73166393-73186393 GCA_028751875.1 Rapana venosa | reverse complement strand
AGAAAAACTTTAAATGTAACTATTCACCCCACGTCGAGGTCCGATGCGCTGGGCTTTACTTGTCAGGCGCCTAACGGCAGCGTAACGCATTTTCGCTCATACGACAGACAACAATAGAAGCTGAGTGTTCGAAGAAGAAGAAGAAGAAGAAGAATCCAGTTAGGGACAAGAGGACCATTTCAAGACATCATCCATACACACCCATCTACTCTACCCCCCCTTCCCCCTTCCCCAACCATCCCTCCCCCCCACCCCCACACACCCCTTAATAAACATGAAATAAGTAGCAGCGAAACACACGCCAAGTGAAAGTCAGGGAAAAGTCGTAAGCGGAGAAGAGGGGAGGGGGGGGGGGGGGGGGGGGGGGGGGGGGGGGGGGGGGGGGGGGGGGGGGGGGGAGGTTGGGGGGCAGGGAGGAGAGAGAGCGAGAGAGAGAGGAGGAGAGGAGAGAGGAGAGGAGAGAGGAGAGAGAGAGAGAGAGAGAGAGCGAGAGACGAGACAGAAGAGACGAGAGAGAGAGACGAGAGAGAGAGAGAGAGAGAGAGAGACGACAGAGGAGAGAGAGAGAGAGAGAGAGAGGGAGAGAGAGAGAGACAGCGACAGAGAGAGAGAGCGAGAGAGAGGGAGAGAGAGAGAGACAGACAGACAGACAGACAGAGAGAGAGAGCGAGAGAGGAGACAGAGAGACAGACAGAGAGAGAGAGAGGAGAGAGAGAGAGAGCGAGAGAGAGAAGAGCGAGAGAGAGGGAGAGAGAGAGAGAGAGAGAGACAGACAGACAGAGAGAGAGAGAGAGAGAGAAGAGAGAGAGAGAGAGAGGAGCAGAGAGAGAGAGAGACAGACAGACAGAGAGAGCGAGAGAGAGAGACAGAGAGACGAGAGAGAGAGAGAGAGAGAAAGAGAGAGAGAGAGAAGAGGAAGTGCTCAGCAGAGAAAAGTGATAGGGAGCCGGCAAAACATGACACACTAACCAAGATCAACAGACCTGTAGACCTTTCACCCTCAACACACACACACACAACACACAACACACACACACACACACAACAACACACACACACTACACACACACACACACACACACTACACACACACACACACACACACACACCCATCACACCCACCCACACACACACACACACACACACACACAACACACACACACACACACACACACACACACACACACACACACACACACACACACACACACACTCTACACACACATACACACACAACACACACACACACACCACGCAACACACACACACAACACACACACACACACACTCTACACACACACACACACCACGCAACACACACACACACACACACACACACACACACACACACACACGTTAGTCGTAACAGAATCAAACATATCGGTCTTGAAATGATTCACTGTTTCCGCATGGAAGAAGAAGTCGTTATGAGGGAAGGGGGTGGTGGCTGGCGGTGGGAGGTGGGGGTTGTGGTGAAGGTGGGTGGGTGGGTGGGGGAGGGGGGGGGAGAGTAGGAGGGGGAGAGGGGTGTTAAAGGGGTGTGGGGGGGGGGGGGGGATGTGAGTAGGAGGGGGGAGGTTGAAAGTGGGGGTGGGGGGGGTCCCAGTTGGCACGTGCAGGCGAGTAGGTGTAGTAACGGTGAGGGGGAGTGGGTGGGGGGAAGGTTAGGAGGTGGGGGTAGGGGAAGGGGGAGAGAGAGAGAGAGAGAGAAATGAATGAAGAAGGCAGAGAAGAGGGACGGAAGGAGGGAGAGGAGAGGGAGGAGAGGGAGAGGTCGACAGATGAGAAAAAGTACTGCAGAATTACATTTGTGTCGAAAGGCGTGTATTTTTTCCCCTTTCTTTTCTTTCTCTTGTTCCTCTTCCATCCCTTCTAATCCATCTTTTTTGTTTGTTTTGTTTTTCGTTTTGTTCCTCGCTCTTTTCATTCACCATCCTTTCTTTCCCAGTTTGTGTTTAACTTCTTTTTTTCTTCTTTCTTTTAATTTTGGATAAACTAATGAAATCAGGAAATGTGCACCCAAAATAAGTTACACCGCCTCCGCACTTCCCAGAGTGGTGAAAGCTACCGAGTGAGTACCAGCTGGGAAGTTGAATGTTCGAATCGAATACCCGAAGAGACAAGAATACATACTATAAATGGATAAACACAGTGAAAAATATTCTGTACACAATTGGATTCAAACATGTCTGGAAGAACCAAAGCACTCTTAATGTTCATCGGTTGAGTTATGCTGTTAGAAGAAAACTTGAGGATATCCATAAAACATTTTGGATCTACCAAAAGAAAGAGTTTGCAAAACTAAAATTTTATGATTTTGTTACCAAAGAATACAGATTGGAACCATACTTAGTAAACTATAAAAACAAAACTCATAAGAAGACATATTATTGTAAATTTCGCACAAGCTGTCACAATTTAATGATAGAGAAAGGGAGACACCAAAATATATCCAGAGAGGACAGAAAATGTAGACACTGTAACAAAATTGACGATGAATTTCATTTACTTGATGAATGCATTTTATATGATGAACTCAGAAATAACTTGTTATTAAAAATCAAAACGAAACACAAAGAACGCAAAAACTGTGTACATAAATTAAGTGACATAATCACAGTTGATATATATCAAGCAGATATATGTATGAGTGTTTTGAAAAAAGAGAAAAAGAGAAGTAGAATACAACATGGTTTTAGTGTACATCACTTTTAGCCAAAATAGATAATAATTATAGTTGATGTTTTTGTTGTGTCAAATAAGTCTACATGACTTAAAGGGCAATAAAATATTCTGAATCTGAATCTGTATGATACTTGGGGAACTTTGGGGAATTTTGGGGACTCCAGTTGACTCCTGGCCAGCGTGGAGTGAGCCATGTGTTCAGAGTTGCACTGGAACTGTTAAGTAGAGTATTACACACACACACACACACGCGCGCGCGCGCGCGCGCACGCACGCACGCACGCACGCACACACACACACTCTACACACACACACACACACACGAACCCTCCAACCCCACACACACGCGCGCGCGCGCGCGCGCACGCACACACGCGCACACACGCACACACACACGCACGCACGCACAGCACGCACGAACACCAACACGCACACTCTACATACACTCTACACACACACACACACACACACACACACACACACACACACACACACACACACACACACACACACACGCGCACGCATGAACATACACATTCTACACACACACACACCCACCCACACTCTCCACACACACACACACACACACACACACACACACACACACACACACACACACACACACACACACACACACACACTCGCTTACTGTCAAATTCGTGGCTATTTTGGGTTGGGGTGTTTTTTTTTTGGGGGGGGGGGGGTTGTTTCTTCTCTACTGTTACCCCTGTTACAGTGTGTTACAATCACAGTGGCTTGTGAGACTTGTCACCCGCTGCTTGGCCTCCCCTCCCCCCCCCACTCTTGCTATCTGGTTCAATTCATCAAACATTGGCGTCCGTACAGAGTGTCAAAAAAAAGTAAAGGTGTCCCATAACCTATACGGTCGTAGGGGAGCGAGGTGTCAGAGACCTCAGCTTCTTCTCTAGGGGCCAGCATATTGAGGGCGCGCCAATCTCCTCTCCCTCGCTGCTTTACCTTCCCTGACCCTAAAGAGGGCAGGTACCCATTTACAGCTGGGTGAACTGGGGGGAACTGTGCTAAAGCCAAGGCGCACAAACGGTCACCCATCCAAGTGGTAACCACGCTCGATGCTGTTTAACCTTGGCTGGGGGAAAAGCGAGTGCTCTGACCACTGAGCTAGCTAGCTATCCAGGGTGTAAAAAAAGGTAAAGGTAAAGGAGTCCCATAACCTATAAGGTCGTAGGGGAGCGAGGCGTCAGAGACCTCACTTCTCTAGGGCCAGCATATTGAGGGCGGCGCCCATCTCCTCTCCCTCGCTGCTTTACCTTCCCTGACCCTAAAGAGGGCAGGTACCCATTTACAGCTGGGTGAACTGGGGGAACTGTACTGAAGCCAAGGCGCGCAAACGGTCACCCATCCAACTGGTAACCACGCTCGACGCTGCTTAACTTGGCTGGGGGAAAGCGAGTGCTCCGACCACTGAGCTATCCCGTCCCCTATCCAGGGTGTAGCAGACGTTATTTTCTGGCTGTTGAAGCAAAATCAAACATCACTAAACACCACCGCGGTATCTCAATGGCAGTGCAGGGCCTGTGTCAGTTAGTGGCCTCACCGGTGCTTCATATTCACGACTATCTGTGGCTTGCAGGTGTGTGTGGTGTCACTTAATTGTTTGGTTTAAACAACTGTTTATTACTCCCCTGGGGGGGGGGGGGGGGGGGGGGGGCTGTGAGTATAAATAGCATCTCCACCTTCTGGAAATTCTGTGCTTGGAATTCCCTCTTTTCTATCCCTTTCTTTGTTTCTGCCTTGATCCTTTTCTTCTTGTCACCTCCTTCTTGTCTTATTTTATGCCTTCTTGGTCCATTCTCCAGCCCATCCCCTCCCCCCTTCCTTTTTTTTCCCCAGAAAGACTTAAAAAATAGCCATTCTCTCCCATGCCGAAGTCGGATGCGCTGGGCCTGATTTGTCAGGCGCTTAACGGCAGCGCAACGCATTTTCGCTCATGTGACAGATAACAGTAGTAGCTGTCTGAGCGTTCGACGAAGAAGAATGTTTATCCAGAAAGGAAAAAAAACAACACACCCCACATTGTAGACACATACACGTAGAGCAGCAACAAACCAATAACTGATAGGGTACTCCCGCCCCCCCCCCCCCCCCCCCCCCCCTGTCAAACAAAACGAAACCTGTTATATGGCAGCTGAAAATAAAACATTGTCACAACACATCAATCCTAGTGAAACAAGTGTGATTAATACATTAAAGACCTCATTCCTTTACACTTGTGGAAACTTTGAAACCTCATCCATATTTGCATTATTGACATTACATATAGAATTTCTAAGTCAGAAAAAGAAGAAAACGAGACTAAGGAAGAAGCAGAAGCAGAAGCAGAAGAAGAAAGAAGAAGAAGAAGCAGCAGAAGAAAGAAGAAGAAGAAGAGAAGAGAGAGAGAGAGAGAGGAATGAGCAATAAGGTAAAAATCCAGAGACATGGAAAAGTATCAGCTTGTCAGAGGTATCACAACTTCTTCAAATGACGACACAGAGTACATATGTGACACTCCACCCCATAATGAGTCGCGTTGCACAGAAGGCAAAGTTTTAGATATTGACATGTTATTACTCTGCAATAGAAAGGCTATTCAATTAAAAAAAAAAAAGAAGATTGAAAATCGGACAATTCTATGAAAAGTTATTACGAACTGAAATGACAGACTGCAGGAAGTGACAACATGAGAAAACTGACAACTAATTTTAGTATCGTAATTGGTGGTCAGAATCAGAGCGTGGATTTAAAAAAAACAACACTTTACAAAGCAAAAGAAAACAGTACAAGGTAGATAATAATACCTATAGTTTTATAATCAATCAAAATCTAAAAAAAAATCAACAACCTGATCCCACCACCTGCCTAAAATGGCTCATTGCAGAAAAGTGGACCAGGAGCTAAGCGACTCATTTCGTGGTGGAGCGTCAACATATGTAACTCAAAACATGGCTTTGATGCCTGCATCATGTCCTCACCTCCATCTAATCGTTTCCTTGTTGCTAACTGGATCCAGACGTTTACCTGCGCAAACCCGATCAAGTAGACACTGAAATAATTTTTTGAAACTGCTTAGCACATGGTTGTACGTCAACACAGAGGAAAACACGACCTAAAATAACCCTAAAAATAAAAGTACGTTAAATTAATAAGAACCCAGTGGAGAGTGGGAACGTAAAAGGAGTGCTTCCTTATCAAGTACACAACGACACACATTCTACGGGAAGTTTCCGCAAGGAGTTTGTAGCCTAGTGGTCAGAACATTGCACTCGCAATCTGACGACCTGGGTTCGATTCCCGTTCAAGGGGATATTTTCCCCTTGGAGTTAACATCAGTGCAGACTCCACTCTCCCCTAAAAGTCATTCGGATGAGACTATAAACCGAGGCCCCGTGTGCGAACGCACGCAGAACATCTTGCGCACACGTAAAAATCCTGTTCCGCTTTTCGTAAGTCTAGGCCATTGTGTGCCCGTGGGACCAGATGACAGAATTTACAAAACTGCATACACACAGGGGCTGGATGTAAAAAAGCACATAAGTGCTTATTCCATTATCCTCGATATAAAAGAATAAATAAATAAATAATAAATAGACCGGGAGGATTGTGGGGGTTGGGGGTGGGGAGATTATCACCATTAAGCCTGTCCACTTTATTACAACAGCCACTTAAGAACAAAAGCAGGTGCTCATTCTTCTTTTTAGTCAACGCTCAGACAGCAACTAATGTTGTCTGTCATGATCGAAAATGCGTTGCACTGCCATTAAGCGCCTGACAAGTCAAGCCCAGCACATCCGACTTCAGCATGGGAGAGAACTGTTATCTTTTCATCTTTTTAAGTTTTTCTGGGAGAAAAAGACAGGAGAATGGACCAAGAAGGCAGAAATAAGACAAGAAGGAGGTGACAAGAAGAAAAGGAACAAGGCAGAAACAAAGAGAGGGATAGAAAAGAGGGAATTCCTAGTACAGAATTTCAAGAATGCTATTTACACTGACAGGCCCAGCAATCCCGCGGGGGGAAACAGGTGTGCATCAGAAGTAGTACTGACTTTGGTGGTATTTTGAGAAGTAAGTATGATGAGTTCCAAATTCTAAATACTTTGTTATCTCAGAACAGAGAAATTAATGAATGGTGTGAAAGTAATGGCATAGTGCAATGAAAAAGATAAGCTACACCCCCCCCCCACCCCCATCATCTTTCTCCCCATTCTGAAAAAAAGTTAAACCCCAAACCATCTAACCAGGGGTCCATCCTTCATTTACCTTAAAAAAGAAAGGTAAAGGAGTCCCATAACCTATAAGGTCGTAGGGGAGCGAGGCGTCAGAGACCTCACTTCTCTAGGGCCAGCATATTGAGGGCGGCGCCCATCTCCTCTCCCTCGCTGCTTTACCTTCCCTAACCGTAAAGAGGGCAGGTACCCATTTACAGCTGCATTTACCTTAACATGACCTTAAATAAAGCAAGCCTTTCTTTTCTCTGCCCCCAATCCATTTGGTGACAATAATCTTCAGTTTCATATTATATCATCTCACCTCACCTATCCCGTAGACCCTTGGACTGTGGGGCCATTAATGAAGATTTCGCAACCAGCTTCCTCCACACCCCGCGGTCCTCTGCTCTCTGTAGCAAATCGTTCCACTCAAGGCCAAGTCCACTCTCTGATGTTGTCTTCCCATCGTTTTCTCCGTCTGCCTCTTCGTCTCCCTCCTTGTACTGTTCCCTGTAGGACAGTCTTGGCCAGTCCAGATGTTCGTGTGACGTGCTTGAATCACTTATCAAGCACCATTAATTTTTAGGATGAACAATAGGCCTACTTTCCTGATTAAATTCGCAAATATCTACCATTCTTTATTCGAATGTACAGTGTCAAAAGCAAGTTAGGAACATCATTTTGTTTTTCTTCAGGAACATAGTTACTACATAGTTGTGATTTTGTTAAATTTCATGTACCCCTTGGGGTTTTTTCTTGAAATAAAATCTTGAATCTTGAATCTTGATAATTATGAACCATGATGAGAAACGTCCAGTCAGTGGTTTTTGACAGAAAAAGTTTTCCATACCGAAGAAAAGTTACCACAAGCACGAGATAGGACTAGCCTAGTGGGAGTGGAGAGAAAGACAGAGAGAGAGAGAGAGAGAGAGTACAAAGGGAGTGAATCGGACAGGTTCAGAGCAAGAGGCCGCGACATCCGGCCCATCCTTCCGACATGCTTTGGTTTGTCTGGTGTGCTTGTCTGTGAAAGGGTTAAGGGGCCAATCACCTGCACCTAGGCCTAGTTCTCTCTCAACCCTGTGGCTTCATGAGCAAACTTTTCCCTCCAGTCTACTAAGGAAGAAGGAAACAAGATCGGAGAGATGGGTAGAGACAGACAGACAGACTACTGGACACACACTTTCAGTCTAAGAATGAAACACCAGCGGAAGAGATATGTAAAAAGACAGACAGGCAGACAGATGGACACACACTCACACCCGCACGCACACACTGCACGCACATGCGAGGAGATGGGTAAGGGCAGATGGACCACACACACACACACAGACACACACACAACTAGCCTAACAGTGGAAATATTATAAACGGAAGAAAACACAGGCACGCACGCACACACACACGCACACACACACACACACACACACACACACCACACTTATCCTAACAGTGGAAAGACACTAATCAAAAGAAAGCACACACACACACACACACCCCTACAATACACACCCCCCTCCCCTACACACACACACACACACACACACACACACATTCCACTTTCGCCCACTAAAAACCACACACCTGGCATTCGCCTTTATTCGTTGTGAATTCCCCGAAGTGATTTCGCTCCACTGTTATTGTAAAGCACCAAGCTGGTTTTGCTGATGCCCCCACAACCTACCTCCACCGTCTTCAGACACAAAGACTTGAGCGATGGACCACTTTGCACACATCTCCCACTCTCTTGGGTTGGGTGGGGAGGGGGTGGGGGTGGGGGTGGGGGGGGGGGGGGGGGCGGGAGTGTGAACTCTGTGGTTACACCTCCACACCATGTTAACGTGGGTGTTTGCTCTTTTGATGAGGACATGGGTCATCCATTGTTGTTGTTGTTGTTGCTCTCTCTCTCTCCTCTCTCTCTCTCTCTCTCTCTCTTCTCCTCTCTCTCTCTCTCTCTCTCTCTCTCTCTCTTTTTCAATTCAGATATAAATGTGGCTGGACGTCACACAGTTCCATGCCTATGTGTGGTCATATCTTGATGATGAGTGCATTTCTGTTTCATTGTAATCATATGTTTCCATACGTGAAAACTGTGGTGTTCTCAATCTAGAAGCTTTCCGAAGGCAAGATATTTTTTCTATCTTATCGTCTGATGATGATATTGTGATCAAATCGGTTGCAAAGTTTATTGCTGAAGCACTGAAATTACGACAATTACAGCTAAGTTCCAATTAGTTTAACATTTCTGACTAAACTAAAGTAAAATTATATTAATATGTAAACTCCAGCATTTTGTGACACACCTAAAGAAACATTTATAATTACGCTGTAATCTCCAGCAAGAATATCTATTGAAAATTTCACATACAATTTCATTGGATGGTCTAATATAGCATTCTAGAATGTTCTTTTAATTATTTTAGTTATTGCTTATTGGTTCCTGTTGTTCATGCTTGCTATTACTTTGTGTTCAGTTTGAAACTGAGTTCATGTCAGAGCTTAAAGTCGTATCCGTTTATAGAGAGCTCTTTTGGGTTTGTTTGTTTTTTGGTTTTCATTACGCTAAATGCATCATGTGATTTTTCTTGTATTTATTTGTATTTACAAAAGAAAGTCGTGTATAACCCCCCTTGTCAATAGGTCACATTGGGCAATGCCAATAAATTGGTCAAAGCGTCAAAGCGTCTCTCTCTGTCTCTCTCTCTCTCTCTCTCTCTTCTCTCTCTCTCTCTCTCTCTCTCTCTCTCGTCTTGTTTATTCATTTCATTTTTCGATTTCTTGATTTTTCAATAATTGAATGGGAGTTTGAGTGATTCATTTCATTGCTATTTGAAATTATCTTGTTTAGTAATTAATTGATTTATTCATGCTTGTTTTCAATTTTTCCCCATGAGGGCCTGGTGTAAAGAAGCCTCTGGCTTATCCATTTACCCTCATTAAAATATTCGAGTTCGAGTTCTCTCTTATCACTTCAGATACCTGTCCATTTCCTGACAGCACAGGAGTAATTTTATAATCCGTTCAGGGTGCATCAACCCTAACAGCCTATAAGGTAAAGGTGTCCCATAACCTATAAGGTCGTAGGGGAGCAAGGCATCAGAGACCTCACCTTCTCTAGGGGTCAGCATACTGAGGGCGGCGCCCATCTCCTCTTCCTGGCTGCTTTACCTTCCCTGACCCAAAAGAGGGCAGGTACCCATTTACAGCTGGGTGAACTGGGGGAACTGTACTGAAGCCAAGGCCCACAAATGGTGGTCACCCATCCAAGTGGTAACCACGCTCGATGCTGCTTAACTGGCAGGGGGAAAGCGAGTGCTCCGACCACTGAGCTATTTATCCCGTCCCCTATAACCATGTCTAATTCATTGTCCTTCTTGTTTTCTTATGCGTACTTGCGTTCGCTCTTCCTCTTGATGCCCCCGTCATTCGTTCATTGATATACATATATGTATGTTTGTTTGTTTCTCTAGAGTTCAAAAGAGTTGATGAGAATAAACTATTGTGAATTGGTGAGCACAGCCTCAAGCTGAGGTGAACGCAATCGGATGAGACTATAAACCGAGGCCCCGTGTGCGAACGCATGCAGAACATCTTGCGCACACGTTAAATCCTGTTCTGCCGTTCGAAAGAGTAGGCCATTGTGTGCCGGTGGGAACAGATGACAAAATTTACAAAACCGCATACACACGGGGACTGGATGTAAAAAAAAAGCACATGAATGCTTATTCCATTATCCTCGATTAAAAAAAAAATTAAAAGTCATCTGAGCGCTTTGATTTGTTGCTTTACAAGATTCAGCGATATATAAATTCCATACATTATTATTATTATTATTATTATTATTTTTAATACCGGGACCAACGACCAGCGCCACAACAAAGCGGCGTTCCCACTTCAGGTATGACGTCTGAACACACCAGTGTGCGCATGTGTTTGATATGTCATTATATTGAACGCATACACACACTGGCCTGTTTAGACATCATCCAGGAAGTCGGAAATGCAGCGACCTTTATAGTAAGCAAAAACAGTCGACAGGCAGAACGTGTGTTAACGTGTGCGCGAGATTGTTCTTTGTGTTTTCGCACACAGAGTGTGGGGTTTATAATCTCATCCGAAGATCTTTCGGAAAGGGGAGTGGAGTCAGCACTGGTATTAACTTCACTGGGGAGGGGCTCGAACAAGAGCTGTCAAATCACGAGTGTGAGGCTTTAACCACTCGGCTATCTATCTATCTATCTATCTATCTATCTATCTATCTATCTATCTATCTATCTATCTATCTATCTATCTATCTATCTACCTACCTACCTACCTATCTATCTATCTATCTATCTATCTATCTATCTATCTATCTATCTATCTATCTATCTATCTATCTATCTATCTATCTATCTATCTATCTATCTATCTATCTATCTTCCCCCCCATCCCTCCCCAAACCCAACCGCGTAAATATCTTGATATGAGTGCTTATTCCATTATCCTCGAAATAAAAGAATGAATAAAAGAATGTATGAAAAGAATGATCTTTGAATACCCAGATATATAACCAACACTTCACGCATGACACTGCCGTTAAACTGTTTATCTACAGTGTTTCTGAGTTCCTAGTTGTGTTTAAACGTCCTGTTTAAGAAGGAAAGTGGCAGGATGGTTAAGGCATTCACCTGCCTAACAAGTAAAACCGTGAGGTTCTGGGTTCCATTCCCAGGCTTAGCCCTTTCTTTCCAGTTTGACAGAAAAAAATCGAACTGAATAACGAAAGTCCTTCGGATGTGACTTTCAACCAAGGTTCCGTGTGCGAATGCACGCAGACCATCTTGCGCACACTTTAAAAACCCGTTCCACCTTTTGGAAGAGTAGGCCTTCCGTGCCAGTAGAAACGGATGACAACATTAAAAAAACAACAACACACACACAAAACCAAAAAACAACAACGAAAACAAACCCGCATGCATAGAAGTGTTGAGTTTAGACACCATCCCCAAAGTCGACATGTAGGTACCTAAATGGCAGTGAACGTCGGAGCTCTAGCCTAGCAACACACTTGGAACACACACACACACACACACACACACACACACACACACACACACACACACACACACACACACACACACACACACACACACACACACACACACACACACAAACACACACACACACACAAAACACACACACACACACACACACACACACACACACACACACACACACACACACACACACACACACACACACACACACACACACACACACACACACACACACACACACACACACACACACACACACACACACACACACACACATGATCAAAACCCAGTTTGTGTTAAAACGTTGTCTGTCAGCTTTCAGCTTTAAACTAAGTGGTGGGGGATAGGGCTGGAGTTCACACTGTGAAGGGTGGCTTCAAGGAAAACAACAACAACAACGAATCTCTTTATCCTGATGGCCCTAGCAATGACAGCCAGTGATGGAGTTCGCGCCCAATGATTCACGTGAATGTCCCGTCACGCGTAGTGATTTAAATTACTTGAGCTCACCCTCTGTGATTCACGTTTTTACTGTAGATCATAAACAGTGACTCACAACCACGTCAGTGACTCACAGTAATGGAGTTCATGGCCAGTGACTCACCTTAATGATGTTCATGATCAGTGACTCAGATTAATGTTGTTCATGGTAAGTGATTCATATTAATGTAGTTCATAGCCAGTGAACTCACATTAATAGTTGATAGCCAGTGACTCACTATCATGTTATTCATAGCCAGTGAACTCAGATTAATATTGTTCATGGCCAGTGACTCACATTAATATTTCCTATAGCCAATGACTCACATTAATATAGTTCATAGCCAGTGAACTCGCATTAATATTGTTCGTAGCCAGTGACTCACATTAATATAGTTGATAGCCAGTGAACTCACATTAATATAGTTCATAGCCAGTGAACTCATATTAATATTGTTCACAGCCAGTGAACTCACATTATTATTGCTCATAGCCAGCGACTCACATTAATATAGTTTATAGCCAGTGAACTCACATTGATATTGTTCATAGCCAGTGACTCACATTAATATAGTTCATGGCCAGTGACTCACATTAATATAGTTCATAGCCAGTGAACTCACATTGATATTGTTCATAGCCAGTGACACACATTAATATTGCTCATAGCCAGTGAACTCACATTAATATTGTTCATAGCCAGTGACTCACATTAATATTGTTCATAACCAGTGAACTCACATTAATATTGTTCATAGCCAATGAACTCATATTAATATAGTTCATAGCCAGTGACTCACATTAATATTGTTCATAGCCAGTGAACTCACATTAATATTGTTTATGGCCAGTGACTCACATTATTATTGTTCATAGCCAGTGAACTCACATTAATATAGTTCATAGCCAGTGACTCACATTAATATATTTGAGAGCCAGTGACTGACATTAATATAGTTCATGGCCAGTGAACTCACATTAATATTGTTCATAGCCAGTGAACTCACATTAACATTGTTCATAGCCAGTGACTCACATTAATATAGTCCATAGCCAGTGAACTCATATTAATATAGTTCATAGCCAGTGACTCACATTAATATTGCTCATATCAAGTGAACTCGCATTAATATTGCTCATAGCTAGTGACTCATATTAATATAGTTCATAGCCAGTGAACTCACATTAATTTTGTTCATAGCCAGTGACTGACATTAATATTGTTCATAGCCAGTGAACTCACATTAATATTGTTCATAGCCAGTGACTCGCATTAATATAGTTAATAGCCAGTGAACTCACATTAATATTGCTCATAGCCAGTGACTCACATTAATATGGTTCATGGTCAGCGACTCACATGAATATAGTTCATAGCCAGTGAACTCACATTAATATTGTTCATAGCCAGTGACTCACATTAATATAGTTCATAGCCAGTGACTCACATTAATATAGTTCATAGCCAGTGAACGCACATTAACATTGTTCATGGTCAGTGACTCACATTAATATAGTTCATAGCCAGTGAACTCACATTAATATTGTTCATGGCCAGTGAACTCACATTAATATAGTTCATAGCCAGTGACTCACATTAATATAGTTCATAGCCAGTGAACTCACATTAATATTGTTCATGGTCAGTGACTCACATTAATATAGTTCATAGACAGTGAACTCACATTGATATTGTTCATAGCCAGTGACTCACATTAATATAGTTCATGGCCAGTGACTCACATTAATATTGTTCATAGCCAGTGAACTCACATTAATATAGTTCATAGCCAGTGACTCACATTAATATAGTTGAGAGCCAGTGACTCACATTAATATAGTTCATGGCCAGTGAACTCACATTAATATAGTTCATAGCTAGTGAACTCACATTAATATAGTTCATGGTCAGTGACTCACATTAATATAGTTCATAGCCAGTGAACTCACATTACTATTGTTCATAGCCAGTGAACTCACAATAATATTGTTCATAGCCAGTGACTCACATTAATATAGTTCATAGCCAGTGACTCACATTAATATAGTTCATAGCCAGTGAACGCACATTAATATTGTTCATAGTCAGTGACTGACATTAATATTGTTCATAGCCAGTGACTGACATTAATATTGTTCATAGTCAGTGACTGACATTAATATGGTTCATAGTCAGTGACTGACATTAATATGGTTCATAGCCAGTGACTGACATTAATATTGTTCATAGTCAGTGACTGACATTAATATTGTTCATAGCCAGTGACTGACATTAATATTGTTCATAGTCAGTGACTGACATTAATATTGTTCATAGCCAGTGACTGACATTAATATTGTTCATAGTCAGTGAACTCATATCAATATTGTTCATAGTCAGTGACTGACATTAATATTGTTCATAGTGAGTGAAATCATATCAATATTGTTCATAGTCAGTGAATGACATTAATATTGTTCATAGCCAGTGACTGACATTAATATTGTTCATAGCCAGTAACTCACATTAATATTGTTCATAATCCGTGACTGACATTAATATTGTTCATAATCAGTGAACTCCTATCAATATTGTTCATAGTCAGTGACTGACATTAATATTGTTCATAGCCAGTGACTGACATTAATATTGTTCATAGCCAGTGACTGACATTAATATTGTTCATAGCCAGTGACTGACATTAATATTGTTCATAGTCAGTGACTGACATTAATATTGTTCATAGTCAGTGACTGACATTAATATTGTTCATAGCCAGTGACTGACATTAATATTGTTCATAGTCTGACATTAATATTGTTCATAGCCAGTGACTGACATTAATATTGTTCATAGTCAGTGACTGACATTAATATTGTTCATAGCCAGTGACTGACATTAATATTGTTCATAGTCAGTGACTCAGAGGATTATGATTTTCCCCCTGTCGTATTTTTAGTTGATCATATTCTGCTTTAACCAATAGATTGCTCACCCATCCCTTTGTCTATCACTTCTGAAAAGTACATATTTTTCTTGTTGTTTCCCTCTCAACACCCCCTAAAAAAAGTGCTGTTAAAAAAGAAAGAAAAGAAAGAAAAACAAAAAATCCTAATCTTGAGCTGATCACACTCTCACGAACGCAAGTGTGTGTTTGTTTTGTTTATTTGTTTATTCTTTTATTTCGAGGATAATGCCAATAAGCAGTCATGTATTTTTTTAAACATCCAGTCCCCGTATGCATGCAGTTTTGTAAGTTGTGATCCGTTCCCGCGCGCGTGCGCACGTGCGCATGTGTGTGCGTGCGTGCGTGCGTGAGTGAATGCGTGTGTGCGTGAAAGAGAGAGAGAGAGAGAGAGAGAGAGAGAGAGAGAGAGAGAGAGAGAGAAAAGAGGAGAGAGAGAGAGAGAGAGAGGAGGAGAGAAGAGAGAGAGAGACGGCCAGACAAACAGACAGATAGACAGACAGAGAAACACAGACAGAGAATAACTCTGGAACTCCGGCAATTTTTAGAGTGCGCAATCGAAACATGACCATTAAAATGCCTGTCAACCCCCCAAAAAAAAAACCAAACAAAAAACAACAACCAACAACAACAACAACAAAACACCAACAACAACCCAACAACAACCAAAAAACAAAAAAACCCAACAAACCCCAAACCCTAAAACCAAAACAAACACCACAAAACAACCAAAACCCCAACAAAACAACAACAAACCCAACAAAACACAACAACAAACACCACAACAACCCCAAACAAACAAAAAAATCCCCATCCACAGCTCCCTTTCCCAACCCTCTTTCCCAAGTCCATTCATAAAAAGACATTTAATAAAATTCGCATTTTGGCAAAAAGTTCATTTTTTTCTGATCGTAAAAATTTTGCCGTCAACTTTCGGAGTCCCCCCCTCCCCCTCCCTCCCTCCCTCCCTTCCCTGGTAGTTGGACTGTGGCCAGAGAGCTATGACATCACAGGATGCGGGGATGAAGAGGGTTAAGTACCATAATCATACAATTCAACAATACTGCTCCCTACATGCGTCACACGCGCGTGCACGTACACACACACGCACACACACACACACACACACACACCACACACACACACACACACACACACACACACATTATATATATATATATATTATATATATTTATATATATATATATATATATATATATATATATATATTGATAGATAGATATATGACTACGGAATTGACATCATCATTAAAAAGAAGAAAAAAAAACGGGAGAGGGGGGGGGGGAGGGGTAATCTTCGAGTTTGAATATGACCTGATATACAATTTTTATTTTCGTCTTCATTTCTTTTCTTTTTGTTGTTGTTGTCGTCAACACACACACACACACACACACACATATATATATATATAATAAAATTAATTCCTTTTGTTGTTTTAGAAATAATTTTTTTTCTTCTTCTTCTTTATATCGGTTTTTTTTTGTTTTTGTTGGTTTGCTTATAGTTTTCGTTTTGATCACGTATGATGACGACATTAGACAAGACTGGCGGAATTGACACTGAATCAGACGAATAAATTCGTCGCACTCTACGTAAGAGTTGAGTTAATGACGGGGCGTTCTTTTACGAGGGCAGAGCTATTTTTGGCTTCTGGACTGCGTCATTTGCGGCCAGCCCCCCCCCCCCCCCCCCCCCCCCCCCCCCCCCCCCCCCCCCCCCCCCCCCTCCTTCTCATCCTCCTCCTCCTCCTCCTCCTCTCTCTCTCTCTCTCTGATGAAAATATCCGTTTTATAACCTTTGTTATTGCGTCAACTGTGGCTGTGAGTCTCTTTTTTGGGTAATATTTTGTAGTCAGGTTAGAGTGATGACATTTTCTAAACCCACACTTAGGGTGTGTGTGTGTGTGTGTGTGTGTGTGTGTGTGTGTATGTGATATTTTTAGTTTTTGTTTCGTTGGTGTTGTTTTAAAGGAAAATGAGCTAGCACACAGTTGAAAGAGTAGTGTCACGTGTCCAGGTTGGAGGAGTGGAGGTGGTGGTGATGACTGTGGCCTATGTGGTCCCTCCCCCACCCCCTCTCTTTCTCTGTCTGTGTGTGTGTCTGTCTGTCTGTCTGTCTGTCTGTGTCATTGTGTCTCTGTGTGTCTCTCTCCCTCTCATTGTTCATTGTTCTCTCTCTCTCTGTATCTGTCTGTCGCTATCTGTCTGTCTGTCTGTCTCTGTCTGTCGCTCTATCTCTCTCTCTGTGTCTCTCTCTGTGCGCGCGCGCGTTCATGCGTGGATGTGCGTGCGTGCGTGTGTGTGTGTGTGTGTGTGTGGCCTGCGAGCGTGCGCACGCGTGTGTGCAAGCGTGCGTGAGTGCGCGCACGCGCGCGCATAGTGTGTGTGTGTGTGTGTGTAGGCGAGTGTGAGTGAACAATCATGATACAAATCTGTAAACCAAACATTGGAAGACCCCTTCGCTGTCTGTTTATTTCATTGTAAACATCGCTGATAGGGTGTATTGTATGACAGTGTAGTCTTCTACTGTAAGGTGTAGCCACTCTGATCTGATATGACCCCCCCTTTCGTCTGGCTAGGGCGTTGATACCTTTGCCTTCACCTTTACCTATCCCGTAATCCTGTAGACCGTGGGGGCACCACTCAAGATTTTGCGACCAGCTTCCTCCACTTCCCGCGGTCCTATGCTTTCCCTAGCTAATCGTTCCACTCAAGACCAGCCCTACTCTGTGGTGTTGTCTTCCCATCGTTTTCTGTGTCTGTCTCTTCGTCTCCCTCGTTGTACTGTTCCCGGTAGGACAGTACTTGGCCAGTCCAGTTGTTCGTGTGACGTGCCCCTACCATTTAAGTTTGCGGTTTTTTTCCCCCACTGAAGTCAGGAGCTTTTCATATGGTCCGATGACGTTTTTAATTCTGGTTTTCACTTTCTCATCAGTGGTGTGATCATTGTATGAGATACCAAGGAGTTTGCGAAAGCGTCTCATGTCCATTGCCTGTATCCTTTTTTCAGTGTCTGGTGTTACGGTCCAAGTTTCACATACGTACAAAAATATGGACATGATCAGGGAACGCATCAGTCTGATCTTGACGCTGATGGCGATGTTTTTATCGTTCCAGAGGACTTTCATCAGTTTGGTCATTGCAGCTGAGGTCTGGGTTAACGTTGATACTAGACAAGACTAGAATAGCTATTTGTTGTTGTTGTTGTTTTTCTTTCTTTAAATATTGGAGTTTCTTTTAATCTGCATATTTCATGTATAGTTTTGATATAAGCTAGAATTCTTTAATTAAAAAAAAAAATCTTTTATATCGAGGATAATGGAATAAGCACTTATGTGCTTTTTTTTTTACATCCAGTCCCCGTGTGTATGCGGTTTTGTCAATTCTGTCATCTGTTCCCACCGGCACACAATGGCCTACTCTTACGAGGAGCGGAACAGGATTTAACGTGTGCGCAAGATGTTCTGCGTGCGTTCGCACACGGGACCTCGGTTTAAAGTCTCATCCGGACTTTTGGGGAGAGTGGAGTCTGCACTGATGTTAACTCCAGGGGAAAATATCCCCCTTGTACGGGAATCGAACTCGGGTCGTCAGATTGCCAGCGCAATGTTCTAACCACTAGGCTATCCCGTCCCGTAATTAAAAGTAACAGCCCAGATACGGTTTGCCGGGAGCTATAAATATGACTGGATCGGACTGGATTGGATTGGATTGGATCTCCGTCTCTTTTGAGATCTTTCCAATGGATGATGGTTGTTGAAAGTGAAAACAAACCGCCGACAGCGACTCCGTTATGCATGAAACTAAAAATGCCTTTCTGCGACACCAAGCGGCAAGCTCGCCCACAGGCAAGAAATAACAACCAACCAATCAGCCCAAACTAGCCAGCCAACCAACGAGCCAAACCAAACCAAACCAAACCAAACCATCCAACAAACAAGTCAAAACAAACCAGCCAGTCAATAAGCCAACCCAAACCAAACTAGCCGGTCAACAAGCCAAACCAAACCATTCAGCTAGCCCAAAAGCCAAACCAAACTAGCCGGTCAACAAGCCAAACCAAACCATTAAGCTAGCCAACAAGCCAAACCAAACCATTCAGCTAACCAACAAGCCAAACCAAAGTAGCCAGCCGACAAGCCAAACCAAACCATTCAGCTAACCAACAAGCCAAACCAAACTAGCCAGCCGACAAGCCAAACCAAACCATTCAGCTAACCAACAAGCCAAACCAAACCATTCAGGTAACCAACAAGCCAAACCAAAGTAGCCAGCCGACAAGCCAAACCAAACCATTCAGCTAACCAACAAGCCAAACCAAACTAGCCAGCCGACAAGCCAAACCAAACCATTCAGCTAACCAACAAGCCAAACCAAACCATTCAGGTAACCAACAAGCCAAACCAAAGTAGCCAGCCGACAAGCCAAACCAAACCATTCAGCTAACCAACAAGCCAAACCAAACTTGCCAGCCGACAAGCCAAACTATAAATAAAAAGCAGCCAGCTAGTAAGCCAAACCAAACCATTCAGCTAACCAACAAGCCAAACCAAACCATTCAGCTAACCAACAAGCCAAACCAAACCATTCAGCTAACCAACAAGC
>CM054134.1:73126393-73163893 GCA_028751875.1 Rapana venosa | reverse complement strand
TGCTGAGCTGTTCCTTTTTCCACGAGTAAAACTTGTTTTAAAAAAAACCTCTTTTACTTGTTTCTGTTATTCACATCATTATTTATTTTGGCTACACAAAAAAAAGTTACAAGGGGAAAATGGAAAAACCGACACTGATTGGTTTAAATCATGGCGTTATCAAAACAGCATTCTGAATGCCGCCTGTCTAACAAATTGCTTCAGGCCGTTTTGTTTTTGAGAGCCGTAAGATCAACGTTGCAGAAGCAACACAACACAACACACACACACAAGCACACACACCCCACACACACACAACAACAACACACACACACACAACAACCATACACACACACACCACACACACACACATACACACATCACACAACACACACAGACACACACACAGACACACACATACACACACAGACACAACACACACACTTCTTACTGACCCGGCAATCGACAAAGAGAGATCGGACATGGACACTGCCGAAGTGAAGGGTTTGATGATCTTGTTAGGGTAGTGGTGATCTTCTGACGCTCCTGTTTTGGCTTCTTTCCTACAGGGAGACATTCTTGGAGCATGAAGTGTTCTTCCAGACATTTTCCACGATGCTGTTGCAGATTTCAACTATCGGGTGACAGCCGGCTGCTGTAAAGATTTTGCGACACGGGAATTTGGTCACTCTGAAGACGTTTTCCTTCCTCTTGAGCTGGCGTGGTTAATGTTGTTATTGCCGTCAGCGCCTGGGCTTTATCACAGTTCTTGATTAAACCATTGACGCTGGGGGCAACAGCAAAGGGAGAGGCTGTATGACCAGTGGCTTTCCCACTCATGGAATTCCACTTTACAGCTTAGTCTTTAGTGATCGACTGTGACTCTCTGACTAGGAGGCTTGACTGGCACAGTCCTTATGTACTGCAGCCCTGGTGGCTGGTTGGCCTTTGGAGAACGTCTCCAGCGCTGACTGTCCTTATGCCCACTTGGCCGAGAGAGTGGGGATGTACTGTGGGCAAGGCATCTCCACGATAATCAAATTTCTGCCCAGTTTCCAAAACAGCAGCTGCCTCTTCTGCTGTTTTGGAGGTCATCGTCGGACACGATGGACAAACATACATACATATTGCTGTTGTTGTTATTATTTGTAGCTGCTGTTGTTGTTGTTGTTGTTGACGATGTTGATGATGATCTGCAGAAGGGCAGGGGCCAGAGTGGAGGCTGGCTTGTCTGTTGAGTGTATTTGAGAGATCTGGTTCATCATCTTGCACTGACAGTCATTGAGGACAGTGTTGAGGCGTGTCATCCACCTTGAGTTAACTTAATAATAGGATGATGATGATGATTTTTTTTTCATAGCAAGAGTGGAATTTTTCGACCCGGAGTTGACTTTAAAAAAAATTGTTAGAGTGGCATCGATGAAACATTTAAGTTGTATCTGCTGTAAGCTTTGAACTTAATCATGTAAAGACTGCAAGCCAGGGCATTTTTTTGTTTTTGTAGAACTGGTGAGATACATCGGTTTTTGTTTGTTTGATTTTTGTTTTTAAAAATAAATTACATTAAAAAACACATGAAAATCAGTCGTGCAGCTGACTTGTACGTATATTCTTTAAAGCAGCTCTATAAGGAAAGATGAAGGGTTCGCAGGTTCTGTATCAAAATAGTCAAGTTTGTTGTTGTTGTGGTTATTCTTATGGTCAAATCTTTATAGAATACAAGGAGCTGCAATATATTTTAAATTGTTGCCATCTTACTAATATATCTGCAAATGGAACTTAATTCTTTTCAATACCAGATAAAAATAACCTCTCAGCCTTTCCTGATACGTTTCATGTTCAGTCTCTGAAATCAGACCAAAGCCGAGATTTCTCTACCCCCTTCCGTAAAGGAAACACTAATTATGCAAACCGTTCTGTTTATGGTTTCGTAGTTGTTTCACATACGTTCGCTAATGGGAGCAGGAGCAAAGGGTGGAGTGGGTGAGGAGTGACGCTATCTGGGGAGTGATGGGAGTGACTCGAGAGACACTAGATGATCGGATATTGGGAGTGGACGCTAGATGATCGGGGATATGTGGAGGAGTGACGCTAGATGATCGGGTATGTGGAGTGACGTAGTGATCGGGATTGTGGAGGTGACGCTAGATGATCGGGGTATGTGGGAGAGTGACGCTAGATGATCGGGGAGTATGTGGAGAGTGACGCTAGATGATCTGGGGATATGTGGGGAGTGACGCTAGATGATCTGGGGATATGTGGGGAGTGACGCTAGATGATCCGTGGATATGTGGAGAGTGACGCTAGATGATCTGGGGATATGTGGGGAGTGACGCTAGATGATCCGGGGATATGTGGAGAGTGACGCTAGATGATCTGGGGTTATGTGGGGAGTGACGCTAGATGATCTGGGGATATGTGGAGAGTGACGCTAGATATGGGGAGTGACGTTAGATATGGGGAGTGACGCTAGATATGGGGAGTGACGCTAGATATGGGGGAGTGACGTTAGATATGGGGAGTGACGCTAGATATGGGGAGTGACGCTAGATATGGGGAGTGACGTTAGATATGGGGAGTGACGTTAGACCTGGGGAGTGACGTTAGACTTGGGGAGTGACGTTAAACCTAGGGAGTGACGTTAGATATGGGGGAGTGACGTTAGACCTGGCGAGTGACGTTAGACATGGGGAGTGACGTTAGATATGAGTGACGTTAGACCTGGTGAGTGACGTTAGACCTGGGGAGTAACGTTAGATATGGGGAGTGACGGTAAATCTGACCGGGTCTATACACAAGAGCGGCGAATGGGCCTGAGGAAGGTCCTGGATTCTTAAAGATTTGGTAGGCACTGCCTGCAAAGGTCCTGATCTCTCTTTGTTCGTAGTCTCACTCTCTCCTTCATCTCTCTCTCTCTTCTCTCTCTCTCTCTCTCCCACACACACCACGCGTCTCTGCAATGCAGACTAACCCAAGGCAGGGTAACCTTTTTTCTTTTTTTTTGCTGCCTCATCTTCTGTGATGTCCCCCGTCCCTGCTGTTCCCACGCCTCTCATTCCAATCTCCCCGCCACAGCCATACCCACATTTGTGATGTTTCATCCTCAGAGTCGGAGGTCCACAGGGAGCTCATCACTATCAGGCCAGCCAGAGGGGCCCACCAGCCAGAGGGGCCCTGCACTGCTGCTGTGTCACTTTGGTGGTGTTCAGCGGTGTCTGTTCTGAGCTAATCAAGGCAGGGTCACTTAACTAGGCGGCGTGGGTGCGGCCTCTATGACTGCCTGAATGAAGGGGTCCTCTGTTGAGGTGTGGAGGACATGCCGCATTTTGTCACAGAAGAAAGGCTTCTGCTTCTGACTGACAGTCTCGGCTTTCTATGCTTGATGCTTGGACATGCAGGTTCACACTCCCACACACCCACGCATAGTCCTACACACACAGACGCACACTGCTCGCCGCGCGCGCACGCACGCACGCCACGCACGCACCACACACACACACACACACACACACACACCACACACTATTATCCTCGAAATAAAAGGATAGATAAATACACACACACACACACACACACACACACACACACACACACACACACACACACACACACACACACACACACACACACACACAACACACACACACACACACACACACAACACACTATTATCCTCGAAATAAAAGGATAGATAAATACACACACACACACACACACACACACACCAACCCACCACCACACACACACACACACACACACACACACACACACAACACACACACACACACACACACACACACACACACACACACACACACACACACACACACACAACACACACACACACACACACACACACACACCACAACACACACACAACACACACAACACACACCACACACACAACACACAACACACACACAACAACCCTCACACCTACCACACAACCCCCCTCCCCCTTCCACCCCCCCCACCCCCCATGCCCCAGCAGAGAGAGAGAGAGAGATGAGGTGGAAAATCCCAGCACTCAGCCCACAAATCCTAGAGAATCTGTATCTGTATGGGGGGGGGGGGGGGGGGGGGGGGGGAAGGGGGGTGAGGGGGGGCGAACATGGCACCGCCGATAGAAATGTGATCAAGCAGTATTCCTGTAGCTCGCCACCACCACAATTGGATTCCACAATAGGAATGGAAGAGAGAGAGAGAGAGAGAGAGAGAGAGAGAGAGAGAGAGAGAGAGAGGAGAGAGAGAGAGAGAGAGAGAGAGAGAACTCGAACTCGAAAGATTTATTCACAAAAAGGCCATTGGCCCACCATACATGAAGGGGGGTTGCCGAGCTGCTTAGTATTAATTTTAGTGAGAAAAATAAGAAAGCACCAAAAAGCCCCCCACCAAACCCAAAATGTTTATTGTATAACCACAACCATCACAATAAAAATCAGTTCCAAAAAAAAAAAAGACTTAAGAAACCAAGATATCTCTTATTCTAAAGGCTTATTACACAAATATAAAGCAAGGCTGCGCACAAGAGAGAGAGAGGGAGAGAGAGAGAGAGAGAGAGAGAGAGAGAGAGAGAGAGAGAGAGAGAGAGAGAGAGAGAGGACTTTTTTTAATATGTGCTTTTTTTTACAACCAGTCCCCGTGTGTATGCGGTTTTGTAAATTTTGTCATCAGTTCTGCATGCATTTGCACACGGGGCCTCGGTTTATAGTCTCATCCCAAGGACTTGAGAGAGAGAGAGAGAGAGAGAGAGAGAGAGAGAGAGAGAGAGAGAGAGGAGAGAGAGAGAGAGAGAGGAGAGAGAGAGAGAGAGGAGAGAGAGGAGAGGGACAAAGATGGTTATGATTAGCTTTTAGCATCCTGTAGGAAACGAACAGCTCTTGACCAGCTAATCGGAAAGCTTGTAGCCTACCCATTTTAGGTGGAAAGTTTCTGGAATCAAAGTAGGCCTAACCTGCTTGTGAAAATGATGGGGAGTATGACAGGGATGGAGGGGTAGGTGTGGATGGGTTGGGGGTGGTGGGTGGTGGTGGTGATGGTAAAGGGTGGGGGTGGGGGGGAGTAAAGGGGTGGGGGGTGGGTGGGTTAAATGGAATAGAAGGGCGTGGGGGGGGGGGGGATTTAAGGAATAAAGGTGAGTAGGAATGTGTGTGTGTATGTGTGTGTGTGTGTATGTAAGGGGGGGGGGGGGGAGTAGAGTGTGTTTTTGTGTGTTTTGTGTGTGTGTGTGTGTGTGTTGTGGCACGCGCGCGCGTGTTTTTGTGTGCACGCGCAAGCGATCATGAGCAGCATAATTTGTGTGTGTGTGTGTGTGTGTGTGTGTGTGTGTGTATGTGTGTGTGGCTGCACGGGTTTGTTTTGCTTGCACCCACATCTTATGCATTGGTACATCCGTATGTGTGTGTGCGTGTGTGTGTGTGTGTGTGTTGCGCGCGCGCGCGCATGCGTGCGTGCATGCGTGCGTACGTGTCGTGTGCATTACATGCTTGCCTGCACGACCTTGATCAATATTTTGGGTGACCGTGCGTGAAACGCAACATGCGCTATGCGTACATCCGGGCATGTATGTGTGTGTGAATCAACGATGAATCAGCAAGATTGATCAATATTCATGGCTCTGCCCCTTCTTGTACTTTCTTTTTATTTTATTTTATTTTCCTTTTGAAAGTGAGGAAACAAGGATGATTCACCTCGACTGTCTGTCCATCCAAGTCCGCGCTTCTGTATTCCCCTCAGCTCATCTTTCGCTGCTCACTTATCTTTCCGCCCAAGTCAGTGCCCTAAATTTGCCGATAAGCCTTGGCCATTTCTTGGGGGCTATTGATCACACTTTCAGTACACTCACTCTGCAAATAACTGCCAGGCCAGGACAGTCAGATCTGCAGACTATATAGCAGCGTGCATAGTTCAAAGAGTTTGAGCACCGGGATTTTTTTTGGTTAGAAATACAGAATAATGCAAATGTAAGATTGCATTTCTCATAGAAAAAAAAGGAGAACCTCCCCCCCCCCCCCCCTGGTATTTTCCAGAGTTTGGGTTATTTTTGGTATTTGATCCCACTCACCGCCCACACGTCTCTCCAAGAAAAAAAAAGGAAAAAAAAGACCCCTCCCCTAAAAAGTTTTCCAGATTCAGATTTGGGTAATATTTGCTGCATTATAGTGGGTTTTTCTAAGTAAAACAAAACTTGTTTTTTTTTGGAAAATATTTTCAGAAAGCGAATCTTAGACTGAAACTGCATGATACATTAAAAACACACCATATTAAAACAAAAATCTCAAACAAAAAGACAAATACGAAGAAACAAATAACCAAGCAAAGACGAACAAAGAAAATAAGCAAGCGAATATACCAAACACAACTTCCAAGCCTATTATGACACAGTCAAGTCAAATCTGACTGTATTCTTGTCTAGGGACGGGCTAGCTCAGTGGTCAGAACACTCCCTTTCCCCCAGCCAAGGTTAAGCAGCATTGAGCGTAGTTACCACTTGGATGGGTGACCGTTTGCGTGCCTTGGCTTCAGTACAGTCCCCCACTTCAACCCAGCTGTAAATGGGTACCTGACTCTTTAGGGTCATGGAAGGTAAAGCAGCGAGGGAGAGGAGATGGGTGCCGCCCTCAATATGCTGGCCCCTTGAGAAGTTGAGGTTTCTGATGCCTCACTACCTTACAACCACACTTAACCTTATATTTTTTTTTTTACCTTTTACCAAAGGTATGGCAGGGGAGTGGGGTTTGAACCGATGTAACCCCCAGGGGGAAAATCTCCTTTATCACACACCTCAAAGGGGATTTGAACCATGCCTTCATAATTATTACCACCACCACCCCCTCCCACACCGGGATGTCGGTAGCCTGTCAGTATAAATAGCATCCCACCTTCTGGAAATTCTATATAAATTCCATCTATTATTATCCTTTATTTTTTCCTGCTTTGTTTCTGTTGTTCCTTTCTTGCTGTCACCTCCTTCTGATTGTCTATTTTCTCTGCCTTCTCGGCCCAGTCTCCTGCCTTTTTTTTTGCCCCAAGAAAGACTTAAAAGATAACAATTCTCTTCCACACTGAAGTCGGATAGGCTGGGCCTGACTTGTAAGGCGCTTAATTGACGGCAGCCAAGAGCATTTTCCACTCACATGACAGACACCAATAGTTGCTGTCTGAGCGTTGGAGAAGAAAATTACCCCCAGGTCAGGAGTCTGACACTTTATTAACCTCAAGGCGATTGCGCCCTCTTTGTGTTTTTGATACCTCAAGGCCATTGCGCCCTCTCTGTGGTCTTGATACCTCAAGGCGAGTGCGCCCTCTATGTGTTCTTGATATCAATGCATGTAGAACACTGGACCCCCTGTGTTTTAACTCAGTCTCATAGTAAAAGACTAGCACACAACCACCATACTCATGGTTCATAAATAGAGAGAAACAATTTAACTTGTTTTTAAATGCTTTTATTTCGAGGATAATGGACTAAGCACTCATGTGCTTTTTTTTACATCCAGTCTCCGTGTGTATGCAGTTTTGTAAATGTTGTCAGCCATTCCCACCAGCACACAATGGCCTACTCTTACAAAAAGTGGAACAGGTTTTAACGTGTGTGCAAGACGTTCTGCATGCGTTCGCACACGGGACCTCGGTTTATAGTCTCATCCGAAAAACTTCTAGGGGTAGTGGAGTCAGCACTGATGTTAACTCCAGGGGAAAATAGAAAATAATTATCCCCTTGAACGGGGTTCGAACCCCGGTCAGCAGATCACGAGCACAATGCGCAACACGCTCTAACCAACTAGGCTAACTTCGGAATATGTGAACACCAAAAACTGTTTACGTTCGTTTGTTTGTTTGTTGTGATTTGTTTGTGTGTGTGTGTGTTTTATAGATCAGAATACTGGAAACTGTTACTATTGGTGCTTTATTTCTTTGAGTCCTCAAGGCTGTTTTAACTGTTTAGACATTGGTCCAGTTCAGGTGATGATCAGATTGACACTTGATGCAAGAAGAGAGATTTATTTTATATCGGTAGTCTATGGTGACTGTAATACTGACATACATACATCATCTTTAGTGTGGCCAAACAAGGATTCTCATTTCCAGTGTCCTGGCTTTGGACATTTCCTGATTTTAGCTCAACCTGTTTTTCCCTGGTGTTATGGTTCTCTCCTTTTTCTTTGGAGTATTAAGCGATGACTTCGTTTAATTTCAAAATGTTTATGGATTAATTCTCGTTTAGTATTTGGGTATGTACTTAGACGTTGAAAAGGATTAAAATGGTTGGAAAAGATACCCCAGAAGAAGAAGAAAACAAAAAGAAGAAGAAGAAGAAGGAGGAGGAGGAGGAGGAGGAGGAGGAGGGGGAGAGGAATGAGAAGGAGAAGAAGAAGAACGAGAAGAAGAAGGATGAAAGAACGAAAAGAAAAGAAGGATGAGACGAAGAAGAAGGATGAGAAGAAGAAGAGGAAAAAGAACTACTACTACTTCATCAAACCCTACTCTATGTATAAAAATATAAGCGGAGCTCATCCCTCTGCAGGTTACAGGGTGCATGCTGGGTATATCCGTGTGATAAACTCACCAGTCATAACTATCCTACTCCATTACAAAAAAAAGTGAAATAGGGTTTTAAAGAGTGTGAAAAATGTTGTGCATTCGTTGTCACATAGGACCTCAGTTTGTTGTCTTCTCCAAAGGACATCGGCGAGAGTGGACTTTACAAGAAACATCCACACACACACAGACACCTGAGAGAGAGTTCGAACCTTCACCCTCCTTCTTTCACTTCACCTTCACTACTGAAGATTTTGCAACCAGTTTCCTCCACTCCCCGCGGTCCTCTGCTTTCCGTAGCAAATCGTTCCACTCAAGGCCAGTCCTACTCTCTGATGTTGTCTTCCCATCGTTTTCTCTGTCTGCCTCTTCGTCTCCCTCCTTGCACTGTTCCCTGTAGGCAGTCTTGGCCAGTCCAGATGTTTGTGTGACGTGCCCGTACCACTTTTAGTTTCTGTTTTTTCACTGAAGTCAGGAGCTCTTCATTATATTGTGGGTCATTATGGTCCGATGGTATTTTAAATTCTGGTTTTCACTTCCTCATTAGTGATGTGATCCCTGTATGAAATACCAAGGAGTTTGCGAAAGCACCCGTCTCCATTACCTGTATCCTCATTCAATGTCTGCTGTTCTGGTCCACGTTTCACAAGCTACCCTCACATCAGGAGGGCAGCACACCAATAACTAAGGCCAGTCTGCGCTTTACTAATTGCAAACCCCAATTAATGTGTCGCCAATCTAGCGCCTGGGGTTGATCACAGTTCTTGATTAATTAAACCATTGACGCTGGGGGCAACAGCAAAGTGAGAGGCTGTATGACCAGTGGCTTTCCCATTCATGGAATTCCACTTTACAGCTTAGTCTTTAGTGATCGACTGTGACCTCTGACCAGGAGGCTTGACTTGCACAGTCCTTATGTGCTGCAGCCCTGGGGGCTGGTTGGCCTTTGGAGAACGTCTCCAACGCTGACTGTCCTTATGCCCTTTTGGCCGAAGGAGTGGGGATGCTCTTTGGGAAAGGCATCTCCACTATAATCAAATTTCTGCCCAATTTCCGAAAGAGCAGCTGCCTCCTCTGCTGTTTTGGAGGTCATCGTCGAACACGACGGACAAACATACATACATAAAGCCTGGGGGTGCATGCTGGCTAGTTTTGTTTGTTTGTTTGGTTCCCCATTGAACTCTGACATCAATCCCGGGGTCTTTAGTTGTCTTCCATGACCTTAATGAAACACGCCTGGATGTGAACGACCTGCACGGGGTGCAATAACCTCGTGGTTAGACCGTGAGTTTGTAATCTGATGATCGCCAAGGGAGCGGGTTCAAGTCTTCCGTGAGGCGTCCTTTGGAGGGGGTATTTTATTTATTTATTTATTTATTTATTTATTTATTCTTTTACTTCGAGGATAATGGAATAAGCACTCGTGTGCTTTTTTTTTACACCCAGTACCCGTGTGTATGCAGTTTTGTAAATATTGTCATCCGATTTTCACCCCAGAGTTCTATGGCTGCTTATATGGCGAGGTACTTGAAAACAAGTGAAACACGCAAACTTCTCACCCAGTGTACTTTCTATCTCAGGCGCCGAAGTCCTGTTGACAAACGTTTGCACAACGTTGAGCGCTCACTTAAAACCCCCATCCGGGGATGGGGATGGGGGGTAGGGGTGGGGATGAGTGCGTGGAGGGATAGTCTAGTGGTTAGAGCGTTGCAGGTGGCGATTTCACAGTCCGGGGATCAAGCCCGGGATCGAGCCACCACCGAGACGCCGGTTGTAGGGGATTTCCCCCCTGGGGTTTATATTATGTTTGTCCATCGTGTTCGACGATGACCTCCAAAACAGCAGAAGAGGCAGCTGCTGTTTCGGAAATTGGGCAGAAATTTGATTATAGTGGAGATGCCTTGCCAACTCTCTCGGCCAAGTGGGCATAAGGACAGTCAGCGTTGGAGATGTTCTCCAAAGGCCAACCAGCCCCCAGGGCTGCAGCACATAAGGACTGTGCGAATCAAGCCTCCTAGTCAGAGAGTCATAGTAGATCACTAAAGACTAAGCTGTAAAGTGGAATTCCATGAGTGGGAAAGCCACTGATCATACAGCCTCTCACTTTGCTGTTGCTCCCAGCGTCAATGGTTTAATCAAGAACTGGGATAAACCCCAGGCGCTGACTTCACTTCCTCGAAAGTCCTTTAGATAGGCTATATATATTATATATATATATATATATATATATATATATATATATATATATATATATATATATATATATATATATATATATATATATATATAAATCGAGGCCCCGTGTTCGAACGCACACGTTAACAACTCGTTCTACCTTTCCGAAGAGTAGGTAATTCGTGCCGGTAAAAATGGACGACCCCCACAAATAACAACAACAAAAAACCATAACAAAAACAACGCATGCACACTGGTGTCCGTGTTAGACAATGATTATATATCTCCGAAGTCAAAATGCCGCTACCTTAGTGGTTGGTGAAAAACGGTCGCAAAAGAAAAAAATCTTACTATTGTTGAACCTCGGAGCTGTAGGCGAGGAACGACCCCCCCCCCCCCCCCCGCTCCCCAACCCCCCCCTCAAAGCAAACAAACAAACAAACAAAACACACAAAAACATCCCAACAAAAAACACCCCCTCCCCACAAAAAAGCACCCCACCCCCAAAAAGAAAGAAAACAACTCAAAATACAAATAACAAAAAAACCCACACACACACCAAAACCTTAACAACAACAACAACAACACCCCCACTCTCCTAACCCGAAATATAAACCAGGAAAAACACTCACACACAAAACCCCAACAATAACAACAACCTCCCCCCCCCCTCCCCGAAAAAAACAAAACAAACAAATAAAAACAAAAATGCTTAACAAAAGAAGAAACAACCCCCAAAACCAACCCTCCCTCCGACCCCCCAAAAACCCCCAACAACAACCAACCAACCAACCAACCAACCAAACAAAACCACACACAACACACACACGCACACACAACACCAAAAACAACCCACCAAAACAAAACAGAACAAAAAACAACAACAAATTACAACACCCCCCCCCCCCCCCCTTGCTCTCCCATCCACCTATAAATAGCACTGGAGGCCAGTTCAACCTGGTGAGATGAGTGACGAGGACAACGTACCCAGCATGCATCCTGTGTGCCTGGAAACTGGAGAGGGGTAAGCTCCACCAGGTGCTACTTGCTCCAGACACCACAACGACTCCTGCAGGAGTTGGGGGAGAAGTCAAGAATACGAGCGAACCAAAACTAAGTTACTCGCAGACCTGTCAAAGCAAAAAAAAAACGACTCGGGAGATGGTAAAATATCAGTTAATACTCCCTACCTGCGCTCACTCCTTCGGATGAGACTATAAACCCAGGCCCCGTGTTCGAACCGCATGCAGAACATCTTGCGCACGCGTGAATTCCTGTCCCGCTTTTCGGAAGAGTAGGCCATTGTGTGCCAGTGGAAACATGATGAAAATTTTTTACAAAACTGCATACACACGGGGACTGGATGTAGAAAAAAGCACATGAGTGCTTATTCCCTTATCCTCGATATAAAAGAATAAATAAATAAATAAATAAATAAATAAATAAACTACTGGCTGCTGCCGATATTCGAACCCGCAACTCCAGAACAATAAAGTAGGAGCCCAAAAAAGGCCGTTGTGTGTGTGTGTGTGTGTGTGTGTGTGTGTGTGTGTGTGTGTGTGTGTGTGTGTGTGTGTGTGTTGTAATTGTGTGTGTGAACATGTGGTAAGTGTGTGTGTGTGTGTTGTGTGTGTGTGGTGTGTGTGTGTGTGTGTGTGTGATGTGTTGTAATTGTTGTGTGTGTGTGTGTGTGTGTTTGTTTGTGAGCGTATTGTAATGTGTGGGGGTGGTGTGTGTGTGTGTGTGGTTGTGTGAACGTGTTGTAAGTTGTGTGTGTGTGTGAACGTGTTGTAAGTGTGTGTGTGTGTGTGTGTGTGTGTGTGTTGTAAGTGTGTGGTGTGTGTGTGTGTGTGTGTGAACGTGTTGTAATTGTGTGTGTGTGTGTGTGTGAACATGTGGTAAGTGTGTGTGTGGTGTGTGGGGTGTGTGTGTGTGTGAACGTGTGGTAAGTGTGTTGTGTGTGTGTGTGTTGTGTGTGTGTTGTGTGTGGTTTGTAAGTGTGTGTGTGTTGTAAGTGTGTGTGTGGTGTGTGTGTGTGTGTTGTAATGTGTGTGAGTGTGTGTGTGTGTGTTTGTGAACGTGTTGTAAGTGTGTATGTGTGTGTGTGTGAACGTGTTGTGTGATGTGTTGTAAGTGTGTGTGTGTTTGTTGTAAGTGTGTGTGTGGTTTGTGAACGTGTTGTAAGTGTGGTATGTGTGTGTGTGTGTGAACGTGGTGTGTGGTGTGTGTGTGTGTGTGTGTGTGTGTGTGTGTGTTGTAAGTGAGTGTGTGTGAACGTGTTGTTGTGTGTGTGTGTGTGAACGTGTGGTAAGTGTGTGTGTGTTTGTGAACGTGTGTGTGTGTGTGTGTGTGTGTGTGTGTGTGTGTGTGTGTGTGTATGTGTGTGTGTTAAAAGAAAAGAAAAGAAAAAGTGTGTGAACGTGTTGCAAGTCTCTGTGTGTATGTGTGTGTGTGTGCACACGCGCGCGCGTGAGAACGTGTTGTGTGTGTGTGTGTGGGTGTGTGTGTGTGTCCCCGATATTTTAACCTGCAACTCCAGAGTGCGCGCGCGCGTGTATGTGTGTGTATGTGTGTGTGGTGTGTGTGTATGTGATGTGTGTGTGCGTGCGTGCGTGCGCGCGCGTGTGTGTATGTATTTGTGTGTGTGTGTATGCCTGCGCGCGCGCGTGTGGTTAATCTGAGTCACTCCACCATCTGTTCTGCTTTTGTGCTCGGTGTGGTGGAAAGAGCAGCATTGTGTGTGTGTGTGACTAGTGTTGTTTTCAGCTGGCTGATGTTGTGTGGTGTTGTGTGGTGTTGTGTGGTGTGGTGTGGTGTGGTGTGGTGAGGTGTGGAGTGGTGTGGTGTGGTGAGGTGTGGTGTTGTGTGGTGTGGTGTTGTGTTGTGTTGTGTGGTGTGGTAAGGTGTGGTGTGGTGAGGGGTGGTGTGGTGTGGTGTTGTGTTGTGTGGTGTGGTGAGGGGTGGTGTGGTGTGATGAGGTGTTGTGTGGTGTAGAGTGGTGTGGTGTTGTGTGGTGTGGTTTGTGTAGTGTGTGGTGAGGTGTTGTGTGTTGTTGTGTGGTGTGGTGTGGTGTGGTGTGTAAGGTGATGTGTGGTGTGGTGTGGTAAGTGTGTGTGGTGTTGTGTGGTGTGGTGTGGTGTGGTAAGGTGATGTGTGGTGTGGTGTGGTAAGGTGTGTGTGGTGTTGTGTGGTGTGATGTGGTGTGGTAAGGTGATGTATGGTGTGGTGTGGCAAGGTGGTGAGGTGTTGTGTGGTGTGGCAAGGTGTGGTGTGGTAAGGTGAGGTGTGGTGTGGTGTGGTAAGGTGTGTGTGGTGTTGTGTGGTGTGGTGTGGTGTAGTAAGGTGATGTGTGGTGTGGTGTGGTGTTGTGTGATGTGGTGTGGTGTGGTAAGGTGATGTGTGGTGTGGTGTGGTGTGGCGTGGCAAGGTGGTGTGGTGTGGTGTTGTGAGGTGTTGTGTGGTGTGGTGTGGTGTTGTGGTGTTGTGTGGTGTGGCAAGGTGATGTGGTGTTGTGTAGTGTGGTGAGGTGTTGTGTGGTGTAGTATAGTGTGGTGTGGTGTGGTGTTGTGTGGTGTGGTGTTGTGTGGTGTGGTGTTGTGTAGTGTGGTGAGGTGTTGTTGGTGTAGTGTAGTGTGGTGTTGTGTGGTGTGGTGTTGTATAGTGTGGTGAGGTGTTGTGTTGTGTAGTGTGGTGATGTGTTGCGTGTTGTGGTGAGGTGTGGTGATGTGTTGTGTGGTGTGGTGAGGTGAGGTTTGTGTGGTGTGGTGCTGTGTGGTGTGGTGTAGTGTTGTGTGGTGAGGTGTGGTGTGGTGTAGTGTGGTGTGGTGTTGTGTGGTGTGGTGTTGTGTAGTGTGGTGAGGTGTTGTGTGGTGTAGTGTAGTGTGGTGTGGTGTAGTGTTGTGTGTGTGTGGTGTTGTGTAGTGTGGTGAGGTGTTGTGTTGTGTAGTGGGTGATGTGTTTGTGTGTTGTGTGGTGAGGTGTGGTGATTTGTTGTGTGGTGTGGTGAGGTGAGGTTTGTGTGGTGTGGTGCTGTGTGGTGTGGTGTAGTGTTGTGTGGTGTGGTGTTGTGTGGTGTGGTGTAGTGTGGTGAAGTGTTTTGTGGTGTGGTGAGGTGTTGTGTGGTGTGGTGTAGTGTGGTGAGGTGTGTGGCGAGAAACTGTGTGGTGTTGTGAGGTGTTGTGTGGTGAGGTGTGGTGTGTGGTGTGGTGAGGTGTTGTGTGGTGTTGTGAGGTGTGGTGAGGTGTTGTGTGGTGAGGTGTTGTGTAGTGTTGTGTGGTGTGGTGAGGTGTTGTGTGGTGAGGTGTGGTGTTGTGTGGTGTGGTAAGGTGTTGTGTGGTGTGGTGAGGTGTTGTGTGGTGAGTGTGGTGGTGTGGTGTGGCAAGGTGTGTGTGGTGTTGTGTGGTGTGGTGGGAGGTGTGGTGTGGTAAGGTTGTGGTGTTGTGAGGTGTTGTGTGGTGTAGTGTGGGGATGTGTTGTGTGGGTGTGGTAGGTGTGTGTGTGTGTTGTTGTGTGGTGTGTGGTATTGTGTGGTGTGGTGTGGTAAGTTGGGGTGTGGTTGTGGTTAAGGTGTGGTGTGGTAAGGTGTGGTGTGGTGTTGTGTGGTGTGGTGTTGTGTGTGTGTGGTTAAGGTGAGGTGTTGTGTGGTGTGTTGTGGGTGTGGTAAGGTGTTGTGTGGTGTGGTGAGATGTGGTAAGGTGTAGTTGTGGTGTTGTGTGGTGTGGAAAGGTGTGGTGTTGTGTGGTGTGGCAAGGTGTGGTGAGGTGTAGTGAGGTGTGTGGTGTGGTGTAGTGAGGTGTGGTGTGGTGTGGTGTGAAGGTGGTGTGGTGGTTGTACTGTATACCCCTTTACCACAGTCAGGGAAGGCAGACTCTCGAGTTTCTCTGTTAATGAAGAGATGGGGTCTGAACTGTTTCCGCCCTGCTTATTAACACATCGCTAGAAGTACCATACCTCCTACCTAGCTATTTGTTTTGTCTTGGTTTGGTTTCTTTGCTTGTTGTTGTAGCTATCGTGTTTTTGTGTGTGTGTGTGTGGTGTTTTTCTTATTTGTTTGTTTGGACAGGGGTTGGGGGTGGGAGGAGGGAGGGGGGTTGAGGTGGGCATGCTTTGTGTGTTGGTATATCATTATGTAGTTCCTTACAAAAGTAGCTTTGTCTCAAGTTAGAATTTACCAGAGACAATAGTTCTCTTGTTGCCGTAGGTTCTATGAAATACGTGGAGATTGTGTGTGTGTGTATGTGTGTATGTGTGTATGTGTGTGTGTGTATTTATTTATTTATTCTTTTATATCGAGGATAATGGAATAAGCACTCGTGTGCATTTTTACATCCAGTCCCCGTGTGTATGCAGTTTTGTAATTTTTTTTCATCTGTTTCCACGGCACACATGGCCTACTCTTTCGAAAAGCGAACAGGATGTAACGTGTGCGCAAGATGTTCTGCATGCGTTCGAACACGGGCCTCGTTTATAGTCTATCCGAGGACTTGTGTGTGTGTGTATGTGTTTGTGTGTATGTGTGTTGTATGTGTGTGTTTGTGTGTGTGTTTGTGTGTGTGTGTGTGTTGTGTGTGTGTGTGTGTGTGTGTGTGTGTGTGTGTAGCTCGGATTTGGCAGGCAGCAGGGTTCAAGTCACGACCGAGGCGTCCACCTGGACTGTTCGAGTGGAGTTTTTTCCCCTTGGAGTTAACATCAGTACTGACTCCACTCTGCCGAAAGTCTTTCGGATGAGACTATAAATTGAGGCCTCGTGTGTAAAACCACGCAGAACATATTGAGCACACGTTAAAACCCGTTCCACCGTTCGGAAGAGTAGGCCTTTGCGTACAGGTAGGAATGGACGACAAAATTAAAAAAAAAACCAACACGGATGCACACGGGTGTCGTGTTTAGATCTCATCGTCGGAGTCGGACTGCAGCTACCTTAATGGTGGGCAGAGATGGTCGCATACGCAAAAGCTCACCACAGGTGAACCGTGGAGTTCTAGCTGAGGAGCACTGGAAAAAAGGTGAACTGTTTTATGTTAGATCACAGCACCCTCAGTTTCTCGTCTCACCTGAAAGACTAGCACCCACTTGCCGCGCAATGGCTCCAGTAGATGAACGAGGACAATGAGCAAAAGAGTCAGGCAAGATGGAAACCCCGACCTCTCGGTTTTTAGATGGATGTGCATCCCTGAAATCGGAATGCGGCAACCTTCATGATGGGCAAAAAAAAAGAAAAAAAAAAGAGATCGTATACGCAAAATCTCTCATTTATCAACAAATGTCTCAGGAACATCCTCAACATCAGGTGGCCGGAAGTCATATCCAACAAACAACTGTGGCACAGGACCAGACAAACCCCAATCGAGTCCATTATTAAACAAAGGAAGTGGGGATGGATCGGCCATACACTCCGCAAGCCTGCGTCAAATGTCACCAGGCAAGGCCCTTGACTGGAATCCACAAGGGAAGCGGAAAGTTGGTCGACCAAAATAGACCTGGCGCAGAAGTGTTGACGAAGAAACGAAGGCAGCCGGAATGACATGGGCCGAGCTGAAGAGGATCTCCCCGAACCGAGTTCGTTGGAGGGGTGTTGTTGCAGCCCTATCTTCCCCAAGGAACCAAGAGGCATAAGTCAAGTAAGTCAAGTGAGTCAAGTACGCAAAATCTCACCTTTATTGAACGTCGCAGCTCTAGCCCAGGAATAAAAAACAACAACAACAACAACAACACGAGAAGGTTGTGTTACCGCTAGACACCTCCCCCCCTCTCCCTTGATGAAGCAACTAACAGGGTCTCTATGGGGTTGAGAGCTGCCCTGGGGGTATGTCAGATCCTCTTCGTCTTCCTAACTGTCTTGGCGGTGGCAGTGGTTGTGATCATCAATGATCATTATCGATTGTCTAAACACGCAAGTTGGATGATTAAAAAAAACCCCATGCTACGTCAACAGTCTAGAAGTCATGTATACATAAAAAGGTAAACGTGTCTCATAACCTATGTGGTCGTAGTGGAGCGAGGCGTCAGAGACCTCAGCTTCTCTAGGGGCCAGTTTATTGAGGGCGGCGCCCATCTCCTCTCCCTCGCTGCTTTACCTTCCCTGACCCTAAAGAGGGCAGGTACCCATTTACAGCTGGGTGAACTGGGGGAAACTGTACTGAAGCCAAAGCGCGCAAACGGTCACCCATCCAAGTGGAAACCTCGCTCGACGCTACTTAACATTAGCTGTGGGAAAACAAGCGCTCTGACCACTGAGCTATCCCGTCCCCAATGTATTACATGACAAGCAGAATACTTATATTCCTGCATTGTCTTTAATCGACACGACTCTCCACATCACCCGCATCCTTTAAACAACATTTTGTAAGGTACATTTGGTAGAGCTGATCAACTCCATGTTTTTCATCCGCATACTTGTAAGTTCAGAGGCTGTGAAATTGCCCTGAGGGAGAAGGCAGAAACAGCGGATGCAGCAGCAGACGAGTGGCCTGTGGTGTGACACCAAGGAAGACCTCCTGCTGTCTGTCTGCATGATAGACCCGCGCCAAATGGACAGTCAAGGTTGCCCTCCCATCCTGTGGCTTGTAGGCATAATGAAGAGAGAGTGCAACAATGTCTGAGGCTGTCACAATTTTTGGAAATGTGATGGTGGTTGTTGTTGTTGTTGGTGGTGGTGGTGGTGGTGGGGGGGGGGGGGGGGGGGGGGGGGGTTAGTGGCTGTGAGAAGTATGGAGGGAAGGTGGGGAATCTTCTTGTTCCCTTCTTCTCTTTCCATTCCCTTATCAAAATTAGGAGCGTTATAGTTATCACATTCCCTTACATAATATTTCTTTATAAAACGTTTACATAGCACAACTTAGCTGTGTGTGTCCGTGGGTAACGCGCATTAAAAATACTCGAAGAGTCAGGTTTGGAGTAATCAACGTGTTTACAGATATGAATACATTGTGTAGTAATGTCAAAAACAGTTTACAACACTCTTTGCGTCAGAAATGGCAAGATGAAATATCAAGTAAGCCCAGTCTTGCCAATGACCCCCACAGCAACTTCGCTGTGGGTAGGAGCCAAATGGAGTCCCTAAAATCCCTATGACTCTCATGGGGTTCGAACATGCGACCTTCCAGTCCGTAACTCATAGCCCCCTCCCCCCACTTCCTCAATGCAAGTAATAAATTCTTTTTTCTCTAAATATTTAAAAACTGATTTTTGGAGAGGGGAGGTATACTTCTAGTTTCCTGGATATTTATTCTCTCATCAACTTTAGATGCTGAAATGTTAAATTGCCAGTTTAAGTTGATTGCGATTTTCCATTCAAAAGGAAGAAAAGTTTTGAAATAAATGTGGTATGCTTCAAGTTGGTGATGAATTTCATTATGGAAGGCCCACTGCATGTCAATTTGAAAAATACATATCTATCAAAACGCTTTTTAACTCCATTCAGTTTATGATTTTTGTTGATTGATGTCCTCTGCGAATCAGAAAGAAACGATTCTGGCCAACCGTCTTGGGGCAGTGGTTAGTACTTGAGTTACGGACTGGGGGAAGGTCACGGATTCGAATCCCATAAGAGTCATGGAGAGTTTACTGACTCCGGCTGGCTCCTACCCAGAGTGAGGATGCTGTGGGGGTCATTGGGAAACTGGGACCAGACAGTCAAGCTTCATTCACTTTACCAATGCGATTTTGAGAGTGTTGCTCAAATTACTTGACCAACAACTGCAGGTGTCTGTATCTTACGGGCCCGGTTGACGGCAGAAAATGTTATGATAGGAAATGTAGATTACAACCCTTTCAAGTAGTCTCGAAGCACATGCACTTCCATTGCATCATCATTACGTCATCCTCATTGTCATTGATCATCATGCAATATTTAAAAAAAGCCTCTGATTCGGTGGTCCCTGTTGCTCTGGCCTCATGGTGACATCAGTTTCAATTTCCCCATACACTTGTGTGCCTGTGGTGAGTTTGTGTCAAAGCCTTTGGGGTTGGAGGTTCACGGGAGAGGGTTGTTGGAGGAACGCTGTAGTTGTCATCATCCCGGGTAGGCGTCTCACTCAGTCTGGCCGCGCGATTGTCGTTAGTAGGGGGCTTAGTAGGTGGTGTCCTGCGTACGTTAGCTCAGAACAGACACCACTAAACACCGCCAAAGTGACCCAGCAGCAGTGCAGGGCCTATCTGTCTGGTGCCTTCACCGCGGCCTGACATTGTTAGGCTCCCTGTGGACTTTCGACCTTGAGGATGCGACATAACAAATCTGGGTGTTTATTTATTTATTTGTTCTTTTATTTTCGAGGATAATGGAATAAGCACTCACGTGCTTTTCTACATCCAGTCCCGTGTGTATGCAGTTTTGTAACTTTTGTCATCCGTTCCCCGTATGGCTGGGGTATTTTTTATTTATTTTATTTTATTTTATTCTCATATTTCGAGGGTAGAGAGATCGAGATGACTGGTATGGGAACAGAAGGACAGGACCGTCACAGAAGATCAGACAGCAAAACAAAAAAACCAACCAACCAACCAACCAACCACACAAAAAAAGCAGAAAAGAAAACAAAAGAAATGCTTTATTTGTCAAAATACATTAGATTGTCTAAGGTTGTGTAAAATGTTTGTTGTTGTTGCTAAATGTATTACAGCGATTTTGTGTTTTGTCATAGTGTTGCTTCTTTCTGTCATTACGTGATGTCCACCCTTCCTTCTACCCTAAAAGGAGCAAAATGTTCAATTAATGAGTGCTTGGGTCGTCCTATTCAATTTTCAAACACTTGCTTAGTCTTGGTAAAGTTGATTCGGCGGAGCCTATCACTCAGCAGATACAGATTCATGCTGGGTATGTTATTTATGCCACAGACCAAAGCCCGTCTACTCATCTTCTACGACAGATGAATGTTTGTTGTTGTTGTTGTTGTTCTTGTTCTTGTTTTAAAAACATATTATGGTAAGATCTTACATATGCTTGCGTTTTCCCACAGGACCTCGGTTTTCAATTTTCGGTTCGTGTTTCCGTAACCCACAGAACCCTGACGCATATTACGGGATCTTATTTTTTTGTTTTGCATAGTTCATCTTCTTCATGTGTGTATATATATACACAAAAATAATTAAAGCACTGGCAGGTCTGCGGAGTCGGCACTGATGTTAACTCCAGAGGAAAAGTAGGCCATTTGTGTTAATTCCTTAAGCCTGGAATAAATCTAACACGAATAAGTTCATAAAGCATGGAACAAATATTATCTTTCTTTTTTTATTTCGAGGATAATGGAATAAGCACTCATGTGCTTTTTTGTTTTGTTTTTATACACCCCATCCCCGTGTGCATGCAGTTTTTGTCAATTTTGTCATCCGTTCCCACCGGCACACAATGGCCTACTCTTCCGAAAAGCGGAACGGGTTTTAACGTGTGCGTACGCAATATGTTTTGCGTTCGCACACGTGACCTCGGTTTATATAGTCTCATCCGAAGTACTTTTGGGCAGAGTGTAGTCGGCACTGATGTTAACTCCAGAGGAAAAAATCCTCTTGAACGAGATTCGAACCCGGGTCAGCAAACCACCAGCGCGTCACTCTCAACCACCAGGGTATCCCGTCCCACTACACAACACAGCACAGCACAACACAACACAAGACAGCCAGCACAACACAACACAAGACAGCCAGCACAACACAACACAAACAGCAGCCACAAAAGACAGCAAACCAGACGCAACAGCACATACTTAAACAGCACTAACCAGCAGCATTAATAGCACACACAAGCAAGCCGCACAGTACACCTACCAGAGCACAATCAACACGCGCACAAACAAACCAGTAGCACACAACACAATCAGCAGACTCACTACAGCCAACCAACACAGCGATAGCACAGATACCACCACAACACAGCCAGCACAAACAGCACACACAAGCCAGCACAACCACACAAACAGCCAGCACAAAAACACAGCCAGCACAACACAACACAGCAGCACACAACACACACAGCACACACACCACACAACGCAGCACAAAACACAGACACAGCAGCACAACACAACACAGCCACAACACAACACAGCCAGCACACAACACAACACAGCCAGCACAACACAACACAGTACCAACACAACAGCAGCAACAACAGCCAGCACAACACAACACAGCCAGCACAACAACAAGCAGCACAACACAACACAACAGGCAGCACAGCACAACACAACACAGCAGCACACACACAACACAGCCAGCACACAACACAGCCAGCACAACACAAACAGCAGCCAGCACACACAACACAACACAGCCAGCACACACACACAACACAGCCAGCACAACACAACACAGCCAGCACAACACAAGACAGCCAGCACAACACAACACAACACAGCCAGCACACAACACAACACAGCCAGCACAAACACACACACCAGCCAGCACAACACACAACACAGCCAGCACAACACAACACAGCCAGCACAACACAACACAGCCAGCACAACACAACACAACACAACACAGCAGCACAGCACAACACAGCCAGCACACAACAACACACAGCCACAACACAGCCAGCACAACACAACACAGCCAGCACACACAACACAGCCAGCACAAACAACACACACAGCCAGCACAACACAACACAGCCAGCACAACACAACAGCACACAACACACAGCAGCCAGCACAACACAACAGCCAGCACAACAAACACAACACAACACAGCCAGCACAACACAACCAAACAGCCAGCACAACACACACAGCCAGCACAACACACACAGCACACAACACAACACACACACAAACAAGCCAGCACAACACAACACAGCACAACACAGCACAACACAGCACAGCACAACACAAACAGCCACACAAACACACAGCCAGCACACAACACAACACAGCCAGCACAACACAACACAGCCAGCACAAAAGCACAACACAAACAGCCAGCACAGCACAACACAGCCAGCACAACACAACACAACACAACACAGCCACACACCACACAACACCAGCCAGCACAACACAACACAGCCAGCACACACACAGCACAAAAAAACACAGCACAACACCACCAGACACCACACACACAACACAACACAGCAGCAACAACCAGCACACACACAGCCAGCACAACACAACAGTCAGCACAACACAAACACAGCCAGCACAACACAAACACAAGCCAGCACAGCACAACACAGCCAGCACACAACACAACACAGCCAGCACACACACAACACAGCCAGCACAACACAACACAGCCAGCACACAACCAACACACACAAACAGCCAGACACAAACACAACACAAGCCAAGACACAACACCAGCCACACAACACAACACCAGCACAGCACAACACAGCAGCCACCAACAACACAGCCAGCACAACACACAAACACAAAGCAGCACACACACACACACACAGCCAGCACACAACACAAACGCCAGCACACACACAACAACAGCCAGCACAAACACACACCCAGCCAGCACACAACAACACAACACACCAGCACAACACAACACAGCCAGCACAACACAACACAGCCAGCCACAACAACACAAACAACACATCCAGCACACAACACAGCCAGCACAACACAACACAGCAGCACAACACAACACATCCAGCACACACAACACACCAGCACAACACAACACAGCCAGCACAACACACACAGACACAAGCCCAGCACAACACAACACAGCCAGCACACAACCACACAACACAGCACAGCACACAAACCACCAACAACACAGCCAGCACAAACACACCAGCACAACACAAGCACACCAGCACAACACAAACACCAGCACAACACAACACAGCCAGCACAACACAACACAGCCAGCACAACACAAACACACAGCACCAGCACAACACAACACAGCCAGCACAACACAACACAGCCAGCACAACACAACACAGAACAACACAACACACCAGCACAACACAACAAGCCAGCACAACACAACACAAACACATCCAGCACAAACACAACACACCAGCACAACACAACACAGCCAGCACACAGGCACAGCCAGCACAACACACACACACAACACAGCCAGCACAACACAACACAAGACCAGCCAGCACAACACAACACAACACAGCCACACACACACCAGCACACACAACACAACACAGCCAGCACAACACAAACAACGCCAGCACAACACCACACAAACAACACAGCCAGCACACAACACAACACAGCCAGCACACAACACAACACAGCCAGCACAACACAACACAGCCAGCACAACACAACACAGCCAGCACACAACACAACACAGCCAGCACAACACAACACAGCCAGCACACACACACAACACAGCCAGCACAAACACAACACAGCCAGCACAACACAACACAGCCAGCACAACACACCACAGCCAACAAACACAGCCAGCACACACACACAGCCAGCACACAACACAACACAGCCAGCACAACACAACACAGCCAGCACAACACAACACAGTCAGCATATTTTATTTTTCATTATTTATTTATTTATTCTTTTATATCGAGGATAATGGAATAAGCACTCATCTCCTTGTTTACATCCAGTCCCCGTGTGTATGCGGATTTGTAAATTTTGTCATCTGTTTCCACCGGCACACAATGGCCTACTCTTCCGAAAAGCGGAACAGGATTTAACGTGTGCGCAAGATGTTCTGCATGCGTTCGAACACGGGGCCTCGGTTTATAGTCTCATCCGGCATAAGGGTCAGAAGCTTGTGATTTATTGTGCTCCAGTATAACAACGTCAGCATTCAGGGGGTGGCTAATGATCGCCTATAATGATCCCATAGGTTGACGTCATGTTTGTGGTTTGCACCCAAAAGGGGAACGTAAGCCAATAAGTAGGAAATAGGCGATGTTGACGTCATTACAGCCAACGCGAACTCTTTTTGAGAAACAGGTCATGTTTAAGGGGTCATTTTTTTAAAGCTATGTTGAACTGGTGGGAAATGGGTCCATGTTGGATAGTTTCACATAATTTGTAAATATCAATGTTGTCTACGGTCCTTCCAGTGGAGGCCTTCTGTTGGGAAAAAAAAATGACACTAGTACGAAATGTGTAAAAACACAGACAAACCTGATTCTGTTTTTAGTGCACAGAATGTATAGCAACCATCATGTCATGCCTGTATTGAGCTTTGTGCCCATTTGGGACCTCTCGGTCAGTCTGTCTGCCTGTCAGGCTGTCCCTCTTTCTCTCTGTCTCTGTCTGCTTACCTGACAGTCTCTCTCTCTCTCTCTCTCTCTCTCTCTCTCTCTCTCTCTCTCTCTCTCTCTCTCTCTTCTCTCTCAAATGTTTATATGTTTTGTATCCTTATAACTGTGCACTGTAAAAAAACCCACCTGAATAAAAAAAAGTAAAAAAACCAGATTCACATAATCTTGGTGAACACATACTGTGCATCTCTTGTCTCTGTCTGTCTGTCTGTCTGTCTGTCTGTCTCTCTCTCTTTCTCTCTCTCTCTCTTTCTCTCTCTCTCTCTCTCTCTCTCTTAAATATGTTTATATGTTTTGTATCCTTATAATTGTGCACTGTAAAAAAACAACTGAATAAAAAAGTTAAAAAACTGATTCACATAATCTTGGTGAATACATACTGTGCATCTCTTGTCTCTGTCTGTCTGCTGTCTGTCTGTCTGTCTGTCTGTCTGTCTGTCTGTCTCTCTCTCTCTCTCTCTCTCTCTCTCTCTCTCTCCTCTCTCTCTCTCCCTCTCTCTCCTGTTATGTCTCTGTCTGTCTGTCTGCACCCCCTCCCCCCCTTCTCTCTCTCTCTCTCAATTCCTTCGGATGAGACTATAAACCGAGGTCCCGTGTGCGAACGCAGGAAGAACATCTTGCGCACACGTTAAAACCCATTACCGCTTTTGGGAAGAGTAGGCCATTGTGTGCCGGTGGGAGCGGATGACAACATTTACAAAACTGCACATACACGGGGATTGGATGCAAAAAAAAAAAGCACATGAGTGTTTATTTCATTATCCTCGAAATAAAAAAAAAAGGAAAAAAAAGGGAAAGGGGTTACGTTTGTAGCGTCACTGAAAGAAAACTCAAGACTGTTGGGGGTGGGGGTGGGGGACGGACAAAGTTTGCAATACCATTTATGGTAGAACACAATCCTTAATGTTTGTGCTATTTATTAATTAATAGCCAAACATATCGGAATGGGACATGGGTCATATTTAATGTTTGACTGACAGCGAACGCAAAGTGTTAAGAAATAAGGCATGTTTGTGCTATTTATACCAAAAACCCCCCAAAACTGTTGGGAGAAGAGAGAGAGAGAGAGAGAGAGAGAGAGAGAGAGAGAGAAGAAGAGAGACAGAGACAGAGACAGAGACAGAGACAGAGACAGACAGATGCATAGAGACAGAGGAGATATAGGAGAGAGAGAGAGAGAGAGAGAGAGAGAGAGAGAGAGAGAGAGAGAGAGAGACAGACAGACAGACAGACAGACAGACAGACAGACAGACAGACAGAGAGATAGAGGCAGATGTATGTCAAGTCAAGTCAAGTCAAACTTTTATTTTCAGATGGTACATTGAATAAGCAGTGCATTTGCTTTTTTTCATCAAGCCATGTGTGTGTGTGTATGTATGTGTGTGTGTGTGTGTGTGTGTGTGTGTGTGTGTGTGTGTGTGTGTGTGTGTGTGGGGTGTGAAAGAGAAACAGAGAAAGAGACAGAGTCAGAGGCACAGAGAGAGATGCAGAGGCAAATAATTATGGTAAGCATCCTTCAGTCTCGGAAGACTAGGGAGATGCGCTCTAGGTGTTTATTTTGGTACAGTGTCGGTGTGGCTGGCCAGTCCCACACGGGAATGACAACAGTCCCTATGGCAGAGAGCACAGATGAAGACTGACACTGGTCTGTCTGCCTGAGCTGCAGCCTATCTTCTCGTTCTCTTTGCTTCGTGCTGCTGAGCTGAGCAAGTGTCTCTTCGAACTTGGAGAGACCTTTCTGCACAGTCTGTCTCCAGGCTGACCATTGGAGGGCTGTTGCTTCCCAGTTGTTCTGGTCGATGTTCAGGGCTTTTTAAGTCCCTCTCGGACACGTCTTTGAATCGCAGCTGTTGTCAGCCTGTGGGAAGTTTTCCCTGAACAAGTTCTCCATAGAGGAGGTCTTTAGGGATACTTCTTTAGGGACACACACACACACACACACACACACACACACACACACACACACACACACACACACACACACACACACACACACACATGACGCAATATTATTTATACACACAACACACAACATACATACATACATACATACATACAACATGCATGCATGCATGCATAGAGAGAGAGAGAGAGAGAGAGAGAGAGAGGAGGTGGGGGGGGAGGGAGGGGTGGAAGGAGGAGATGAGATAGAGGTGGAAAGAGAGCGAGAAGAGAGAGAGAGAGAGAGAGAGAGAGAGAGAGAGAGAGAGAGAGAGAGAGAGAGAGAGAGAGAGAGAGAGAGGAGAGAGAGAGAGAATGACAAATTCTTTTATTTCGAGGATAATGAATAAGCATCCATGTGCTTTTTTTTTTACATCCAGTTCCCGCCCTTAGGGATACATTACATGATAATAAAATAAACCCAACACCCATACACTCACGCAGTAAAAAGAAAATAAACTCACACAAAAACCACCAAAAAAAAAGAAGAGAAAAAAACAATAAATAATAAAACAAAAAAAACATAACAAACAAAAGAAAAAAAGAGAGAGGAGAGAGAGAGAGAGAGGAGAGAGAGAGAGAGCGAGAGAGGGCGCGGAGCGAGAGAGAGAGAGAGGAGAGAGAGAGAGAGAGAGAGAGAGAAGAGATATCACGCGGTTACTGAACCGCAGTCTGAAAAAAAACAAACGGAGAAACCAACGAAGGCACGAATGTTGGATTCAGTCAAGTCAAGCCCGCTAATCAACTGAAACCAGTCAGAGCCTACTGAAGCGAAACACAATCCCGTCTGGAATGTGACGCCATACTGCACACAACACGATTTTATCCCCGTGACATAATTAATTATCTGTTTATCATGACACCTACCACCTGTATTATTTTGTACATGGGTAACGGTCGACTGGGATGGAGTGGACAGTGCAGTTGTTTTATTTTAAATTTTTTAGAGCGTCGGAATCTTGACAGTTAGGAAGAAAATCTGATAGCGTTTGTTTTATTTTGTTTTGTTTTGTTTTCTTGTCTTATTCTTCGGCTAGATAAAGTTCCAAGGTTCACCAATGGTGAGATTTTTGCGTTATGTGACAGGTTATTATTATTATTATTATTATTATCGTTATCATCGTCATCATCATCACCATCATCATCATCATCATCATTATTATTATTATTATTATTATTATTATTATTATTATTATTATTATTAAGGTTAGCGGCATTCTGACTTCGGGGATGATATCTAAAAACACGAGTCCTGTGCACATGTGTTTTATTATTATCATCATTATTTTTTAAAATAAAAATTGACATCATCCGTTCCTACCAGCGCGAAATAGCCTACTCTTCCGAAAAGCGGAGCGGGTTTTTAACGTGTATGTTCCGTGAGCGTTCCTACACGGTTTGTTTATCAGATCACGATCGCGGCACTCCTAGCTTACCACTAGGCTATTCCGCCCCCTCCCCTTCCCCGCCCCCATTGGAATGGCCGCTGAACTGTGAGAAAAATTTCCCAACAGTTGCAAGTGGAACTGGGTAGCTATGGTCGGTGGCGTGAATGACTGAAAACACAACCCCCTCTCCCCCAAAAAACCCAAAACAAAACACCCAACAACAAAAAAAAACACTCAACAACACAAAACCCCGAAAAAAACACCAAAATGGAAAAAAACAACCCTCTCCACCCACCCACCCCAAACGAAAACGAAACGGTGGCTCAGTGGTCTAGAAACAACGTACGTACCCGTTTAAAAAGCAAGAAGTTGGAGGTTCCATCCCAGGATTGAACCCCGAACTTGTGACCCCATCATCCAGACCTGACATGGATTTTATTTTGGCCGCGTTCGTTCTTTCGGATGGATAAGACAATAAACTGAGATCCTGCGTGTGCGGCCAGGCATTTAGCGCAGGTAAAAGAACCCCCGGCCTCAAGAAAACGTTGTTCCTGGCACAATGTACTTTTAAAAACCCCTCACTCTCATACTAGCGAAACACAGCAAACAACCCTCCATCCCCTCCCCATAAACCTAAACAAACCAAACAAACCCCAACACCTCCCCCATCCAAACCCCCCCTCCCCAAACAACAAAACAACACCCCCCACCTCACAAAACAACAACGGCCACCCCCCCCCCCCCCCACAAAACCCCGAAACCAACCAACCAACCAAAAAACACTGCCACCCCCCTCCCCAACCAAAAACAAAAGAAAAAAGGGTGGCGCTACTCTTGAGGTGACGCGCTCTTCCTTAGAGAGAGTATAGGCTAGTAGTCCGAATTTTAGCCTTAGCCTTAGCCTTAGTCACTCGAAAATGGATTTACAACAGCACACAATAGAATACATTTAGACCACAATTCAATACAAAAACTACGACTTTTTAGAGTCGGGGGTGGGCTTTAAGCTTAGGCCTACTACCACCTACCAGGTTCGACTTGACCAAGCAAGACATTAAGATTTTATTGCTGTAGGCTACCCTACCCCTACCCTCCCATTGTGAGGGAGTTCGCCTACGGGATTCGGAAGGAAGGGAGAGGCCCCGGCAGGCACGAATAGGACTGTATGTAAACTCATAGGCGTGTGGGTGACTGCTTGCTTTTAACGATCAGCAGCTGTAGTAAAGCCTAGTAGTTCTAACCGCCACCGCGCATGAATGAAGAATGGATGCCCCGACTGTCGTAATTCGGCCCACACTCCTCCGTGTGTGTGTGTGTGTGTGTGTGTACACACGCCGACAGGCACGTTCCCATTCCGTTCCTCCCACGCCGGGCTAAATACAAACCTGGAGGCGAACGAAAAAAAAAAAATCGGGGCCCAACACTGACAAGAACTGAGGGGGGAAATACCGACACATCGATTTTTTTTAATCCAAACAAATTGATAGCTAAATGCCGTATCGTATCGTGAATCTCTTGACAGTAGTTTCAGTCAGGAAGAAGTTGCAGCAGCCGTAAATTTAGCCGACAAGTGTTGGCGAGTTAGGCCTAGTCCTAGCGCTTTGAGGTGGGCCTGTGTGTGTGTGTGTGTGAGACACGGGCCGACATTACGTGATGTTCTAAATCGGTGGCTGGCTGGCTGGACACATCCATGGATGAATCAACTGGTTGGGTGGGAAGAACCCAAACATTGGCTACCTCGTGAAATAATGTTCTGAAAGGTAAGGTTTTTTTCCTCCACTCTGCGGGTTTTGGTTGCGTGGTGTGTGTGTGTGTGTGTGTGTGTGTGTGTGTGTGTGTGTGTGTGTGTGTGTTGGGAGTGTGTGCGTGTGTGCGCATACGAACTGACTGGTTGAATCACAGAGAGAGAGAGAGAGAGAGAAGAGAGAGAGAGAGAGAGAGATTGATTGATTAATTGATTGATAATCTTTATTCCCAAGGGTTACAGAGAAGTACTGATATACTCTTTTTTCATCCAAGCCTTGCACTGAGAAGGGACTATCCTTAATAATCTGAGCTAACAGTTTCAGTTAAACGTTTTCGTAATTTTAAATTTTTTTTATATATAGAAAGAATGAAAAAAACCCGAAAAACAGTATGAAAAAACATCTCTCTCTATATAATATGTCATTGAGAGAGAGAGAGAGAGAGAGAGAGAGAGAGAGAGAGAGAGAGAGAGAGAGAGAGAGAGAATGATTTATATAATTATGTTTATTACTGTTTTCAAACGTGAAATGCATTTAGATTTTCATGCCTCAGATGCCTTTCCGGTCTGAGCATTCGACGACGACGAAGAAGACATTTTACCGTCCACAAACATAATCATTAACGTGTGTACGTACAGTCAGTACTTCAGCGACCAGGCAATGAAATGATCAGCCGATTCCTTGATTCTTGTCAGCAGCGAAAGGCTCTATGATGGAACTGACAGCTGGTTAAAGAGAGAGAGAGAGAGAGAGAGAGAGAGAGAGAGAGAGAGAGAGAGAGAGAGAGAGAGAGAGAGAGAGAGAGAGAGAGCTCGGACTTTTCAGGAACGTCCTTTGCTGTGAAATCAAAATACCCATGACTCGAAATTTGCTCAGGAAGTTTGTAGCTGTGGGTTTTGGAAGTGGCGTGTGAAACTGATGTGGACCTGGAGACTGGCCCCCATGTTATTTTTTATTTTATACTTTTTATTTTATTCTTTTATTTCGAGGATGATGGAATAAGCACTTATATGCTTTTTAAAATCCAGTCTCCGTGTGAATGCGGTTTTGTAAATTCTGTCATCTCTTTCCACCGGGACGGGATAGCTCAGTGGTCGGAGCACTCGCTTTCCCCCAGCCAAGTTAAGCAGCGTCGAGCGTGGTTACCAGTTGGATGGGTGGCCGTTTGTGCGCCTTGGCTTCAGTACAGTTCCCCCAGTTCCCCCAGCTGTAAATGGGTACCTGCCCTCTTTAAGGTCAGGGAAGGTAAAGCAGCGAGGGAGAGGAGATGGGCACCGCCCTCAATATGCTGGCCCTAAAGAAGTGAGGTCTCTGACGCCTCGCTCCCCTACGACCTTATAGGTTATGGGACTCCTTTACCTTCCTTTACCTTCCTTTCCACCGGCACGCAATGGCCTACTCTACCGAAAGGCGGAACAGGATTTAACGTGTGCGCAAGATGTTCTGCGTGCGTTCGCACACGGGACCTCGGTTTATAGTCTCATCCGAAAGACTTTTGGGGAGAGTGGAGGAGTCTGCACTGATGTTAACACCAGGGGAAAATATCCCTTTGAACGGTAATCGAACCCGGGTCGTAGAGATTGCGAGCGCAATGTTCTAACCACTAGGCTATCCCACCCCACCCAGCGAAGACACACGAAGACAGGTAGACTACTGTGGGAGGGGTGAAGGCATTGTACACAGCTCGCTTCTTATCCTCCGTAACGCCTACCCTCTCTGCTGCAAGAGCACCTCTGAAGATCTTGCCTTGCCAAGCAGGACGGTCTAAAACAAACGCATCCCAGAGTGGACACTTTGAGGTAGTCCTTGAAGTTGAAGTGTTTCTTCTGCCACCCCCATCCTAAGTCAGCACTTGCCTTGACTATGCTCTCCATACAACCGTTGTTTTTTGGGGGGCAGGATTTGGCTTATTATGTCTGAAAGCAGTGTGAGCATTGTGTACAAAACCAACCAGAAATCTTTTTTTTTGGTCTTCTTCTTCAGTTTGCATTCTGTAATCTGATTTGTACTTGTGATCTTTCTGAGCAACCACTTTACAGTAGAAGGGAAGTGACTTTATGAGAGTTTAGGGTACGAAGTATTGATAATGTCATGTAGGTCCTCTGTGTACTATGATATACAAAAGTGATTTTAAAAACTTGTATAATATTTAAACTCTGAAACGTATCGAAGCATAAACCACACTGTGTGCTTATTCTGTTCTTTTAGGCTAGGGATAAACGCACTTAAAAAAAAAGGATTTTGTTTGTTTGCTGGTAGTGTGTTGGTAATCGCTACCCAAAATATCATTAGTAATGTAAACACGACGAACACACACACACACACACACACACACACACACACACCACACACACACACACACACACACACACACACACACACTCTCTCTCTCTCTCTCTCTCTCTCTCTCTCTCTCACACACACACACACACACACACACACACACACACACACACACACACACACACACACACACACCCCCCCAACATCTCTCTCTCTCTCTCTCTCTCTCTCCTTTCTCATTCACTCACTCACTATGATTTTTCTTTTAATAGATGGATGGCTTGATGAAAAGAAAAACAACCCATTCGCGTTGCTTATTCAATGTACCATCTAAAAATAAAAGTTTGACGTGACTTCACACACACACACACACACACACACACACACACACACACACACACACACACACACACACACACACACACACACACAACACACAACACAACAACACAAAACAACAACAACAACACACACACACACACAACACACACACACACACACACACACACACACACACACACACACACCACAAAACAACACACACAGACAGACATGGCGGACATTATTTCACAAAGTAACAAAAATGCTTTGCTCGAATTTGGGAAATCCTTAGTGTTGCCACGACAACGGCGGAAAGGTTGAGGGTTAACCGAGTGCACGCAAAACAATGACAGACTTATCCCGTAGCAACTGCAGGACAACACACACTCGCATAATAATAAACGGCAAGAACTTTTACACTGTAACTTTCTCTCAGTTTGCAGACGACACTTTGAAGCAGACGATCAGAAGGCGGGGGTTGCGCCTTTTCGAAGCAGTCAGGTGCGCAGTCTCTTTTCACGTGTCAGTAGAAGCAGACGACTTTTCTGAGAGTGCGGGGAAAGTTGAACCAAAAAAACAAACAAACAAAAAAGCTTGGGGGGAATTTTGTGTGTTTGATCTGGGCCTTTCTTTCACAGGTGAGTCAGTGTAGAGTAGGTGTGTGTCATTGGTTTGATGAGTCGTTCACCATTATGTCATCTGATTACGTGTTGTTTTCTTTCTTTCTTTTGTTTGTTTGCTGTCTTTTTTGCTTTCTTCACTTCAGTTTTGTTGTCGTTTATTTGTTGTTAGTTTACGTTTTGTTTCTTTTTTTGTATGTGGTGCCAGTGGGACAGTAGAAGGGGAATTAAAAACACCCACAACATAACAAAAAAAATTACATCATCAACAACAACAAAAAGAAAAAAGACTTGGATGAGGTGAGGGTGGTGGTAGGGGGTAAGAGGAAGAAGGGGGGGGGGGGGGGGGGATGTTATCTAGTGTGATTGATTGAAGTGCTAGCATGTTTTTGATCAAATCGTATCACAGAAAATCGGTACAAGTGTTGAAATGGTCGGTCACTTTTCGATAAAGATTTGGAATGTACAGAAACCCACCTGTTTGTATCCCATTTAACTTTGGTGAAAATCTGGAACGTACTTATTCATAAACCGTTTGATTAAGTACAAACAAAACTTGAGTACAGATAAAAATGTGAAAAATTTGACTTTGAGAAACAAAGGCCTACAGATTTTTATCCCTCATCATTTCTTGCACAAGAGGGGGATGCAAGAGCCACCAGATTTCAGGACTGAGTTCATCAACCACCCACCGTTTATACTTTCCCCTCACCTAATTTATCAGAATGATAGGTCCTCATACCGAAGGTTCAATACTGGGTTGAGCTGATGACTACTGTGATCTACATACATTTATCGCGCGTTAAAGAACCCATGACGATACCAAAATGTGTGCCTGGTAAAACATTCTGATTGAAAAAGAAAAAGTAACAACGAAAGAAGTAATAAATACTGTACTCGCAGACAGAGAGGGAGAAAGTGTGATGCAGTACAGTACAGAAGCAACGTGGTTTTCGGCCCTAGGCGAATTTCACGGAGTTATATTCCGTGACTTGCAGTGTAAGATAATACGCGCGGCTGGTTCGCGTTCGTGTTTGGTTTCGATGGTTGTTAAGTTTAGGGCACCGGCAAGGTGTGCACGTGGCTGCTTACGAAAGGTACACCTATGATTCTTGTAAAAGCCTCGTGTTATCGACGAATACGTGCAGTGTGGCTTTTGACATAGATAGTGTAGGTGGAAGCCAATGAGATTTTGGTAGATATATAAAGCGAATTTGGTACACATAATTATAGCGTTCTCAAAATGAGTACAACATGAACATGATTGAAAAAAAAGAAAATGTATTTTGATTGAAATTTAAAACAAATGATTCTGATCAGATGATAAAGATATAGTGAAAATGAAATGATGAGATGATGAAGATATAGTGAAAAATGAAATGATGAAGACATAGTGAAAATGAAATGATGAAGATATAGTGAAAATGAAATGATGGGACGATAAAGATGTAGTGAAAATGAAATGATCACATGATAAAGACATAATGAACATGAAATCAGAGCCATTCTTAACAAAGCTAAAACAGAAATAAAACCCATGTGTATTATTGCATCATTCAGTAGCGTTTCATCAAAGGTTTGTAAGAAAGGGGAACAACATGTTTTGAAGCGGATACATTATAGAAACTAGCTGACTTATGGACCGGACAGTGCTGTACTGTTTTCTGCTCATCAGTCAGTCTGCTTGTGAGCTTGCTTGCTTGCCAGTCAGTCTGCCTGTTAGCTTTGCTTGCTTGTCAGTCAGTCTGCCTGTCTGCTTGCTTTACTTGTCTGGTGCTTGTGAGCTTGCTTACTTGTCAGTCTGCCTGTCTGCTTACTTGTCAGTCAGTCAGTCTGCCTGTCTGCTTGCTTACTTGTCTGCCTGTTGCCTCTGTGCTTGCTTGATTGTCTGTCTGTGATATTTTCAGTCGTGGGATCAGCACTTGGTACTCTAGGGATGATCTGTATTAATACCCCGCGGAAAGGAAAACGGACTTTTTTTGTGTGTGGGCATTATTTCCACTTCGTTTGTTTTGTCTGTCTGTGTATCTCCTCACGAGACTGACTGATGTATGCGTAACCCGTTTTGATTGTCTGTCTGCCCCTGTCTGTGAGTCTGTCTGTTTGTCTGTCTGTTTGTCTGTCTGTCTGTCACACACACACACACACACACACACACACACACACACACACACACACACACACACACCACACACACACACAAAACACAAACACACACGCGCGCGCGCATGCACACGCACGCATGCACGCACACACGCTCTCTCTTTCTCACACCCACAGACACACTCACACACAGACACACAGACTCTCTCTCTCTCTCTCTCTCTCTCTCTTCTCTCTCTCTCTCTCTCCTCTCTCTCTCTCTCTTTCCCTCTAAAAAAACACACACACAACACACGCACAAACGCGCTCTCTCTCTCTCTCTCTCTCTCTCTCTCTCTCTCTCTCTCTCTCTCTCTCTCTCTCTCTCTCTCTCTCTCCCCCTCTCGATCACACACACACATACAGACAGAGACACACATACACACACAGTGCGCGTGCATGCACGATCTCTCTCTCTCGCTCGCTCTCTCTCCCGCTCGCTCTCTCTCCTTCTCTCTCTCTCTCTCTCTCTCTCTCCTTCTTTGTCTCTCACTCTCTCTCTCTCTCTCTCTCTCTCTCTCTCTCTCCTTCTCTCTCTCTCTCTCTCTCTCTCTCTCTCTCTCTCACACACACACCCATAATGATGTTGTAGTTAAATATATTACCATTAAGAAATTTTTGTTCCTAGATACTAAGAAAGATGGCGTAATGAAAAAAAGCAAATGCGTTGCTTATTCAATGTACCATCTGGAAAAAAAATTGACTTTGACTTTCACAACACACACACACACACACACACACACACACACACACACACACACACACACACACACACACACACACACGCACGCACACTTCCCGTACCCCCTTCCCCTACACACACACCACACCCACACACACACACACACACACACACACACACACACACACACACACACACTCCCCACCCCCTCCCCCAACACACACAACAAACACCCCTGTCCCCCCCCCAACACACCACACACACACTCCACACACACACACACACACACACACACCACACACACACACACACACACACACACACACACACACACACACCACACACACACACCAACCACCCCCGTCCCTCCCCCAACACACACAAACACCACGCACGCTTGCGTAATAGCCTGCCGGCCTGCCTCTCTGCCTCTCTGTCTCTCTCTCTCTCTCTCTGTCACACACATATATCTCTCTTGGTGCATACGTGCATGCGTGGGCGCGCACATACATAATCATGTGTGTCCTGTTTCGCTCCCCGGTTTCTCGGCACACGCGCGCGCGCGTTTATGCGCCCAACTGTAGTCAACCCTCGTCGGAATATTGTTGTGGGTCTCGTTACACCTCTTGGGCTGTACTGCTGTGAATGTCACCCCCAATGTCGGTCGTGACTGATAGACTAACGGATTGACGGATGGATCTCTGGGTATCCCCGCCACCCACACCACCAGTGCAGTGCCCTGCTCTTTCTCCGGTTCTCGGATCGGTGGTTTATGGCACTGTGTCAACTCGGGAATATGTTGTGGGTCTCGTTACACTGTTGGCTGTACGGCTGTGAATGGCACCCAATGTCGGTGTGATGATAGGACTGAACGGATGATCGGTGGATCTTGGTATCCGCCACCCACCGACCCACCACGTGCACGGTGCCACGCACCTCCACTCTTGTTCCGGTGGATCGGATGGGGTGGATGGTGGATGGGTGGGGTGGTGGGTGGTGATCGGTGGATGGATGGTGGGTGGATGGTGGATGATAGGTGGATGGATGGGTGGGTGGATGGATGGTGATGGATGGGTGGATGGATGGGTGGATGGATGGTGGTGGATGGATGGGTGATGGTGGGTGGATGGATGGATGGATGGATGGGTGGATGGATGGATAGGAAGGATAGGAAGGAGGGAGACGGAGGGAGGGAGGGGAGAGAGAGAGGGTGGGAGGAGGAGTGGATGAGGGAGGGGGAGGGAGGGAGGGAGAGGAGAGAGAAGGTGGGATGGGAGGGTGGTGAGGGAGGAGGGAGGGAGGGAGGAAGGAGAGAGAAGGTGGGAGGGAGGGAGGGAGGAGGAGGGAGGGAGGGGGTGAGGGAGAGATGGAGAGGTGGGAGGGAAGTGAGGGAGAGAAGGTGGAGGGAGGTGGTGTGAGGGAAGGAGAGGGGAGTGGGAGAGAGAGAGAGAGAGAGAGAGAG
>CM054134.1:73101393-73106393 GCA_028751875.1 Rapana venosa | reverse complement strand
GTATTTTGTGTGTGTGTGTGTGATGTGTAGTGTGTTGAGTGTGGGTGCTGTGTGGTGTTGTGTGTGTGTGTGTGTGTGTGTGATATGGGCGTAGTGTGTGTGTGTGTTGTGTGTGTGTGTGTGTTTGTGTGTGCGTGCGTGCGTGCGCATTTATGCATGCCGCAAGATTGCTGAAAGGAATTAAATCTTGAATCCTGTGTGTGTGTGTGTGTTGTGTTTGTGTGTGTGTTGTGTGTGTGTGTGTGTGTGTGTAGTCTGTGTGCGCGCACGCGCGTGTGTATATGAATATACACACTAACACGCACGTTTGTATGTGTATGTTTCTGCATGTTTGCGTGTGTCTGCGAGACAAATATCTCTGCATATAGCCTGTATCTGTCTGTACACTCGTAAAGCCGTGGTCTCAACCATCGAAATCATACTCATTTGAAACAGTGTATCATTTGTTTTCCTTCTCTGTCTGACAGATTGGTTCAAGACGGTGCAGGCGCTGCAGGGACTGTCTCTGGCGGGGATGCTGGTGGCGTGCGCTTACGCTATATTCACCAACTGCTGCCTGGACCACGCCACCTTCTCCCGCACCATGGAGATCGCTTCTGGGGCCGGAGGTGATTAAGAAAGAGAAGAGAGATAGAGAGAGAGAGAGAGAGAGAGAGAGAAGAGAAGAGAGAGAGAGAGAAAGAGAGAGAGACAGAGACAGAGAGAGAGAGAAGAAAGGAATAGAGTATGAGAACAGATCAGAACAGACTAGATTAGCACAGATCGGAATAGATTAGAACAGAATAGATTAGAACAGATGGGAATAGATTATAACGGCACAGAATAGATTAGAACAGATGAGAAGAGATTGGAACAGAATAGAATAGATTATAACAGTACATAATAGATTATCACAGAATAGAACAGATTATAACAGTACATAATAGATTATCACAGAATAGATTATAACAGTACAGAACAGATTAGAACAGACTAGAATAGATTATAACAGTACAGAATAGATTAGAACAGATGAGAATAGATTGGAACAGATGAGAATAGATTATAACAGTACAGAACAGATTAGAACAGACTAGATTAGAACAGATCGGAATAGATTATAACAGTACAGAATAGATTAGAACAGATGAGAATAGATTGGAACAGAATAGAATATATTATAACAGTACAGAATAGATTGGAACAGTACAGAATAGATTAGAACAGATCAGAATAGATTGGAACATAATGGAATAGATTAGAACAGATCAGAATGTATTAGAAGAAAATAGGTTTAAACAGATTAGAACAGAATAGATTAGAATAGATCAAAACAGATTAGATTAGAAGGTAGTAGGATATATTACAACAGATCAGAATAGAATAGTACAGAATAGATTAGAATAGAATAGATTGGAACAGATTAGAACAGATCAGAACAGATTAGAACAGAGCAGAAAAGATGATCACAGATCAGTACAGAATAGATTACGTTACCACAGAACAGAATACAGCAGAACAGAACAGATTACCACAGAACAGAACAGATTACCACAGAACAGAATAGATTACAACAGAACAGAATAGAATAGAATAGCTGTTGAGTTTTTAAAAGAATCGGTTTATGCTCTGCTGGTTTGAATTCACTGTGCCGAGAAAATGCATGCAAGATATGGAGTTAAATAATGGAGACTTTGCGCTGCAGATGTTTTGTAGGAGGCTCTTATAAGCCTTTAGGTTTATCGTTTATATTCATCATTGTGTTAGCGTCATTTATTTAATTCATCTTTAGTTATTCGTTTATACATCTGTTCCTCAGGCTTTGCCCCCCTATTTTTCTAAACACAAGTTAAAGTGTGTGTGCGCTGCTTGCCTGCTTGTGTACTTTGTGACTGCATTTGTGTGTCGGTGTGGTTGAGTGATAGGCGCGATCATAGTGCAATGAATCACTAACGCAAGATCATACGCCATATAAGAATGATTTTTAATGACGTTGATGATGATGTGGACGACCATGATGACAGCGGTAATGGTAACGGCAGCGGTGGCGATGGTGCCACGATGTCGATAACGGCAACGAGAAGACTTTTGACGACGATGACTTCGACGACTTAATAATGACGACAACGACGGTGATGATGATATGACGACGGTGATGATAATATGACGATGATGATGATATGACGATGATGATATGATAACGACGATGATGATGACATGATGATAAAAGTATGATGATGATATGACGGTGATGATGATGATGACGGTGATGATGACATGACGATATGATACCGATGATGATGACATGATGATAATAATATGACGATGACGACGACGATGATGACGACGACGATATGACGATGATGATATGATGACGACGATGATGATATGACGATGATGATATGACGACGACGATGATGATATGACGACGACGATGATGATATGACGACGACGATGACATGACGATGAAGATGATGTTATGACAACGATGTTGGACGTGGCAGGCGTGCTGGGTGTGGTGAGCTCCGTGCTGTACGTGGCCAAGACCTCGCACATCATCAGGCTCAGCCCGGACGCCAGCTACTCGTGGGCCTTTGCCATGGACGTGGCCGCCTGCGTCTTCGTCACCTTCCTCGCCGCCATCATCGCCCTCACCAACAGCCGCCACCCCGACGACGACACCGCCACCCACTTCCTCGTGGAGGAGGGCGGCAGTCACCACCACTACGGCCACCCCCACAGGCCGGGCCCGCTGAGAGGGAAGCAGAGAGACTGGGAGATCGAAATGACGCCCATGCGGGTGTCCAAGCCGCCCTCCACCACCCCCACCACCACCACCACCACCACCACCACCCCAGGGAGCAGGGCGGAAGTGATCGTGATGCAGAACAACTACTGCGCAGAGCCGCAGCTGAAGACGGTGCGGATTCCGGGAAGCAAGGCTGGTGGTGGTGGTGGCTGTGGTGGTGGCTGTGGTGGTGGTGGTGGCTGTGGTGGTGGTGGTGGCTGTGGTGGGGGTGGGGGTGCTGCCTCTGCGGCTGTCTGTGGCCCCGTGCACGCCTGTCACCCAACCTGGCAGAGCAGCCCAGGGCAGGCTCAGCTCGGCAGTTCAGGTCAAGGTCAAGGTCACTTCTGCAAAGCTCCCTTCACCTCCTCCCCGAAGTGCTTCCCCGGTTGTCAGGCGGAGGGTCAACAGACGCCGTGCTCTCGCACGACGCTTCCAGAAGGACCCGCGCCCAGACCGCACTGTAATCCTGCTCCCATGACCACAACCAGCTGCTGCCCAACTGTCTCCCCTCGCCGCCCGTGGCGTCTTGCCCGTGTTGCGGGCCTGTCCCGTCCCAGAGCCTTCATGACCCGCAGTACTACCAGCAAGACCTCGCGCACGTTGAGAGAGACATAGTGAGCTACCCCAGAGTGGAGGCCACGGCGCCGCCTCTGTCTCTGCAGTCAGAGGATGGAGGAGAGCTGTGACTTTTTCCACCACGCACTATTTCGGCAACTGTGACACTGTGTGTGTGGATGAAGACGTGGAGAGTGGATAGTGACAGCCGGGGAAAAGGGGAAAGGGTGACAGACAGACAGACAGAGGACGTTTTTGATCAAGATTGCGCATCGGCCAGGAACGTGTCCTTTCAGACTGCAAAATAGTCAAGAGATTTAATGCGACATCGATTCTGGCATACAGTCTACCTCAGTCGACTCCAAACAATAACATTTTCCCATAGGAATGAAAGGTAATGTTATGTACAGATAAACAAATTAATGGTGTGGCCTCATCCTAAAACCTCCCTCCAACTCCACACCCATTATTTGCAGTCTTTAACAACTGTGTGACGATTGGGAAGTGTAATCAGACTGTCCTGTGTTCACCAAAAATGGCGGATAAGTTACTCCATGGAAGAATTGCCATGAACAAGATCGGAACGATACTACCATACCTATGACCTTTGTGCCGAAACAAAAATACCATTCGAGCATTTGGCTGAAGTCGTTGTACAGAGATGTGCTTGCATTTACATACTTGAGAAGTGTGACTGGTTTGCCTCCACTGGTGTGATCAACTTTCACTGGGTCAAAAGTTTTAGTTGCTGGTGAGATTTTTTTCTTGATGGAAATGATGTTGATATTGTGCTGCTACCTGTCAACCGAAAACTTGGAACTTTAGTGAAATAGTTCTTGTTATATAAAATTTTGCTTGCATTGACGTTGTTCAAATATAGGCAGGGAAAAAGCCACGCTTCTTCTTCTTCTTCTCCTTGGTCAACACCCACTTCATCTACCCCGTCCTACAACTCTCTCTCTCTGTTGTGGCTTCTGCAAAAACACAAAGCGCACCAAGGGAGTTCAATCAAGCTGCCTTAAAGCACGTGCGGCAGTCTTTTACCGTAACTCACGCCAGCGCAGCTCGGCTTGAAGTCTTGCTGTTCTCAGCGTCAACAACGTGTCAAGAAAGGTTCAAAAGAAAGGATGCGGCCCAAGAGTTGACACCCAGTGTCGCCTGTACCATGCTCCAACCCCACACTCACTGTGGCCGCAGTCGCTGGCCGCAGCTTTGGCAACACCATTTCCCAGCAGTCACATCCTCCTCTGATGCAGACGACATGCCAGTTCACTTTTTTTCAGTAAGGCAGAAGTCATGATGGTCAGGATATTGATGGCGATTGTCGGTTAACAAACCGCGGAAAACACTTCCCGGACTCTTACCTATCTTTTTTTTTCTCTTGCTGTCGGGAGAAGAAGAAGAAGAAGAAGAAGAAGAAGAAGAAGAAGAATCAAATTTAACAGAAAAACCGGTTCAAATTCAGGGCAGTGGTCGGTACAAAAGAAAATCATCATGCAAGAACTCTCTTCGAGGGAAGAGGAGGAGCAGGGAGGTCTCGGGCCTGTGGAGTGCCCCAGGGCTGCTGACCTGCTGTTGGGCTGGTACACGGTGACCAGCACCGTCATGTACGGCCTGTCCTTCACCATGCCGTTTTGGACCGAGGATTTATCCACGCCCGACACCGAAGCCCCCGGCG
>CM054134.1:73088893-73096393 GCA_028751875.1 Rapana venosa | reverse complement strand
GGGACGGTTCTCCCTCGGACCACAGCCGAGAGGACGAGGTGGACAAACGCCGCCTGGAGACCTTGGCCTCCCTGCTGTCTGCCCAGAGATGCCCCGAGGAAGAGCTGCCCAGCAACTTGAAGGAAACGGCCGAGGAAGGGTCTCGAGACGCTCTGCCAGACTGTGGCCGCGAGGACCCCTTTGAACAGGACCGGCCCAAGGACCGGCCCAACGGTTTATCTCGTCTGCTGCCGAACGGGACGGAAAGCAAGCCCAGCAAGGAGTCCCTGGAGGATTTGCATGATCCTAGAGGAGGAGGAGGAGGAGGAGGAGGAGGTGTAGGCGGGGGTACCAGCAGCCCGGAGGTGTTGATGCAAAGTGGCGATTTTCACCACAGCACCCGCTACATAGACGACGACCTGTACTACCACAGCAGCGATGACGACCACCTGGAGCGCTTCATCCTGTCCGGCAACAACAACAACAGCTTGCTGCTGCAGCAACAGCGGCAGCAGCGGCAGCAGCAGCAGTTGACTGATACCAGCTCGGAGAGCAGGGTGTCGTGCAACAGCACTACTCGCTTGCTGCACACGGAGAGAGCGTTCCTTCGCTTCGGAGGCAGTGATGAGTACCACAGTTTTTCTGACGAGGACTCCAAGAACAAGACTTGGCCGTGACTCGAGAGTAGAAGAGTTAGTGTGTGAGTGGGAGAGATGGAGAGAGTGAGTGAGAGTGAGAGAGAGTGTGTGAGTGAGTGAGTGAGATGAGAGAGTGTGTGAGAGTGAGTGAGTGAGAGAGAGAGAGAGTGAGTGAGTGAGGAGTGAGTGAGAGAGTGAGTGAGAGAGAGAAAGTGAGAGAGAGTGAGAGAGAGAGAGAGGAGAGTGTGAGTGAGTGAGTGAGAGAGTGAGTGAGAGAGAGTGAGAGAGAGAGTGAGAGAGTGAGTGAGAGAGAGAGAGAGAGAGAGAGAGAGAGAGAGGAGTGAGTGATGAGTGATGAGGAGTAGGAGAGAGTGAGAGAGAGAGAGTGAGTGAGAGAGTGAGTGAGAGAGAGAGGGAGCGAGAGAGAGAGAGAGAGAGAGGTGAGAAGAGAGTGAGAGAGAGAGTGAGAGAGAGAGTGAGAGAGAGAATGAGAGAGTGAGAGAGAGAGAAAGAGAGTGAGTGGAGAGAGAGTGAGAAGAGAGAGAGGAAAGAGAGATGAAGAGAAAGAAAGAGAGAGAGAGAAGAGAGAGAGAGAGAATGATGACTAGGTTTATAGTGATAAGCTTCAACGCCCATTCACAAGGGACAGTGGGATGGGAACTGGGCACAAAACATAGAATCAATGAAAGCATAATGAATGATACCCGTCTAAAAGCAAAGAAAGAAAGAAAGAAAAGGAGAGAGAGAGAGGAGAGAGAGAGAGAGAGAGAGAGAGAGAGAGAGAGAGAGAGAGTGTGTGTGTGTGTGTGTGTAAAAGTATATATTGTTTTCCTCCTGGTCGATTCAACAGTAAACTTCACCTGATACCTGGTGTTCCTACAACGGGCAAAACGCATGCTAGATTGGCAAACTCATTGGACTGGGATATCTGTAGCAGGCTGGCAAAAGTTCTGAACCAGCCGAAAAAAAGACTTTCAGTATTTGAGACGGTACAGAAGGCTGCGCGTGCTTCTCTCATAACAGTGGAGTCTTTGTGTGTGTGTGTGTGTGTGTGTGTGTGTGTGTGTGTGTGTGTGTGTGTGTGTGTGTGTGTGTGTGTGATATTATTATTTATATAAATCATAATGTTACTCATGAATTGACTCTGGAACAGATTTTCAACATGCGTGAATTGTTAACTTTGCATTACTTGAAAGAATCGTGGTTGATGATGTTGTTGTTGATTATCAAGAATATTTCTTGTGTTATTCTTTGTACTCGGAGAAAGTTAACACTGGGCAATCGTTGCTCAAGAGAAGAAAGATTAAGAGCAAAAAGCACGCATCGAAAGATGAGAGATGGAAAGGGTTTGGACTGAAAATTATTGCCCACCAGTATGTGTTTGTGTTAACGTATAGGGTGGGGTGGGGGACATTGGTATATATGCTCTAGTACTTGGTTTCTTTAGTGGACATCGTGTCATGATTTTCCTCAGTCATGCTTACATTTTGAATTGATGAACTGGCGCTGAAACTTCATACAATAAAAGAAAATGATGTAAGTGGTTCTCTTAGATATCATGACAGTCGTAGTAATTCATATAATTATAGTTATGAAACAGGTTCTCTCGGTTTGTATAATTCAAATGCAGTTTGCAACAGTTACTTCTGTTTGCTAAAAAAACAAAAAGTGCCATTTCAGTAATGTGGCCATCGGAGAGTTGTCTCTCGTAGCAGGTTTTCTGATAGCAATAGAACAAAAATTTCTGTGTTTGGTGCTATTTTATTCTTTTTATATCTATCAGGCGCATGTTAATTTTTTTCTCTCCATTTAGCGATTTCTCGATTCAGCTCCTTGTTCTCTTCATCAGTGATGTTCAAATGTGTTCATGTTTAAATGCTATTTCCAACCTTGTCCTTGATATTTGGGTTTGTGTATTTATTCATCCCTTCACCACTCTCAGGGATTGGCATTGTTTCTCTTTTTTTTCCCCTTGGCACTCGCTATGTATCCACTCACACACACTCATTTTTCAGGAATTGCTACCATACATTATTTCACTCGGCCCCCCTACACCTGTAAGTGAGCATGGGCTGTTATAAACTATAGGTTTTAATACCTTACTTTTTGTTCCTGGAGCTAATCATGGCTTCTTTATCTTCAGGACAATCCAGTTTTCGTGATAACCAGCAGCGCAATTTGCTGAAACGTGTCTCAAGTTTACCTTAGTCATATGTCGTGCTATGTCATTTTTTGGTGAAAGATGTATTATTATTATTATTATTGTCATTACATAAAAGTCACCTTGGGTCGATTCGCCGGTGGTGTATGTGTGGCTTGGTCTGACCATGAAAATGCTGAACCAAGTTTGTGATGATAGAGGGGACATGATTTGTGTGGTTAGCAGTGCTGACAGTTAAGGGAGAGTACTGTTGTGTAAGCGCCTGGATTTAGAGATTCGCAGAGAGGTCCCCACGAAACGGCGTTGATATATAGCGCAACTTTTTGTTTTTTGCTTAAGAAACAATAGTAGTGTCCATTCAGAAGGGATATTTATTGAGGGAGCAATTTGTGTCAAAACTATTTCAGTATTTGCGAAGAATCATTTAAAAAAACTGGACTGTTTTCAAAAACCGTAATTTTGAGAAAAAAAGGTACGATTCTTGCATAGCAGCATTTGAGATTAAAAATCTTCCTTTTGTGGAAAAATGAGAAACGGTGAACATAAATTATCTTCATGGCAGAAATGATTATTTCATTTTGTAGGTATTCTTCATGGTAAATCATATGTCAGAGAGTACTTTTCCGTGGCAAAGATGATAGATTCCATGATGAAAAGCAGGTTTTCACAGTAAAAATGGATTTAGTTCAGAGCTCAAGTCTTTTGGGGACGATATAGTTCAGTGGCCAGAGCACTCGCTTTCCCCAAGTTAAGGTTAAGCAGTACTGAGCGTGGTTACCAAAACAATGGATGGGTGACCGTTTGCGCGCCTTGGCTTCAGTACAGCTTAACCGCCCCCCCCTCCCCCCCCCTCCAAGTTCACCCAGCTGTAAATGGGTACCTGCCCTCTTTAGGGTCAGGGAAAGTAAAGCAGCGAGGGAGAGGAGATGGGCGCCGCCCTCAATATGCTGGCCTCTGGAGAAGCTGAGGTCTCTGACACCTCGCTCTCCAACGACCGCATAAGTTATACGAACACACTTAACCTTTACAGGCCTTTTAAGGCAGAAGAAAAATGTCTCCATGACCAATAGAATGTATTTGCTGGAGAAACTTATTTTCATGGTAACATTGTTAATGTAGCGCTTCAGATACAAGTTATCTTCCGTACAATGCGTGGCCAATATACCCTAATATTGGTCATGTGTGTTCGATTCGTAATCTTGTGGGGCGGGGCGGGGGAGGGGGGAGGTTGTTTTGGTTGGAGTTGTTGCTTGTTGTTGGTGATGTGCAAAATCCACTTTTGTTAGTGTTTGTAGAATCATTATGAATGTTCAAGCATTGTCGGGCCTAAGTGGCCCCAAAATAAACTCGGTGTTCCAAATTGTTGCCGTTAGATGTTTTACCTGCAAAGAATGGAATGGTTTGCTTGAGTGTCCACTTTAGTTTTGGATTTTAGATTTGTTGTTTCTACACACGCAAAAGCTGCGGCGACATTTATTTTTTGGTTTTGTTTTTTTGTTTGACATGGTTTTAGACGTGATACTGGCATTGCGAACGCCCCCCACCCCACCCCACCCCACCATACACATGCTCATTATTTTTGTATATACCCTCCCCATCCCCCACGCGCATGTGAGTTGTCTCTTTCTCACTGTCTGTCCGTCTATTCATCCATATCTTTTTTTTCCATCCCTCACTGCTTTAATTTGGTGCTTTACTCCCCCTCTCCCCTCTGTCCGCCTATTCATTCATATTTCTTCCATCCATCCCTCACTGCTTTATTTGGGTGCCTCCCTGTCTGTCTGTCTGTCTGTCCCATTCATCCATATATCTTGCATCTTTTCATCCAACCCTCACTGCTTGATTTTGGTGTTCCCCCCCCCCCCTCCCCCCCCTTCCTCTGTCCGTCCGTCCATCCATACCTCTTTCTTCCAGACGTCACTGCTTTCTTCTTTCTTCTGTTTTTCTAGCCGCTCTGTCTGTCTCCCCATTCATCCATATCTAGGCTATCCCGTTCCCCCAGACATAGTGTCAGCAGATGTAGTCGTAAATGTTGAACTTTGTGAAACAGGTAAGGTAGGAACGTATAGCCCAGCCGTGACAGTTCAAAAAAAAACAAAACAAAAAGACACGCGAAACTGCCCATGGGGGAATATTGTCTTGTCTAGTGTTTGGGGGAAAGCTAACCACGCCTGTTAACGCGCTTGCGTGCGCGTGCGCACACACACACGCACGCACACACGCACGCACAGCACACACACACACGCACACACACGCACGCACACACACACGCACACACACTTTCTCTCTCTTATTCTTTCTTTCTCACAACACACACACACACACACACACACACACACACACACACACACACACACACACACACACACACACACACACACACTCTCTCTCTCTTCTCTTTCCCTCATTCCCTCATTCTCTCTCACTCATTCTCTCTCTTTCTCTCTCTCTCACATAACACACACACACACACACACACACACACCACACACACACACACACACACACACACACACACACACACACACACACACCCAAACACAATACACAACACGTCGCATCCCCCTACACTACACAACATAACACACAACACAACACAACGCACACACACGCATCACCACACCACACACACACACACACACACACACACAACACACACACACACACCACACACACACACACACACACACACATCACAAACCCCCCTCCCACACACACACACAACAACAAACACACACACACACCACAATACAACCCTCCCCCTCACTCACACACAACAATAAAACACACACTCCACAATACAACCCCCCCCCCCTCCATCCCCCCCCCCCCCCCCACACACACATACCACAACACAACACAACACAACACAACACGGCACACACACACACACACACACACACACACACACACACACACACACACACACACACACACACACACACCACACACACACACACACACACACACACACACTACAACACACACACACACACACACACACACACACACACACACACACAACACACACACACACACACACACTACACACCACACACCCAAAACACACTACAACACCACACACACACACACACACACACACACACACACACACACACACACACACACACACACACACACACACAGCAGCAGCAACATTACTTACTGTTCAGCGCGTATCCTTGATAGATGGGCTATCTTTCCGCTTGACTGCGCGGTCCTAAGGCAAGCTAGCCACTGTTGCAATACATTTTATTATCGTCATCATCATCATCATATGCTCTCTCCTTCCTGGCCTTGCTGGCTCCTAGCATGGGATTGTCCTATGTCTGCATCCCTTCCAACCCCCCTCCCCTCCCCTCCCCATCATTTTGTCAGTGTGTCACCATCACACAGACACAGACAGAGAGAGAGAAGTTGGAACAAGCGGTTTGTTGGGATGGAGTGTGTTAAGCCTTCTGTGGATGGAAAAGTTTTCGTCGATCTGTGTGAGACCGAGTGAATGTTGTAGTTGACATTTTGTGTGTGTGTGCCTGTGTGCCTTTTTTCGAGGAGAATGGAATAAGTACTCGAGCGCTTTTGTTGTTGTTGAAACATCCAGTTCCCGTGTGTATGCAGTTTTGTAACTGTTATCATCCGCTCCCACCGGCAGACACTGGCCTACTCTTTCAAAAAGCGGAACAGAGTTTAACGAGTGCTCAAGATGTTTTGACAACTGGAGCACATTTTAAAAAAAAAAAGAACTTATTATACTGAGCAGAATGTTGTAATACAACACAGTATGAAAGCTAATACCGTGAAACGAGACTATATAGTACAGTTTTGACAAGAGTTATGATTCTTTCATCTCTCTCACAACGTATGTTTGATTCAGAGCTTGTTACGCCTATCACGACACTTTAAACAGAAGCGTTAAGTTAGAAATAGATAGTTTATAATTGTTATTGTCATTGTTAGCCTAAAAACAGTGTATTTCTGCAAAAAATGGTAAATTTTGATGACGTGTTTACATCATGTGGTGCTGTAATGGTGTTAACAAAGCAAAACTTCAAAGTTCTTCATGGAAACGAAGTGTGCTGTATGTAGTTTTGTATTTATTGACATTCTGTTGAGTTTTGAAAATGGAGTGAGGCATACTTCAGTAGTGCCAAGAAAAAGACTTTCCAATTTATCATTCAACGTAAAACTCGTATACCGGCCATTTGAGAAGCGTGGATGAAAAAAAAAATCAATGGAAGTTTATTCTACAGTATAGACCTCGCCAAATTTCGAGAATTACAAACAGACATTTTGGACAAAAAGGACAACAACCTACTTCATTTTAACCTTGTTCATGAATATTCTCTAAATGTGTGTTGAAACTACCATCTTCACACTATTATTGACGACTAGTTTACGGATTGGTTTGTGTGAATGCAATAAAGATTGTGTTTAGTAAAACAAAACAAGAACTAACCAAAAAAATCTTTATTTTGATAAAAGAAAAGCAAGAACGGACATTGTTGCAGCCTTATTGGTTGAAAAAACCCAACAACAAACCTCCACCCGGAGACATTTCCCATAATTATGCCAATGGACAATAAAGGTTGTATAATATTGTATCCTCGTATCACCACATACGGTTACGGATTCATTTGGTGAGAACACACCACTTGCGAGGATAAACACACAAAAAAATCGTACTAGGACAACCATTTAATAGTGTACACATTTGAATTTCTT
>CM054134.1:73073893-73086393 GCA_028751875.1 Rapana venosa | reverse complement strand
ACATCTTGCGCACAACGTTAAATCCTGTTCCGCTTTTCGAAAGAGTAGGCCATTGTGTGCCGGTGGGAACAGATGACAAAATTGACAAAACCGCATACACACGGGGACTGGATGTAAAAAAAAGCACCTGAGTGCTTATTCCATTATCCTCGATATAAAATAATAAATAAAAATACAATTAAAAAAAAAGTCATCTTAGCGCTTTGATTTGTTGCTTTACAAGATTCAGCGCTATATAAATTCCATACATTATTATTATTATGGATAAATATAAACCTCAGCGTACCGTATCTAAGCATAACACCATCAGAATGTAGACCCTGGTGCTTTGCTTACATCAATAATGGACACAGCTTTTTATTCTGGGCCGGAAAGTGTTTGTTAGAAGTACAACCCCCACCCCCTACCCCCACCCCCAATGTCCAGTAGTTTAAAGATGACATAACAGACATTGGTATGAAGTCGAAAAAAAGTTTTTGAATATAAAACCATATCTGATTTTTTTTTTTGGGGGGGGGGAGGTGGGTGGGGAGGGACGAGGCTTAGGAGGTCGAGGGAGGGGAGGGGATGGGGATGGGATGGGAGGACGAAGGGAAGGGAAGAATGGGAAAAGGGTGGGGGAGAGGAGGGGAGGGGAGGGGGGAGTGGACCGATGGAAAGGGCGCGGAACTGGAGATCTGGTGATTATCAAGTAAAGGCGCGGTTCATATTGCCTCTGAGCTGTTGCCGAGAAGCGATATTTTTCCTTCTAGAATTTACGTGGCGATAGTTCCGACCACACACACGCGCGCGCGCGCGCGCACACACACATACACACACCGCGCGCCGGCGCGCACACACGTACACACAAACACAGATGGATAGACATAGATAAAAACTCGGGCGGGGAGGTAAGGAGGGAAAGAGAGAGAGAGAGGAGAAACAGACTCCAAGAACAGACATTGGCAGGCAGACAGGCAAAGATAGAATTACAGAGAGACAGACACACAGACGGGCATACATGTATAGAGATACACACACGGGGGCGGGATGGCCTAGTGCTTAGAGCGTTGCCCTCGAAATATGACAGACAACCAGGGTTCGAGCCACCACCGAGGCACCTGCTCGAGGGGACATTTTCCCCTGGAGTTAACATCAGTGATGACTCCACTCCACTCCCAAAAAGTCCTTCGGATGAGACTATAAACAGAGGTGCCGTGTGCGAACTCGGCGCAGAACATCTTGCGCACACGTTAAAAACTCGTTTCGCCTTTTGAAAAGAGTAGGCCACAGCGTGGCGGTGGGAACGGATGACAAAATTTTACAAAATTGCATGCACACTGGTGTGGTGTTTAGAGATATCAATCCAGGAAGTTGGAATGCGGCTAGATCAACGGGGTAAGGGGGTGGGGGTAAACGATCGCATTGTATGCAAAATCTCACGTTTGGTGAACCTGGGAGCTCTAGCCGAGGATGAACCCGTATCCCCCCCCCCCCCTCACCCCACCCCACTCCTCAAACAACTCCCAACACTCCAACACCACCCCAACCACCAAAACCCACAACACACACACACACCACACCACGCACGCACGCACGCACGCACACGTACCATCTGAAAATAAAAGTTTGACTTGACTTGACTTGACTTGACGCACACACACGCACATACTCTCTCTCTCCTCCTCTCTACTCCTCTACTCTCTCTCACTCTCTCAACCACCTCTCATACTCTCCTCTAGGATATGTTTCTATTTGAACATTTGAAAATTCTAACACACCTGCATTGAAGTATTTCTTTTACGTTACATTGTTACCACGTCCTTTTCGTTCCCTTCACTTGTATTGTGCCCAAGCCAAAGTACAACTAAATGTTGAATTCAGAGAGTTCAGAGTTCTCTCTCTCTCTCTCTCTCTCTCGTACACCATACAGACACACACAACACACGATGCAAGCACTCACGACACCCCCATCACCACACACCACCACACCACAAGAAACATAGATTGCATGCATGCATACACAATTACCTACCTCCTACCTACCTCCTACCTACATACACATACATACATACACACATCACACAAACACACACACACAACACACACACACACACAAACACACACACACACAACACACACACACAACAAACATAGATGCATGCATGCATACACATTACCTACCTACCTACCTACCTACCTACATACATACTACATACATACATACTACATACATACATACATACCATACATACATACATACATACTACTACATACACTACATACATACATACATACAACACATATCATACATACATACAGACAGACAAACAAGACAGACAGAACCAGAGACAGACAGACAAACAGACAAAAAAACAAAGATAACGATTTTTAAGCGACGCCTGCCCGCAGGCAAATCCGAATTAATCATGACAGTCGTGAGAAAGAACAAAGGGGAACCATCCCTCCCCCTATTCGCCCCTCCACCCCCCTCCCTACAAATAATAAAAAGCCCAAATCCCAAAACAACCAACAACAAAAAACCACCCTAACAAAAACAAACCAAACCAAAACAAAAAACCACCGACCAACCCCGAAACACTCAATCCATCCCGTTCGCCCCAACTTTACAATAAAAACCAAAAATTCCAATGCGGCTTTCCTATGTGATCCAATATGCAACAGCTGTAACAGCTCCCTGCTGCCCCTAGGGACACTCACAGCTCATTCAATCAGTCAATAGGTATATGTTTGTTTATAGCCACGCCGACCACCAAGGCCATACCAGGCCTGGACTGTCCCCTATGCTGTGTTTGTTAGGCTTAGTGGTACAAGATCTATACGATTAACTGCAAGACTCGCAGAAAACAATAGTATCTATCTATCTATCTATCTATCTATCTATCTATCTATCTATCTATCTATCTATCTATCTATCTATCTATCTATCTATCTATCATATCTATCAATCATCGTCTGTCTGTCTGTCTGTCTATCTATCTATCTATCTATCTATCTATCTATCTATCTATCTATCTATCTATCTATCTATCTATCTATTTATCTATCTATCTATCTAATCTGTGTGTCTGTCTGTCTATCTATCTATCCATCTCTATCTATCTCATCATCAAACATCAATCATATCAATCAATCAATCAATCAATCATCAATCTTCTTCTATCTATCATCTATCTATCTATCTATCTATCTATCTATCTATCTATCTATCTATCTATCTATCTATGTCAATCATCAATCAATCATCAATCAATCAATCTATCTAACTATCTATCTATCTATCTATCTATCTTTCTATCTATCTATCTATCTATCTATTTATCTATCTATCTATCTATATTTGTCTTCTGTCTATCTATCTATCCATCTTCTATCATCATCAATCATATCAATCAATCAATCAATCAATCAATCATCAATCGATCAATTTCTATCTCATCTATCTATCTACATCTGATCTTTGTCTTGTGTATTATGTATGTATGTATTCCATGCTCATCAATCGTCAATCAGATATCGTCATGATCATGTTTTGCTGGGTCTTAATAGTCTTTCTATTATATTTAGTTCTGTGTATGATTATGTCTATCTATACTGTCCTGCCTGCTCTTCTGTCTGTAGTCGTATGTTTGTCTGCCTGCCTGTTCTGTCTGTCTGTCTGTCTGTGTCTATGTACATGCTCAAACGTTCACATTTCCAAATGTACCAGATTACCTACACATCACAAGGGGCTTACACCTTGGCGGTCTCTTGGCGCTGGTGCTGTGTGTGATGACGATGTGCGTCACCAACTGCCGACGTCAGCATCCGGGTCCCAGATCAGATGCCGCCATTGCTGTTTTTGCTTTGGGTTCTGGTAAATGAGTCTTGTTTTTGAATTTCACCGTGTTTTCTCTCTCTCTCTCCTCTCTCTTCTCCTCTCTCTCTCTCTCTCTCTCTCTCCCCGAAAGCTGTATCGTTTGTCTGCCTGTCTTTATCACCTTGGGGTGTCTTGTCTTGCTGACTGTCACACACCCTCTGTGTTTTGTTGGATTCTTTTACTCAGGAGATTTGTCATAGGTTTTGATCCCATGGGTGTTGGTGTGTTCTTTTGTTTGCTTCTGTCTGTCTGTATATCTGCTTTTCTCTGTCTGCCCGTCCCTCTCTCTGTCCTAATTCCCCCCCCCCCCCCCCCCCCCCCCTGTGCCTGTCTCTCTTTTGATCTCCAATCCTCTTCCTCCTCCTCCTCCCTCTTTCTCTCTCTCTCTCCTCACTCACTCACTCACTCTCTCTCTCTCTCTCTCTCTCTCCCCCTCCCATCACTACCTACTCACTCACTTCCACCACACAAATAATAATAATAATAATGATAATAATAATAATAATATCATTACAAACATCACAATTCTGTTTTGTTTTCCCCCACTACGCGCAGCCTTGCTGAGCATGAGCGGGCCCATGGTGTACCTGGTCTTCACCCTGGAAGACGTCCAGCACCTGCCCCACCTCCGCTACGACTGGGCCTTCGCCCTAAGCCAGGGGGCCTCAGGATTGGCCCTGCTGTCCTCTCTCCTCCTCCTCTTCATCACCTGCTCCTCCTCCTGCTGCTGCTGCTGCCGCTGCCAGTGTGCCTCCTCCAGCTCTCCCGACATCAAAACAGACGACACAGCAGCCCTCAGCTGGTGGGATGACGGTCAGACCGAATCCAGGATGACCACACTCCGTCGAGAAGATCTCGCCACCGGGATGAACGGTCCTTACATGGTCTCCAGCGACGATGCTCGCCGCCTCAGCCGCAGCCAGGACGACCCGCTGTATTGCAGGCCTGGCGACGACTTTGGCTCTTCGCGGCACGTCCTCTCTGCAGAGGAGCTGGAGCGTGTGTACAGGGGTGCGTCTCCGAGGCAGGGGCCGGGCTCTGGGCGGTATCTGTTCCCTGTCGGCGGTGAGGTCCGCTTCCCCAGGGTGTACGAGAGTCCTCAAAGTCGCAGAGCTGACGCGGGTGGCGGGGATCTGCTGAGCAGCTGGAGCTGGCACGAAGGGGTGGACAGGGGTATGGGGGAGTACACGGGTATGGGGGAGTACACGGGTATGGGGGAGTACTCGGGTATGGGGGAGTACACGGGTATGGGGGAGTACACGGGTATGGGGGAGTACACGGGTATGGGGGAGTACACGGGTATCGGGGAGTCTCCGCTGTGGGATGGAAGGGCGCAGGGTGGGGTGTTGTACTACGGAGGCGGCACCGTCAGGTCCTCTCCGCTGTCAGACCATGGGGACCCTGCTCTACAGCTGGGTCTGTCCGGGACCAACCTCCCGCACGACCCGTCGCCATTTTTGTTCCCTCGAGTGGTCCTCCGCGGTTACTATGAACCGGGTCATGGTTATGCTCAGTATGTTATGAGGCGAGGAGACAACTTGGAAGAGGGGAGGCTGGGTTAAGCTGGAGGAGGAGGAGGAGGAAGAAGAGGAGGAGGAGGAGGAAGAAGAGGAGGAGGAGGAGGAAGAAGAGGAGGAGGAGTGGGTTTGGTTGCGTCAATCGAAAGATCGAATTACAGGAACCCGTTTTGGAAATGTCAAATGTACTAGGAGCATGCCGTGGAATAAATTTTTGAGCTGGATGGAAAAATAGAGCTAAATACTATGGTTCTTCACCTGTGATAGCCGTGAAATCGTTGAAGATTGGAATCTAGACGACGCTGAATGGGCTACATGTGAGGATTGTTGAGATCTCTCGGGTCAAACGAACATGCACATTTGCCTTTGCCCTTTCGTTGTTATAAGCATGCAGAAGATAGAGCATACATATCGAAGATTCGGTCATTTGTGTCCGGACAATGTGTTACGCAAACACAAAAATACCCAGCATGCACTCGAGGCTTTACCAGCGCACAGGTGACGTGATGCAGTTGGTCAAGCATCCTTAGGTCGGTTTCGTGCAGATGTCATGTCTTGTTTCTGGATCGTTTGACACAGAATGACTTCCTTCATCTTCACCTATCCTGCAGTCCCATGGATCGTGGGGGCACCAATGAAGATTTTGCAACCAGCTTCCTCCTCTCCCCGTGGTCCTCTGCTTTCTGTAGCAAATCGCTCCACTCAAGACCAATCCACTCTCTGATATTGTCTTCCCATCGTTTTACACGATTCCACCTTGTGAAAGTAGAAAGGGGAAAAAGCTAACACCAGGATGAGGGGGTGCAGTGGCCTCTTGGTTAGAGCGTAAATGGCATGAATTAACGGGAACTGGGTGAGCGGGTTCGAGTCTCTGCTGAGATGTAATTTGGAGGGAAGTTTTCCTGTAAAGATGACATCGATACTGACTCCACTCCCCTGAAAGTCTTTCGGATGAGACTGTCGACTGAAGCTACGTGTGTGTGAATCCTGTGCACACGGTAGGACTCCATTCGCCTTTTGCAGAAGAGTAAGCCAGCTATGCTGGTGGGATAGCAGTGCCAGGATGACACCAACGTGCCTTGCATGCATCCTGCTACCTCGAGAGAGATGGGCTCCACCATGTTCAACTCGCCCGCGACACACTGCTTGAACAGTTCAGGTCATGGCCCCAACGACTCCTCAAGGAGTTAATGGAGAAATCAAGTCCCGTAGAACCAGGACACAGTGACAGCCAGAATACAGAGGTCAGTGTGCGATGCTGTAGGTCATTAACAACACGACACATTGTAACATCAAATCTTGATGTATGAGTGAACTTTATGAGAGTGTGATGGAGTAGATTTATTTTGTTCATAGGTTCATTCACTCCTTCATAATCATAATACTGAGCCCAGGTTTGTACTGTAAAAGGTAAATGGTAAAGGTGTCCCATAACCTATGTGGTCGTAGGGGAGCGAGGCATCAGAGACCTCAGGTTCTCCAGGGGCCAGCATATTGAGGGCGGCGCCTATCTCCTCTCCCTCGCTGCTTTACCTTCCCTGACCCTAAAGAGGGCAGGTACCCATTTGCAGCTGTGCCCCTTTGTACTGTACATGAATGTTTATGTTTATAAGAAAGATTCGTTTTTGGAATACGTTTGTATGGCGTGTAACAATGGTTCATTTTTGAAATAGTTGTGGAAGACAAAGAAAAAAAAGAAAGGGAGAGAGAATATTATGCAGTGTTATACAACGCCGCATATGCTTGATGATTCTCACATCTATCTCTGGAGTGATTTTGTTCTGTAGCATTGCTAAGAATTGACTCCATACCTTGATTGTAGAAAGTTGTAGCGAGATTTTTTGCGTTTGTAGAAAATTGCTGTAAAATGTAGAGCATAATATTATGTAGAAAGCTGTTAGGCTGATTATGTATTTTCTATTTCTTTGTACATGTTCTTGCTGGGGTTTCTTTGTTTCGTTTTTTTGACAAGTAAAGTAGGCTTGCGCGTTTGTCTCTGTTTGTTTGTTCCTTTTTTGTGGTAAATATTCTTTTTATTTTCTTGTACACATTCATATCAAGAAGAAGCAAGACTGGTGATAAAGTAAATAAAGATAAATCCATACAGCCATTATAATTTTTGTAGACGATTATTTGTTATCTGCAAGCAGAAACGCTGTGGGCCTATCCTGCTCTGAATCAGTCTTCTAAAGTTTGCCTAACATGGGATGCAAACTACAACAACACGTAATATATGCAAAAATCACTGACAGTTTTATTTCATATTGAGAACCTTCGGGGCAACAAACACTGTATCCTTCAGGTGTATGTTAATGACAACTTTCAGGCCTCAGTGTCATGGTCAGCATGTGATGAATACATTTGGCGGCAGCTCATTGAAACTAAAAACATTGAGGGGGGAAACTGAGTTTCTAAATCCAGTCAAACGTTTATCCTAGTGAGGGTCATATCTTGAATAGTGATGGGGCTGTTACCGAAATCCCCTGTGTGAACGTACGCATGACATCTCGAACAAAGGTTAAAAACCCACTCATCTTTCCCAGAAGAGTACGGCAGCTATAGCTAGCGGTTTGGAGGACAAGAATATGCCAAGCATGCAATCTATGACGTGAAGAGGTTTGGGCTCCGGCTGGACTACCTTAATTATTAGGACACACTGCCCATAAGGTTCAAAGATTTCTCAGGGAGTGAAGGAAGAGAGGTATGGGTGGGGGAAAGGGGGGGGGGTAAGAATACAGAATAATCTGATATATGATTTATTCCTGTTGCCGAATATATTCTTATTGACGGCTGTGCAAGTTCACTATCAGAGTTTTTTGTGTACACCTTCAACGTTTTCAAAGCTTTGCTTCTTTTAGTGCTCAATTCTTCAACGCTGGCTTGTGTACACATGTGTGTCCAGGAAGGATAAGTAGCTCGGGGAAGAGTAGGCCAATGTGTGCCAGTCGAAACAGATGACACACAATTTACAAAACCGCATACACACGGGGACTGGAGTTCTTATTCCATTATCCTCGATATAAAAGAATAAATAACTAAATAAATAAATGAATAAATACTGTTAGACCTTCGGGTTTGTGATATATAGTCAGTTGAGGACATTGGTTCCACCACTGGGTCTCCATTAAGCCCTCTCTTCGAGGGACCTTTCCCCTTGGAATTAACTGTAGCTCTGATTCCCACCCCCCCCCCCCTCCCTCCCTCCCCCCCCCATCCCCAAAAACCTATTCAGATGAGACCTAACCTATAATATACCATTAAACTAGTGAGAGGAGTATCCTGAAAACTGGAAGAATAGCCCGAAATCCCATGTGTGAACGCATGCATATTGAATATACCTTAAAATTCATAAATTTTTCCTAAACGATAAGCTAGCTATGGCGGTGATAGAAGTGAATTTTTTTGGGTGCTCCTCTGCTAGCGCTTGGAGGTTCACCAATGGTGAGATTTTTGCGTAATGCGACATTCCCCCCGAAGGTAGCCGCATTCAGGCATCGGGGCTGATGTCTAAACACGACAACAGAGTGCATGCGTTTAAAAAATGATATTGTCGTCCGGTCTTGCCCGTACGAATAGCATACTTTTCCGAAAAGGCAGAACGGGTTGTAACGTGTGTGCAAGATGTTTTGCTTGCGTTCATTCGCACACTGGACTTCAATTTGTAGTCTCCTACGAAGGACTCTTGTGGGGAGTGGAGTCAGTACTTGATACTAACTTCAGGAGAAAAACAACAACAAACAACTCCCTTGAATGGGAGTCTCGGTGGTGGCTCGAACCCCTGGCCTTCAAATCGCGAGTGCAACGCTTTGACCACAAGGTTATCCCTCCATTAGGTTGATATGAAAATACCCAGTTACAGGCTTGATGATCTAAACGACAATCTAAGGGTTGGGACAGTATAATATATATATCCTCATCCAGCCTGTTCACACATGGACAGACATTGTTACCCGTCAGGCAATATTTTCCAAATGATCAGTTCGCCTATCATCCTCCATACATTCATAAGAATACGCCCTCTTCCCTCAAGGGCACTGAAATTACAACACACCTACAATTATTTGAACGCGCAATGCTTCGTTAGGACGTAAAGAGCTGGCCCAAAAGTAAAAATTTGAAAGGACTGATTGTTTGGCTAGATAGAGAGGAGGAGTTTGTATAGAAAGAGAGGGAGTTGTTTAGAGAGGAGTTGTATAGAGAGAAGGAGTTGTATAGAGAGAAGGAGTTGTATAGAGAGGAGTTGTATAGAGAGATAGAAGGAGTTGTATTGAGAGATGGAGTTGTATAGAGAGATAGAAGGAGTTTTATAGAGAGATGGAGTTGTATAGAGAGATGGAGTTGTATAAAGAGAAGGAGTTGTATAGGAGTTGTATAGAGAGAAGGAGTTGTATAGAGAGAAGGAGTTGTATAGAGAGAAGGAGTTGTATAGAGAGATGGAGTTGTTGGCGAGATAGAAAGAAGGAGGTGACAGTGTAGTTTGGATTATATATTTTTTATTTATTCTTTTATATCGAGGATAATGGAATTGTATAGAGATGCAGTCTTGTGTCTCCTTTCTTATTGTCTGTCTCTCTTTCCCTCTCACAGAGGTTTGGCTTGTAAACTATAAAAAAATAAAACCCACAGCAAATGTTGAAGGAACAAGAACGAAAGAAAGAAAGAATAAAAGAAAGGAGGATTTTAAAAAGAAAAAAGAAAAAAAAGAAAGAAATTGCGAAAGAAAGACGCAAACAAAATAAACAAGCAGGCAGAAAAACAAAAACAAAAAACACACAAAAACAACCGAGAAACAAAGCAAGAAACAAAGGACTGCATGCATTCATGGGTGTGTCACGTCTTACAATTATTTTTCCCCTGTTCCTCTGCTAGTGCTCCGAGGTTCACCAATGGTGTGATTTTTCCGTAATGCAACCCGTGTCCCTCCCCCCCCCCCCCTCCATAATTAAGTTCAGCCCCGTGTCCCCCCCATCCCCCCCCCATCCATAATTAAGTTCAGCCGCCACATTCCGACTTCGGGATGATGTCTGAACATGACAACAGAGTGCATGGGTGTGTGTCTAGTCCTTCGGATGAGACTATAAACCGAGGCCCCGTGTTCAAACGCATGCAGAACATCTTGCGCACACGTTACATCCTGTTCCGCTTTTCGGAAGAGTAGGCCATTGTGTGCCAGTGGAAATAGATGACAAAATGGACAAAACCCGCATACACACGGGGACTGGATGTAAAAAAAAGCACATGAGTGCTTATTCCATTATCCTCGATATAAAAGAATAAATAAATAAATATACCACGACTTACGAGTGGTATACAACATCTCAACCCTTAAATCACCAGACTTTGGTTGTCGAGATTCGAACAGACATGACCCCAAGGGATGGACAGTACAAGCTCAGACCACTCAGCCCTATTGCGTGTCAAGGCTTGAAAGTCAAACTGTATCAGGAGTGGTATACAAATAGACAACATCTCAACCCTTAGATTCGAACCGACATGAACTTAAGGGATGGACAGTAAAACTTCAGACCACTCAGCCATATTGCGTGTCAAGGCTTGAAAGTCAAAGTGTATCAGAACAGAACTTAAAACCGGTAATTTATTCGTTCAGTAGTCCTCGGTTGGTATAGGGACTGTCGTTCCCGTGTGGGACTGGTTCAGCCACACTCGACGCTGTATCAGAACAAACCCCTGGAGGGCAACAACTCCATAGTCTTCCGAGACGGAAGGCTGCCTAATGAATCAAGTCATGGGCTACTTGATATTCACGACACACAGTCGGTTTGTAGAAATTCCTTCTGCCCCAGGCAGACAGTAACCATTCACGTCGTGAGACAGTCACGCTGTACACATGCTTGTGTTTTAGGCTCTGATTTGTTGAAATACATTTAATGATGTTTGTCTGTTATAGAACAGAAATATGTTTGATGATGTATCTTCTGTACACAACTTGTGCACGTGCACACACATACACAGACACACACAGACACACACAGACACAGACACACACAAACATGCAGACACACACAGGTGCAAGCACACACACGTATGCATGAATGCATGCACATATAATTATATATGCGCTCACACATGAATTCTTGCATGCATGTATTGCGCGCGCGCACACATACACCTCCGCAAACACACACACACACACACACACGCACACACAAAGTAGAAATCACAAACACGGGTTTGTAATATTCTCCGAAATAAGGCACAAAACTAAAACTAAAAACAAAACAAATAAAGGACACACAACAAAGATATCACAGTTTTGTTTTTAAGAAAATGCACACAGGTATACAAGACTGCATCATTTTATACATGATAAATTCCACTCTTCAACCTTTAAAAAAATGCATTTTTTAAAAACCAGCTTCTAGATATTGGGAGGGAGGGTGGGGGAATATAAGAAAATGTGGCAGTACATCTTAAATCGGTTTAATCTGATATACGAATAGAAACAAAGATTGCTTTGCTCATTTAAGGAGTGAATTACAGAGATAAACAATGAAAGGAAGGCAAGCAAGCAAACAAAGCATAACGAGAAACAACAACAAACAACCCCCCCAAAGAAACAAAAACAAAACGAAAGTGCAAACAAATCACTAGTGTGGTGATCAATGCATAGAACTCTATGCTGGCAGACCGCGGGTTCAAATCTCTTATGAGACAACAGTTTGTGAGGCTTTTTTCTGGCCGTGGCTGGCTTCTACCGACACTTAAGTACCCTTTGCTGAGTGTCTGTGTGTGTGTGTCTGCCTGACTCTCTCTCTTTGTGTCTGTCTGTCTGTCCCTTCCCCTACACCCCCTCTCTTTCACGCACAGACTTGACGCGCTCCTGCACATGTACAAACACGCACACACACACACACACACAGCGTGCACCCCCTCCCCTCCCCTCTCCACAACACAACAGAACACACCCACACACACATTCACACACACGCACCTCCCATCACCCCCCATCCCCCACAACACAATACACCACACCACTCACACACACTATCCATAAAGACAAAAAACCCCCACAAAATCATATAAACAAAGCTAAGAAAAGGACAAAAAATAACACAAGACAAAAACACACGAACCCCACAAAAATACAAAAGTAGACCTTGAAC
>CM054134.1:73051393-73058893 GCA_028751875.1 Rapana venosa | reverse complement strand
CTCTCTGTCTTTGTCTCTCTGTCTCTGTCTCTCTTTCTGTCTCTCTTCCTCCCCCCACCTCTCCCTCTCCGTTCTTGCATACAGGTATACACGCGCACGTGTGTGTTCGTGTGCGCCCATACATGCGTAAAGGTGTTTATGTCTGCAAGCAGGCGTGTGTGTGTGTGTGTGTGTGTGTGTGTGCGTGCGTGCGTGCGTGCGTGCGTGCGTGCGTGCGTGCGTGCGTGCGCTCTCTCTCTTTCTCTCTTTCAAACACACAGGGAGGTGAAGTAAAAGGTTAAGAGCATTTTAAGAAAGCCACTTAAGTCAATTAAACTACAAGGGTCTGATCTTTATTGATAACATTAACTGGGTGTATATTTTAACGAGAGAAGAGAGAGAGGATGGAGAGAGAGAGACAAAAGAAAAGAGAGAGGGAGAGAGAGAGAGACAAAGAGAGAGGGAGAGAGAAGGAGAGAGAGAGACAGAGAGAGAGGGAGAAGAGAGAGAGGGAGAGCGGGGAGAGAGAGAGAGAAAGAAGAGAGAGACAAGAAAAGAGGGAAGAGAGGGAGAGAGCGGGAGAGAGCGGGAGAGAGAGAGAGAGAAAGAGAGAGAGAAAACAGAGAGAGAGGGAGAAAAGAGAGAGAGGGGAGAGGGGAGAGACAGAGAGAGAGAGAAGGGGGAAAGAGATGAGAGGGGAGAGAGAGACAAAGAGAGAGAGGGAGAGAGAGAGAAGAAGACAGAGACAGAGACAAGACAGACCTCCCCGACGATCAAGAGGACATGATTTTGCCCAAATGACGAGGTTCATTTTTGACTTTCTTTGACATGCACCTTAAGCCATTACTTCATAGCTGAATGTTTTATAAAGCCTGTCTATTCTGTCTGCCTATCCCCCCAGAAGATTCGGCAAAGAAAAGAAAAAAACAGAAAAAAAAGAATCGAAAAAGCTGCCCAAAAAAAAGATGGTATAGAACTCTAGGCTTGTCACCTTTAGTGGTTACAAGTAGGGGAAACACAATCTTACAACAACAACAACAAAAAGAAAAAGAAAACAAAAGGAGCAATGTTTTCGTCTATCTGTCAATTGTGTTAAAGATGATGTATGTTCGTTTGTGCGGGCGTGCGTGTTGTGTGAGTATGTGTGTGTGTTGTGGGGTGTGGTTGTGAGTATGGTGTGTGTGTATGTGTGTGTGTTTGTGGTGTGTGTTGTGTGTGAGTGGGGTATGTGTGTGTGTGTGTGTGTGTGTGTGTGAGTGTGGTGTGTGTGTGTGTGTGTGAGTGAGTGAGTATATGTGTGTGTGTGTGTGATATGTGTGTGTGTGTGAGTGAGTGTTGTGGTGTGTTGGGTTATTTTGTGTGTGTGTGTGTGTGTGTGTGTGTGTTTGTTTTTGTGTGTGTTTTTTTTTTTGGGGGGGATGTGGTGTGTTTTTTTTGTTTTGTTGGTTGGGTTTTTTTTTTTTTTTTTTGGGGGTGGTGGTGGTGGGGGTGGTGGTGTTGTTTTTGGAGGAGGTAGCTAATTGGTTAGGACGTTGAACTGATATGACGATAACTGACCCAGGGTTCAAGTCTCCACTGAGGTGTCTGTTCTTTCTCTGGGGTTGATGGTACTGGTAGCAACTTCATTTTGTACTGAACTCCTGCTGATGACATTGTAAACCGAAGTCCCATGCGCTAACCTATGCAGAATATCCTGCACGCACCTTAAAACCCTTGAGGGACGGGACAGCCTGGCGGTTAGAGTGATGCGCATTGCGCTCGTGATCTGCTGACCCGGGTTCTAATCTCGTTCAAGAGGATTTTTCCTCTGGAGTTAACATCAGTGTCCACTCCACTCTCCCCAAAAAGTCCTTCGGATGAGACTATAAACCCAGGTCCCGTGTGCGAAGGCACGCAGAGCATCTTGCGCACACGTTAAAACCTTTTCCGCTTTTCAGAACAGTAGGCCATTGTGTGGCGAAGGGAACGGATGACAAAATTTTACAAAACTGCATACACACGGGGACTGGATGTAAAAAAAAGCACACGAGTGCTTATTCCATTATAAGTGGAATAAACAAATAACGTTTTTACCCCCCCCCCCCCCCCTGCAAGAATACGTTAGCAACAGGCAGTAGGATGGATGAATGAACATACCCAGCATGCGTCCTGCTACATGGAGAGGGATGGGCTCCGCTAGGTTCTACCAGCCCAGAACACACATTGCCTTGAAACTATCAGTGCAGTGCCTCAGACACATCGACTCCTCAGGGAGTCAGGGAGACAGTAAGTTCAGTCAGAGTAGTTGTTTGTGGTAGTGATGGTCTCCTCCTTGTTGTATTGTTGTTGTTGTATTGTTGTTATTGTAGTTAGAGGTGGTGATGGTGGTGGTGGTGGCTGTGGTGGAAATGGCGGTGGTAGCTGTCTGCTTTTTGCAGTAGTAGTAGTAGGAGGAGGAGGAGGAAGAGGAGGAGTAGGAGCAGTAGGAGTAGTAAGGTAAAGGTATCCTATAACCTATGTGGTCGTACAGGAGCGAGGCATCAGAGACCTCAGCTTCTCTTAGGGGCCAGCATATTGAGGGCGGTGACCATCTCCTCTCCCTCGCTGTTTTTACCTTCCCTGACCCTAAACAGGCAGATATCCATTTACAGCTGGATGAACTGGGGGACCTGTATTGAGGCCAAGGCGCGCAAACGGTCACCCATCCAACTGGTAACCACGTTCGACGCTGCTTAACCTTGGCTGGGGGGAAAGCGAGTGCTCTCCCCCGACCACTGAGCTCTCCCGTCCCTTTGATTTATAAAATAATACGCTCTTAAAAATGGAATTATGGATACACGCGTGAATCTATTTCCGAAAAGCACATTATCATGACAGACCACGGCTAATAAAACGTGTTGGTGGGGGGGTCTATAGACCGTGCTTGATGGGGCGTGACATTGTACTCAAGAATCAGTCGGACCGATCAACCACGAAGTTATATTCTCGTGCATACCCCCGGACCGTCATGCTCCGTCAGTTACTGATGCAGAAAGCGAAGTAGCCAAGGGCTACTTTTATTAACATGTTGTTGTGCTCTAAAAATGTGATGTTGAGATTGTCTTTAGCCAAGGGGTGGGGAGGGGGGGTGGGGAGGGGGGGGGGGGATAGCCTGGTGGTTAGAGTGATGCGCTCGTGATCTGCTGACCCGGATTCGACTCTCGTTCGAGAGGTTTTTTTCCCCTCTGGAGTTAACATCAGTGCCGACTCCACTCCTCACAAAAGTTCTATGAGACTATAAGCCGAGGCCCCGTGTGCGAACACACGCAGAACATCTTGCGCACACGTTAAAACCCGTTCCGCTTTTCGGAAGAGCATGCCATTGTGTACCGGTGGGAACGGATGACAAAATTGACAAAATTGCTTACACACGGGGACTGGATGTAAAAAAAAGCTTATAAGTGCTTATTCCATTATCCTCGAAATAAAGAAAAGGAATAGAATGCTCTTAAATGTGATGTTAAGATTGTCTTCAGCCAAATGCTCTGACATGAATGTTATGTGAAACTGTCTTCACCCAAATCCCTTTGCACAACAACATAATTATACTCTCCTTCCTCGCCTGTCTCACCTGTGGGCATCACAGTGTTAAACACCGCACCCAATGACTCCCACATGATCTTCATTCTCCATGTGCTCTGGTCTTTACTGGCCCTGATGACTTCAGGGATTCTCAGGCCACAGGATTCGATGATGTTGCCTATAAGAGAAGCTGGTGGTCTGCCTTTTTTCCTCCCCTCCCCCCCCCCCCCTTTTTTTTTCCTCGGTCTTTTCTTGAAAGCCATTGTTCAAGAGATCCGTACCTTGGTTTCGTAGTGCATGGCCTACAAAGACCTATCTTAGTTCCCGTTTTTAAATTTTGTTTATTTGTTTATTAAAGACAATTAATCAATTATTCAAGACACATTTATTAAAAACCTAAGATTCTCCCCTCTTGTTCTATTTCATTTTATGTCTCTGCCCTCAACAGCCCAAACCCCATCACCCTGCCCGAGTGTACAACCTTTATGTGTGTGCATGGGTGTGCGTGTGTGTGCGTGCGTGCGCGAGCGTGTGAGTATACATTAGAATTTGTAAAAAAAACCCAACCTATTTATCGTAACTGGCTGCATGTGAATGAGTAGGATGAATGAAAGCGAACGAAAGCGCTTTGATTTGTTTTGCGAGATATAGGGCTATATAAATTCCATTTATTATTATTATCATTATTATCATCATTATGATTATTATTAAAGAAGTGTTCTTGTTATTCCCAGTTCGTATAGTGTGCTTTCGTGCTTTCGTTCTTTTGTCTGTCCAACTGGCTGTGCTGACTGTGCAGCCTTCTAACCCCCCTCCCCCCCCCCCCCCCCCCCCCCCCCGCCACCCCCCCCCCCCCCCCCCCCCCCCGTCTTCACCATCTCAGCTGCTTCGATTCTTTTTTTCATCATCTTTTCTTTGTGTCCAGGATTCACAGCCATAGAGCGTGACGGTTGATAGCAAGCATTTCATTAGTTTTATTTTCAGCTGGTAAGGAATGCTGCGATTTTTCCCGGAAGTTGTTTAGTTGGATCATTCTACTGTTAGCCATGTCTGTTCTTGTCCTTATGTCCTTGGTACATGATCCGCAATTAAAAGTACACTCCTATAGAAAATGTCAAAAACTTTGAATATCTGGGCTTTTTGGGTTGTTTTTGTAACTGAGCCGAAATATTTAAAGTCTTTGACGTTTTCTGTAGGAATTGACTCCTTTACAGGAGAAAAATAAAACACCACGACCGTCAGAGTATGGCTGCCTTTGTGGCCAGGTAGATTTCATCAGAATCACACAGGCAAACTCCTCATCCGGTGTGAAGTTACGCACTCACTGTCATTCCCGGGTGTGATGAATCAGACACAGGGCGTATTCTGGGTGATAAATAATAATAATAATAATAAAAATAAAAATAATAAATGGAGCTTATATAGCGCTATATCTTGCACAGACAAATCAAAGCGCATAAATCGCCTAAGGTGTTCAGCTGAGGAACGCTCCACACAGAAACAACATCTGATCTAGATCTAGATCTAATCATATACAGTAGCATTGATATCTTGAGGGTTTTTTCCCCCCTTACTGTAGGCCTATGTGTGTTCTTTTCTTGTCTTTATGTCTGTCTTTCTCTCCGCTCTCGTTTCTTTGGTTTTTTCCTCTGTCTCTGTCCCACAGTACGTTTAATTTTGTTTTGTTTATTTATTTTGATATCGAGGATTATGAAAAAAACAACACTCGTGTACTTTTTTTCCCCCATCCATTCTCCGTGTGTACACAGTTTTGTGAATTTTGTCAGCCATGCTCACTGGTACACAACGGCCTATTGTGGGCATGCGTGCGTGCGTGCGTGTGTGTGTATGTGTATGTGTATGTGTGCACACATGGGTGGGTACGTACGCACACGTGTGTGTGTGTGCACGCGCATTTTATTTTAAATTTTTATTTTATTCTTTTATATTTTATTCTTTTATATCGTGGATAATGGAATAAGCGCTTATGTGCTTGTTTGCATCCAGTCCCCGTGTGTATGCGGTTCTGTAAATTCTGTCATCTGTTCCCACCGGCACACAATGGCCTACTCTTACGATAAGAGGAACAGGATTTAACGTATGCACAAGATTTTCTGCGTGCGTTCGCACACAGGACCTCGGTTTATAGTCTCATCCGAAAGATGTGATGTACACTGCATGTGTGTGTATGTGTGTGCATGCATGTGCATGAGCATAGACTCAAGACTCAAGAATACTTTTATGTCTCAACTAGAGAAATTATGAGTGGCATTTTAAAATTACAATTACACAGCATGCAGTATTAAACAATACATATTAAGAAATAACACAGTATTTTAAAAGCCGACAACAATCTACGTCACTCACACACCTGCATCCCCCCCCCCCCCCCCACACACACACCCATCCACACACACACACTTACATACACACACATACGCATGCGCGTGCGCACGCACACACCAGTGAAGGTTAAGAGTAGAAAAGCAAAACCACAACACAATAATAATAATAATAATAATATTATGCGTGTGTAATAATATGCGCGCGCGCACGCGTGTGTGTGTGTGTGTGTGTGTGTGTGCGCGCGTGTGCGTGCATGCATGTGTGTCTGCGTCTGCACGCAAATGAGCCAGCACGCACACACGCGCACGTTTGTGTGTGCGAGCCCTGTGTGTCTCCCACACTTAAACGTTCATCTCAAAGGTCAACCTTTCACTGGGTGAATGAAGTCAAGTTGTTAATCAAGATCAAGAGGTAAACAAGAAAGGCTGACCAACTTCTATTCTCTCTTCTTCACCCACTGGAACACCCCCCCCCCCCCTCTTCTTCACCATCTGGAACCCCCCCCCCCCCAAAAAAAAAAATTCACCAAACCAAACTGGTAAGACAGGATTAGTTGTGACAAGCACTGGGGGACTGGAAACCAGAAACCCACGTGTAAACACTAGTGGGTGGGAAATGGGGGCATTCGTCCAGTTACCTCTCATTTTTGTTGTTGATAGTTTCCAATTTCGTGGTTGTTATAGCTTGTCTTGTTGTTGCTGTTGTTGCTGTTGTTGTTGCCGTTTCTGTGGCTGTTGTTGCAATTGTGTATTTTGTTGTTTTGTTTTGGATAATGTTGTTATTTTTGTTGGTTTTTTTTTTTTAAAGGTGTTATTTCTGTTGTCAATCACGCTTGCATTTATTTGATATTTTTTCGATAGTTTTAATATTGTCGTTGCTCATTATTGTTGTTTTTGTTGTTGTTGTTTTTGTTATTGTCCTGTTGTTAAAGTTGCTGCTTTTTATAATGTTATTGGCTGTGTTATTTTTCTTACTTTTCTATTTGTCAACGAGGAAGCATTAAGGGGTCACGCTTGGTACACACACACACACACACACACACAACACACCACACACACCACACACACACACACACACACACACAACACACACACACAACACACACCACACACACACACACACACACACACAGAGAGAGAGAGAGATATATATGTATGTATGTATGTATATATGTACATATGTACACACACAATGAACTGTGCGGCTCTGGTTCTTGTTCTTTTCTCTCGGGGGGGGGGGGGGGGGGGGGGGGGGGGGGGGGGGGGGAGGGGGGGGGCGGGGGGGGGGGGGGGGGGGGGGGACGGGTAGCCTAGTGGTTAGAACATTGCGCTGGCAATCTGACGACCCGGGTTCGATTCCCGTTCAAGAGGATATTTTCCCCTGGAGTTAACATCAGTGCAGATTCCACTCCCCACAAAAGTCCTTCGGACGAGACTATAAACCGAGGGCCCTGTGTGCGAACGCACGCAGAACATCTTGCGCACACGTTAAATCCTGTTCCCCATTTCGTAAGAGCACGCCATTGTGTGCCGGTGGGAACAGATGACAGAATTTACACAACCGCATACATACGGGGACTAGATGTAAAAAAGCAATAAGTGCTTATTCCATTATCCTCGATATAAAAGAACAACA
>CM054134.1:72993893-73043893 GCA_028751875.1 Rapana venosa | reverse complement strand
CGGCGACACGCTGAAGCAGGCTCTCGCGGTGAAGGCGGCCGTTGAAAGCAGGCAGGGTTTTGTGGGTCCTCCGCCCTATCAGGAGATCGTGCCGGACGTCAAGGAGGAGGCGTCCAAGACGGAGCGCAGAGAGGAGAACTACAAAGAGGAGAACTACAAAGAGGAGAGCTACAAAGAGGAGAGCTCTGCCGAGGACGACCCGAAGAAAGCTGCTGACCCAGCCCAGGCGGAGACTGACCAGACCTCCCTCCCTGACCAGTCCGGGGGTCCACAACCCGGCTCTCTTGCGGTGGACTTGACCATCGAGGTGCCTGACAACCTTCCCAAGGGTCAGTCCGCCGAGAAGGGAAGCCTCCCGTGTTCATTGTGGAGAAGGCGTTTCAGGACTGTAGCGGGGCTGGGGGCACCAACGAGGATACGGAGAAGTGAAGCAGAGAGGCCAGGCTTAAAAAAGAGTATGTAGTCATTACCAAGAATGGCCAACTCCGGTATAAAAATACAAAGTTGAGGTGCTTCTGTTTGGCTACACTGTAGTGGGATGCACGCTGATAAAATCTTTTGAAGTATAGAATTGGCAGTATGACATCAGGTGATAAGTTTTCTTTCTTTGTTTTGCAGCATTGTTGTTTCAATTCTTGCTCAAGATTCGGAACAATTTTAATGCTGAAATAATTTATTTTCCATGGCAGTTATTTTTGATAAACTTTTGACTTTAATTTTGGATTAAATGTTTTCGAGCTTGGTAGTGAGCTGCTGTCAATTTTTTAAAGAATGAATTGTTAACTAAAGCATTATGCATGTCAGATAAAAAGTTGGGTTACTTTAAGATTTCTTATAATTTTTGCATACAGAGGCGAGGTTGTAAACGTTAGCTCAATCAGTTGGTGAATAGTTCTTATTCAATATCTTTTTTTTCAAGATTACAAGGAACTACGCTCGACCGGATGATATGTATTATATTTTCTTTCACTGTAGTGGAAAAAAGTTTGCAAACGATATCTTCGTAACAAGTGGATCCAGTCTGTTGCCATTTCTAATAGACATTTTTTGGGATGGATGTGTTTATGGATTTATTGAGTGTACTCGTTTTGAATAGTTTCGGTTGGTCTTTTTTCTAGACCAAAGGAGTTTGTTATTGCTTTGCAACGAGGTTATTCAGTCACAAAGCATTTATTTTTATTATTTTTTTGGGTGGTGGTGGTGGTGGTTGTTGAGACTGAGGCAACTTTGTGTTTAGTTCGATGCGAATTTATTAAGTTGATACACATTTTTCACCGATATTTTTTGAGAGGCAGGTGAATTTATCTAGCTATCAGGAGGCTGAGTACGATAAAATGAAGTAATTTACAAGCAAATTTCACCATTTGCATTCATAGCGACGTTTGAATTCCATCTGAGGAAAAGGAATGCTACTTGTGTCAGTAAGAAAGAAATATATGTAGCGGATTTGCTTTGCAACATGAACATTATCAATGAAAAGATCTTGTTTATTATTATTTGTTTTGATTTTTCTATGCTTACTACTGACACAGGCAATATTGCGAACATACTAAAATGTTTGGTCACTTTGTTCAGAGAGGTATGTGCTTTAGTTGAATGATGTATTGTTTATTTTTTTCCCTCTCTAAAGTCATAGTTCTAGATCCGTTCTTCAGCTTACCGAATTGAAAGTTATTTATATTACTTACATCGATTCTAAATGTAAATTGTCATTTAACAGCTCTTTTTTGTGAGTTTATTGATTCGAAATGTGTATGTCAGCTTTTCTTTTTTTTGGTTAATAGTTAACTATTCATTGCATATATTGAATCATCTTTTGCATAAATTAAGCTACACATCTCGTTGCTTTCATTTTTGGGTAATATGTTTTTTCATAAAACATTCTATCGTCATGATTAGAATTGTTGTATTTGTCACTAAAGTTATGCATTAATTGTATTCGTACAACGTTTACGTGTTGTTGCTGGACGATCTATGATAGATGTAAATTCTCTGTAATGTCTAAGCAAATAAACAAAAAATTAATTGATTCATTGCATTCAGCTGGTTTGATGTTGTATGCATGCAGAATGGACACATGCATGCACGCACGTATGTATACAAGCGCGCGCGCACACCACACACACACACACACACACACACACACACACACACACACACACACACACACACACACACACACACACACACACACACACACACACACACACACACACACACACACACACACACACATACACACACACACACACACACACACACACACACACTCTCTCTCTCTCTCTCTCTCTCCTCCCTCCCTCCCTCTCTCTCTCTCCCTCCCTCCCTCTCTCTCCCCCCTCTCTCTCTTCCTCCCTCTCTCCCTCCTCTCTCTCTTTTTCAGTTTTTGTCCGTGTCTCTTCCTCTATCTCAAAAGATCTTTAAAAAAAAATCTCTAATCCCGTTCCCATTTCAGCATTTTTACTCCTACAGATACATTCATACAAAGATTAATGATGGACACTCTCTCTCTCTCTCTCTCTCTCTCTCTCTCTCTCTCTCTCTCTCTCTCTCTCTCTCTCTCTCTCTCTCTCTCTCTCTCTCTCTCTCTCTCTCTCTCTCGCACGCACGCACGCACGCACGCACGCACGCACGCACGCACGCGCGCGCGCGCGCGGTGGGAACAGATGACAGAATTTACAAAACCGCATACACACGGGGACTTGATGTAAAAAAGCACATAAGCGCTTATTCCATTATCCTCGATATACATGTATAAAAAGGAAAGAATAAAAAGTACACACGCACGCACGCACGCACGCACGCGAGTATCAGGTGGCACTTCTCTTATGGTGATGCGCTCCCCTTGGGGGGAGCAGCCCGAATCTCACGCAGAGAAATAAAAGCGGTATATAGTGCGATCCGATCCGATACGATGCAACACAGTACAATATGATAAATACAATATACGATTCGATAATTATAATATGGTACAATCCGATACAAATATACGCTACAATACAAAACAATATAATACAATGCAATAAATATAATATGACACTATATAATACGATAAAGTGCAATACAATACGATAAAATGCAATAATACATTTCGACGGTACAATGGAAACATTACGATACAGCTCAATTCGGTACAATACATGACGATACGATACAATACGATGTGATACAACACAATGCGATTGGATAATATACAATACGATACAATACAACACGATGCGCTACAATACAATATGGTATGATCCGATACAATATGATGCAATGCAATGCAATCCAATACGGTACGATAAATGCAATACAGTACAATATGATACGATACAATACAATATGATACAATATAATACACTTCAATACAATATGACACAACACAATATGATATGGAACAATATAACAACGCGGTACGGTAAAACGCCAACTACTCAGCTCAGCGGAGATTCGAACCTATGCCCCCTCAGAGAACTTCAGATCACGAGTCAAACCCTCTAAAGACTCTGCTTTTCTCTGTCCCCACTGCATAGTATCAACGTCAGCAACAACCTGTTTCTCTGCAGAAAAATGTGGCTGCACTACCAGAAGAGTAAAACCTACGGCAACGACATAGTTAGTTGTCCATGCAACATTCTGCAGATTAAAATGATTCTTATAGGAAAACAAATCCTGTTTGGTTCTTCGGTTAGAGCTCCAAGGTTCAACAATGGGGAGATTTTTTTTCGTATGCGACCGTTTTTGCCCACCATTAAGGTAGCCGCATTCCGACTGTTGGGATGGGAAAGCAGGTGGATTTACCGCAGGGAAAAGCAAAGCCAAAAATGACACTACTTTTAGTAGCAGTCTGTGCTCTCTGCAGGGAGAACAGCCTGCATTTTCACGTAGAGAAATCTGCCGTGACTGAAAGTGGTATACAATACAGTACAATATGATACAACACAATACGACACAGTATAATGCAATACAACAACATATGCGCGGACGATATAATACAAATACAATACAAACATAATACAGTGTGATACAATACAATACAACGTAATGTAGTGCAATGTAACGCAACGCAATGTGGTATTTATTTTTTATTTTATTTATTTATTTTTATTCTTGTAATTCGAGGATTATGTAATAAACACTCATATACTCTTTTACATCCAGTCCTTGTGTGTATGCAGTTTTGTAAGTTTTGTCATCCATTCCAACCTGAACAAATGGCCTACTCTTCTGAAAAAGAGGAACAGGTTTTAACATGTGAGCAAGATGTTCTGTTCTGCGTGCGTTCGCACACGGGACCTCGGTTTATAGTCTCATCCGAAGGACTTTCATTTGCACGTGCTACTCTGCTCCACACAGGATGTGACTTGACCTATTTCTTAACTTCTCGGGGAGTTACCAGAACACTGCAATGAATGTTTTTAGGCAGTGGAGCCCATCCCTCGCTAGAAGACAATTTGCATGCTGGACATATTCATGCCATCCAGCTCTGGCCTACTTGTCTTCGGTTGAGACTATAAACCGAGGTCCCGTGTGCGAACGCACGCAAGACATCTCGCGCACACGTTAAAACCCGTTCCGCTTTTCGGGAAGAGTGGGCCAGTGTGTGCCGGTGGGAACGGATGACAAAATTTACAAAACTGCATACGCATGGGGACAGGATGAGAAAAAAAAGCACATGAGTGCTTATTCCATTATCCTCGAAGTAAAAGAAAAACAAAAAAACAAAACAGACATACCTATATGTCTTGAACGTGTGCTCAGTATGCTAAGTGCACATTCGGACACAGGACCTCGGGGTATTTTGTTTGTTTGTTTTTGTTTTTTGGTGGGGTTTTTTTTCGTTCCTCGGCTACGGTTCTGAGGTTGACCAATAGTAAGACTTTGCACGTGCCGCCGTTTTCACCTACCATTAAGATAGCCACAATCCGACTTCAGGGATGTTGTTTGAACACCAGACCAGCGTGTATGCGTTTTTTTTATTTTAAATAAGATTGTCGTTTGTTCCTACCGGCACAATGTGGCCTACTCTTCCCAAAGGCGGAACGGGTTTTCAACGTGTGCGCAATGTCTTATGTGTGCTACCCACGGGGTCTCGGTTCATAGTCTCATCTGAAGGACTTTTTTGAGGAATGGAGTCAGTACTCAGCACACAAATCCAGCATAACTCAGTCAAGGGTCCAGGGCCCAGTGCTAAAATTGGCCCACCCTTTCCTTTTACCAAGTCCGAGTGTGGTCAGTTCCTGCTATGATCAACACCAGCTGGGCTGGGCTGGAATCGATAGCAGCTGAGAGGAGCTAAGAATGGAGAAAACTGACAGCTGTGGTGGTGGTGGCTGGATCCCCGGGACGTCAGAAGATCAGGAGCCACCAGGCTATCCCGCACCCGAACCCGGTTCAAAGTCTAATCTGAAAGGACTGGCAATGAAATGGAGTCAGTACCACTGTGAAGTCCAAAGGAAAGGCCCTTTGGGAATAGACACTCAGCAGAGACTCAAACATCTGCTCTCGGTTGCGACGTGGGGTATGTGGAATCCTCCTGATGGCAGGTTTCTTCTTCTTCGTCGTCGTCGTCGAACGCTCAGACAGAAACTTTTGGTCTCTGTCATATGAGCGAAAATGCGTTACACTGCCGTTAAGCGCCTAACAAGTTAGGCCCAGTACATTCAACTTCGGCATGGGAGAGAATCGTTATCTTTCAAGTCTTTCTGGGGGAAAAACGCAGGAGAATGGACCAAGAAGGCAGAAAATAGACGAGAATGAGGTGACAGGAAGAAAAGGAACAAGACAGAGGCAAAGAGAGGGATAGAAAAGAGGGAATTCCTAACACAGAATTTCTAGAAGGTGGAGGTGATGTATATACTGAAAGGCCATCGGCATCCCTACGGGGAAGAAGTCGGGTTTAATTTCTCTGCCCTATTGAGCTCTTCTGCAGCCAGGTACGACACTTCAGAAGCAAACTAAGGACAGGAGGTGGAAATGGGTTTATACCCATTCACAGCTACTAAGTTGTTCCACATCTTTCCTGTGTACATGATAGAGAGAGCTAGGTGGGTGGTCGACTGCCTTGCTCAAGAAAGTACTTCATACATATTTTGTCAACACACACTACACACCCATGCTCGCCACGCACACAGACACAGACACACACAGACACACACACGCACACACGCTCGCACGAACACAGACAGACAGACAGACAGACACACACACACACACACACACGCTCACCCAAGGGGGAGGGTGGAGGGGGTTGCAGCATGAACCACTGATCACCCCAACCCATAAGAGAAGAGAAAAAAATGCACTCACCATTCAAAATGTTCTCACTCCGCATACTTGTAAGTTAAAAAAACACAAAAACAACTCTGAATACACAAACAATTCGTCACTGCTCTACACCAATCTACCCCCAAAACTCTCTCTCACACAAGCCTCCTCAGTCACCGGATTTTTCTCAACCAACCCACACTAGGTGTAGAAAGATCCAAGATTCAAGATTTAAAAAAACAAACAACCCAACATCTACATCCCCCCAAAAAAAAAACCCACCAAAAACAACCCCAACAACCCACCATGGACGTCGACGAAGACACCAACACCACCACCACCAACAAGAGCAAGCTGTACAAAAGCGCCACGTTCCTGGTTCACCTGATGTACATGGGCCGCCAGAACATTGCCCGGACTCCGGCCATTCTCCAAGCAGGAATCCTCCTCCTCCACATCGCCTTCGTTCTCTACATCGTGGGCTTCGTCAGCCCTTACTGGGTACAGGGCGAAAAACACGAGTACAGGCACGACCTCTGGGGCAACCGGCTTGTGGAGGGGGAGAGGGCGGGTACAGGCGGGGGAAACTCCTCCTCCTCCTCCTCCTCCTCGCCTTCTGTGCAGGAGCTCCGGAACAGCACGCACTTCGGGGTGTGGGAGGAGTGCGTGGAAGTGGAGGGGGAGAGCGTCTGCACCATCTTCACGGAGGATGTCGGTATGGAACCTTTTCGGGGGGAGAGATGTTTGTGATTTTGTGTGTGTAAGTGTGTGTGTGTGTGTGTGTGTGTGGGGTGTGTGTGTTGTTGTGTTGTGTGTGTGTGTGTGTGTGTGTGAGTGTGTAGTTTAGGAGAGGAAGGTAAGGTGGTGGTGTGGGTGGTGGTGAGGGTGGTGGTGGGTGGGAGTGGAGTGGGGTGGAGTGGGTTTTTTAATGTTCTTCTGTGGATTAGAGGCTGAGTGTAAAATTTAGTTTGCATCTTTGATATTAAAAAAATATATTAGGGAGGAGGGGTTGGGTGCATAGTACTCAAAACATGCACGAAAATGATGATGATGATGATGATGATTGATGATGATGATGACGACGTCGATGATGATGATGACAACAACAGTAATAATAGATGCAATTTGTATAGCACAGAATCTTGTAAACCGACCAAATCAAAGCGCTTGCATTCATAATAGACACATGCATGCGACCGTGCATGCAAATGTGATTTGTTGTGGTAGGCTAATATGATAAACGTTTCCTCCGGTCCTGTGTCCTATTCCCTCCCACTCCCTCCACCCCAGGGATGGGGGGGGGGGGGGGGGGGGGTTACATGTCCTCTGTGGGAAAACATTTCCGATTATTTCCCTCTCTCTCCCATTTTCATATGTTTCAATCAAAGGTTGTGCAAGTAAAGTTTGTTTCGTCAATTCCGAGACTATCTTAAGAACACCAACAGAAAACCAGAAGATGACTAATATTCTATTTCCTTCTTCTTCTTCTTCTCCTGCAGACAGCGTGATCCTGATGTTTGCCTGTGTGGGGGGCTTCATTCTCTTTGGCCTCTGCTGCTGGTCCTGTCTGTCCTGCGTCCGCAAACCCAGGAAAGGCCGCTACTTCTTCATCGTCATCTCCGCTAACGTTGGAGGTATTGTATGGGTCTGTCAGGATGTTTGTACCGTCAGCGCCTTGGGTTTATCACAGTTCTTGATTAAACCATTGTCGCTGGGGGCAACAGCAAAGTGAGAGGCTGTATGATCAGTGGCTTTCCCACTCATGGAATACCAGCTTAGTCTTTAGTGATCGACTATGATTCTCTGACTAGGAGGCTTGACTCGCACAGTCCTTATGTGCTGCAGCCATGGGGGCTAGTTGGCCTTTGGAGAACATCTCCAACGCTGACTGTCCTTATGCCCACTTGGCCGAGAGAGTGGGGATGTACTGTGGGCAAGGCATCTCCACTATAATCAAATTTCTGCCCAATTTCCGAAACAGCAGCTGCCTCCTCTGCTGTTTTGGGGGTCATCGTCGAACACGACAGACTAACATACTGTGCACACGAAAATGATTTTTTTTGGAAGTCGTGCATATACGTGCAACTGCATACTTAATCCACACACACACACACCACACACACACACACACACACACAACACACACACACACACACACACACACACGCATGCATGCATGCATGCATGCTCTCTCTGTCAACGAGGACTGGAAGTAAGAAAAGAACATAAATGCTTATTCCATTATCATCGATATACAAGAATCTGTCTGTCTGTCTGTCTATCTGTCTGTCTGTCTGTCTGTCTCTACAATCACTTGTCTTGCAATAATATGCAGTCTGTTGCATCGACAGCCCACCTGGTGAAGGAAAGGTGATCAGTTTCTACCGGAAGTTTCCAGACCTGAGGGAGGAGTTCTTATCTCCCTTCAGCCTGTCCACTTTACGTATAATCACGTCACGTCACAATTTACAAAACCGCATACACACGGGGACTGGATGTAGAAAAGCACACGAGTGCTTATTCCACTATCCTCGATATAAAAGAATAAATAAATAAATAAAAATAAAAACAATCGACCCGTACCCCAATTTTTTTGTCTGTTGCATCTGTCTCGTCTTGTCTTGGCTTGGCCTATATTGCAATGCTATTCATTTGAATTGTTGACTGTTACATTGACGTTGCCTTCGGCTCGTGACAAGGTCTTGGCGTCACAATATGCACTCTCCTTTAAAAAGGGTAAAGGAGTCCCATAACCTATAAGGTCGTAGGGGAGCGAGGCGTCAGAGACCTCACTTCTCTAGGGCCAGCGTATTGAGGGCGGCGCCCATCTCCTCTCCCTCGCTGCTTTACCTTCCCTGACCCTAAAGAGGGCAGGTACCCATTTACAGCTGGGTGAACTGGGGGAACTGTACTGAAGCCAAGGCGCGCAAACGGTCACCCATCCAACTGGTAACCACGCTCGACGCTGCTTAACTTGGCTGGGGGAAAGCGAGTGCTCCCCTCCTTTAAAGAAGGAAAAACCGCTCTGAAGTCGGAATATGGCTGCCCACATGGCGATGTACGTGGAAAAACATTATTACACGCAAACCTCTTACCCAGTGTATGCTTACAATCTCCTCACAGCGATTCCCAGGTGGGATGAGTAAGGAAGGGTGCATGTTGTGGGTAGTCTCCAAGGGTGTTAAGCTGGGGAACATGCAAGAGCAACAGCAGCAGCAGGAGCAGCAGCAGCAGCAGCAGCAGCAGCAGCAGCAGCAGCAGCAGCAGCAGCAGCAGCAGCAGCAGCAGCAACAAATGCGTTTTGATTTGTTTGCTTTGCAAGATTCAACGCCATACAAATGATGATGTTGATGATGATTATGATGACGGATGCTGTAGCAAGAGTGGTTCAGACCCGTTCGACTTCAATCCCATGGGTCCATGAAGTCGTGAGTTCGAATCTCGGCGGCGTCTGGTGAGTTACGGGTGGGGATTTTTACCATCTCCCAGGTCACCTTTTAGAGCAGACCTGCCAGTGCCTTCATTCCCTTCATGTGTGTCTACATATACAGAAGATCAAATGTGCACGTTAAAGGTCTCGTAATCCATGTCAGCATTCGCTGGGTTACGGAAACACGAATATACCCGGCATACATCCCCGAAGTGGGAATGCGGCTACCTTTATTTCATGGTGGGCAAAACTGGTCGTATACGCAAAATATTTCCATTGGTGAACCTTAGAGTTCTAGACGAAGAACGAAATTAAAACATTGTTATTATTATTATTGTTGTTGTTGTTGTTGTTATCACTATTATTGTTGTCGTCGTCGTCGTCGTCGTCATCATCATCATCATCATCATCATCATCATCATCATCATCATCATCATCATCATCATCATCATCATCATCATCATCATCATCATCATCATCATCATCAAGCGTACTTAGAATATCATCAAATGCTAAGTCACCTGATTCACGACACTCACGTTAGCTGACCCACTGACTAACCCATAACCGGCACATCACGCCACGTCACGTCACGTCACACCACGTCACACCACGTCACGTCACATCACATCGCGTCACGTCACATTACACATCACACCACGTCACATCACGTCACGTTACGTCACACCACGTCACAACCCGTCACGTCACTCAAGTTAGCTGACCCACTGACTAACCCATAACCTGTACATCACGTCACGTCACAACACATCACGTCACGCCACACCACATCACATCACATCACGTCACATCACGCCACATCACAACACGTCACGTCACATCACGTCACGTCACGTCACGTCACGTTTCTGCTGGCAGGCATCTTCGGCCTGCTGAGCGTGGTGATGTTCCTGGCGGTGCAGGGCCAGCAGCGCTACTCCTGGGCCTTCGCCCTCTTCCTGGCCGCCTGTCTGCTGGAGCTGGCAGCCGCGGTGGTCTTCCTGTGGGGCATCCACAGAGCCCAGGCCCAGGGCGCCTTCCCCCTCCTGGTCGAGGAGACGGCCGACACCACCACCCTGCCGGCCATCGTGGTCACGGGGCCCACCCCTTCCAGGAAGGGTCAGGCTCGACCCGTGCGCGTAATCCACAAGAGCGCCGCGGTGAAAGGCCGTCCTCGGCAGTTGCAGCAGAGGCAAGAGGACCACGTGGACTTCATCGCCTTGGACATGGTGTCTGCGGTACCGGACCAACCCCGCGCAGGGAAGGAGAGGGAGAAGAAGATGAGGAGGAGGAGGAAGAGGAAGAAGAAAGATGAAGGGTTTTCCAGCATTAGCGAGAAGACCGGGCCTGTCGAGTCGCTTGCTCAGCAGGTCGCCGACTGTCACAAGGGTTATGTTAGCCTGAACCAGCTTCCTCCTCCTAGACCTCCCGCTGACACTAAACCCAGCGCATCCTCTCCTGAAGCCAGCCAACCTCTGTTACGGGCCACTCAGCAAGGCAGTTCAGGGACTGATCTTCACGAAAAACCCACCTCCGTTTACATCGATCTTACCGGGGCGAGTCCCACATTACCTTTCACACAGGCGCGTGGCGAGAGACCGGAAGAATTCCGAAGATCAGGAGAGCACTGTTGTAAAAGCGATGGCAGGCAAGCCCAGGGGAGGGGTTCATGGAGACCGCTGGAGCCTCACTCTTTCCACTTCGTGGCCGATGTGCATCAGTCTGATGACCTGGACGATCTCTTCGTGCTTTCATCCAGTAGGGGAGAGAATCCCGCGACTGACCTATTTCCGCTCAAACCCCTCACGCAGCATGGTCAAGGTCACGGTCACGGTCACGGTCAGGACACTCTACAAACGCTGGCGCCACAGCTCCCGGAGTCCTCTCCTCCATTCCCCAGTCGTCGATCCCGAACTGGCAGTTCTCTGGCCGGGAGTTTCAGGAATGTGGTTTGTCCGACCTCTACCCAGTCCCACGACCGTGACGCCTCGGACACGTCGTCTGCAGGAAAGCCTGGGAAAGCCGAGAGGAGGAAGAAGGACGAGGAGGAATCGGAGTACGTCAGCCACTACCCCGATACCTATTACCAGCTGAGAGGGAGCGCTGGGTACAATGTCTGACTGCGCTGAGGTGTTCTGCAGGCAGTTTTGACCAGACAGACAATCAACATCGTGAATGTTAAGATTTTGAATGTATGCGTGTGTGTGTGGAGGATTGGTTTACATGCATGATTCAGATGAGTTGGGGGGAAAAAAGACTGAAAGTAGGTTTCACCTGCTGATAATTGTAATTACTTTGCATGGTGGTGGTTTTTTTTTTTTTTATCTATTTAACTTGGTGGTGGACACAACAATCTCGCCATTTGTGAACCTCAGAGTTCTAGTCGAGGAAAGAGGAGAAAGAAAAAGTGTTTGACTGATTTCTTGATGAATATTTGTTCAGATTCGCTAGATGAATTAAAGAGGATTGAATGAACTCGAACTCGTATGTGACTGACAGTGTAGACGCGAGGATGCGGCACGTACGTATGTGTGTGTGTGTGTGTGTGTGTGTGATTGTGTGTGTGTGTGTGTATCTGTGTATGTATGTGTGTGTGTAGTAAGAAGATTTGTATGAATGAATATGTATGTATGTATGTATGTATGTATGTAGTATGTAATTGTGATTGATGGATGTATGCATGTGTGTATGTATTGTATGTAGTATGTAGTGTGTGTATGTCTGTATGTCTGTCTGTATGTATGTATGTATGTATGTATGTATGTATGTATGTATGTATGTATGTATATATGTATGTATGGGCGCGTGCGTGCATGCGCGCGCTAAGGTATTTGAATACCGTGGTTTGCTTTATGAGAGGTCTGCTGATAGTGGTATCCAGCTTTTTAGTTCATTCTACTGACGTGACCTCTGTCTTGCCTATACTAATCTTCACACCATACTGTTCACTATATGTCCATACGAAATATTTCCTGTCTTCGTTCAGGGTTCTTTGAACATTAACACTTAGCATCTCATTCCTGGCCTGTGAATCTTGTTTGCTGTAGTAGTTGGTACTTTCGTTCCGATTTGTTGAAACGAAACACTAAGGTGACAGAACGCAACCCTGTCATACCCCAGATTTTATTTGCAAACCAGTTGGGAAGTTTGCTTGGAGTCTTCACTTCGCTTTCAATTTTTGTTGTAGTTTCCTCTGATCTTGTCAAAGAGGTTCCCCTGTCCGCATTGTACTGTTCCAGTGCCATCAAGACGTCGTCTCTATCAGCCTGTCAAATGCCTTCTCATAATCTACTATACACAGACGCGATGGAGCTGCCTCTTAGAGTCTGTTTGCTTTCTTCTATGAAGTTGTCGAATAAAACCCGCTGAACAGTGATATGAACTAGGGGATCTTTAACGCGTATGTTTGATCTTTTGCACGTGTGTGTATATCACACACGACGGGTATTCAGGAGGTGGTAAATCTGAGCTATATCTTGTCACAGGGGATCGTAAAGAGCTTGAACTCTCTCCCCCACCCCCCACCCCTCCTCCCACCCTGTCCGCTAGACCACGAATGGTGGTCTGGGTGCTCGTCTTTCGGATGATACGACAAACCTGAAGCCCTGTGTGCAATATGTACAAATTATTAACCGCACGTTTAAGAACCCACGGCACAACGTCCGGTATGTGTTAAATAAGCCCTACTGGAACATGTGATGTAAAAACAACACCCATCTGTTAACAAATGGTGGTGTAGCTGTCGATGTATGCCAAATGAAGCCCATTGGCAGAAATGAGAACATTATACCACACTTAAAAAACAAAAATGAATGTTAGCCTGTCAAATTGTACAACACCTGACGATGCATCAATTATCAGCAATAAACACAATAGAATGAACAATGGTACACATACAATACAATGCAATACAATACAATGCAAGCAATACTGCAATACAACATTGCAATACAACACAATACGATGCAATACAATAAATACAATACAACATGCAATAGAATGCAACACAATGCAATACAATGCAATACAATACAATACAATCAATGCAATACAATGATGCAATACAATACAACACAATACAATACAACACAATACAATATCAACACAATACAATACAATCATACAATACAACATCAATACAATACAATTCAATACAACACAACACATACAATACAATACAATAAAACACATAACAATACAACACAACACATAACAATACAAACAACACAACACAGTACAACACAACACAAACAACACAAACAATACAACACAATTCCATGCAACACAACACAATAAAATTCAACACAACACAATACAACACAACACAAACAATACAACACAACACAACACAATATAAACACAACACAACACAATACAACACAACACAACACAATACAATACAATACTACTACTTTCGTTCCTCGGCTAGAGCTCCGAGGTTCACCACGATGGTGAGATTTTGCCTATGCGACCGGTTTAGTCCACCGTTATAGTAGCCGCATTCCGACTTCGGGGCCCCACAGCGCACAAATCCACTATCCCTCAGCCAAGACTGCTAAATTTAGTGCGTTCCTTCCTTTTACCTAGTCCACGTGCAGTCAGTGCCTGCTATAATCAGCACTGGCTGGTCTGCATGCGATGGAATGGAATGGATAGCAGCTGAGAGCAGCTAGCAAGCGAGTAGATAGCCCTAGTGGTTAGAACATTGCGCTCGCAATCTGACGACTCAGGTTCGATTCCCGTTCAAGGGGGATATTTTCCCCCTTGGAGTTAACATCAGTGCAGACTCCACTCTCTTCCCCCCCAAAAGGTCCTTCGGAGGAGACTATGAACCAAGGCCCCGTGTGCGAACGCATGCAGAACATCTTGCGCACACGTTAACCCCTGTTCCGCTTTTCGTAAGAGTAGGCCATTGTGTGCCGGTGGGAACGGATGACAGAATTGACAAAACTGCATACATATGGGGGTTGGATGTAAAAAAGCACAGAAGTGCTTATTCCATTATCCATGATATAAAAGAATATTTAAAAAAAGCTGAAAGTGGAGTACACTGACAGCTGTGGGGGATCTGTGTTGCTTCTCTCTATCTATAGCAAACTCGCACAGTTTATCCCTGTCTAGGGGGAGGGAATAGGAGGGGTGGAGACAGGGCCCAGTGGACAGTGCGTCTACTCGTGATGTAATGGTACCAAGAGGCACTAGTTTGAATCTTCACTGAGGTGACCGCTTGAGCCAGCTTTGTTTCCCTCTGAGAGTGGCTTTTTCTACACAAACGTTTTCGCCAGGAACAACTCTCTTGCTGCCGTGGGTTCTTTCACGTGCGCTAAAGGTACGTTACACACAAGATCTCGGTTTATCGTCTCATCTGAAAGACTAGCACCCTGACCACCTCTCCATGTGTAGTGGCTTGGGGGAGAAAAAGCTTGGGATTCAAACAGGAGACCGAACCCGCACTTATCGCTTCTAGCCAGGCGTGTTACGTGTAGACCACTGATCCCACATCTCTAACAACCAGCTCTAAGAACACAAGTGTGGAAAAATCGTATGGCACGTGAGAAAAACTGATGCAAAAAAAAAAAAGAGTAAATACATCTCACCCACCAGTGTCCCTGTGTCACAGCAATCTGACAAGCGGCATTCTACATTACACCGCACTCTGCAGACAAAACTGTTCCAACCGAGGCACCTATATATATATTTAAAAAAAAAATTAAAACGACTGGTCTGGTGGTGGTACCTTTGACTGTTCGGAAGCCATGGGCATTTCAGTAGAATGCGCGTCCCGAGCGTTCATATCGATGTGGCTCAGCCTTTATCTCCTGTTGGTAGCGAGCATTGTCGCAGTGGCCTCACCGGGCCAATGGTGCGGAGCAGACGGCCTCTTCACTTCCCTGGATCCCTCTACAGGTAAATTTTAGTAGTTTGCGTTTTTTTATTTTTAAATTTTTTTTTAAAGGATTTCTACCCGTTACCCTTTCGTTAGTTTCTAAAAAAAAGAGGAAAATAATACCCTATAAAAGTTTTTATCTGTTATGGTTTATTCTAGGAAATCTGGGATTTATTATTATCATTATTATTTTTTAAACACGGAAAGCTAAAGGAAGAAGTGGTGACTAAGGGTTTGGGGGGGGGGTGGGGGGGGGGAGAGGAGGGGAGAAAGAAAACATATTATGCAGGAAACAATAAAATCATAATAATTCTCCTTCTAGACTGAACTGAAAAGGGACGGGGATAGCTCAGTGGTCAGAGCACTCGCTTTCCCCCAGCCAAGGTTAAGCAGCATCGAGCGTGGTTACCAGTCGGATGGGTGACCGTTTGCGCGCCTTGGCTTTAGAATGGTCCCCCAGTTCACCCAGCTGTAAATGGGTAAGCCTACCTGCCTCTTTAGGGTCAGGGAAGGTAAAGCAGCGAGGGAGAGGAGATGGGCACTGCCCTCAATATACTGGCCTCTAGAGGTGAGGTCTCTGACGCCTCGTTCCCCTTATTGGACCTTATAGGTTATGGGACACCTTTACCTTTTTTAATGTTTTTTATAGACTGAACTAAGAAAACACCAAGGAGCTTTAGACATCAAATATTGAAACGAAATGGACGTTTTCACCCCAGTGCGTGTTGAGTTTTTAATTTTGTTTTTAAAAGCATTCTAGGATAGTTTTTTCACTATTGCAATACTTTCCCTGGCAAAAATTATGGTTTAGTGTTGTCACGCTACCATGTACTGTACTCAAAAGTTTGTAGTAGGAATACTCGAACAATGGAAACTTATTGCAAAGCAGTCCTGACATTTACCACAAAAAAAAAATTTCAAGGAAAAAATTGGAAAGAAAAGGGTTCCCCCATGGGGATGTTTGGGGCTCTTTCATCATAAAAAGCAGCCCCATTTTCTGGAAATCCTGTGCCGGAAATTTCCCCTTTTCTATTGCTCCTTGTTTCTGCCTTTTTCTGATCTTTTTATTATTATATCATGTGGTTTTTTTCTGCCCTCACTGTCAACTCCTGCCCTTTTTCAAACAAATCTTACAAATATTTTTTTCGGTGGGGGGTATTTATTGACATTTTGCTTGTAGTTTTTGGCTCTAGCAACTAGGTAATGAAATTGTAAGTACTGGGATGCAGTGTTATTCGCCCATACTCATTAAAGCATGGGTTTCTTTTGCATTTTGGGGTTGCTCATTGAAGTGTTCATTATCCTTTTTAACGTGGTTTTTCTTTTTTCGCAATCCGGGTATAACGAATTAAGCGGAATGGTTGGCGTCCTCAGCGCTGTCTTAGTTTTATTGGCCTTAAGGAATAATATAAAGTACTATAATTATCGTTTAATGTGGCATTCCTCCCCACCTCCACCCCACCCCACCCCTTTGATTGGCAGTATTAAATATTTGGAGTAGATGGTATTGATATTGAAACTTGAGGTGAATGTTGGGAGCTGCTAAACTTGCATAAGGCGGTAGCCCTGATATGGCCTTAAGTGGTCGATGGGGCTATAAACATGAAATGAAAGGTGGGAGGGGGGGGGGGGGGGTCGTTCCATGGACACTCCTCCCCCCCCCCCCCCCCCCCCCGTCATAGCCATGATTCACGTGAAGAATTGGTCCGAAACCATCACCAGACAGCAGCTTTTATTACCAGGGGAAAAGGGGATGGGGAGGACAGGAATCCTTTACGGGGGGAGGGGGGGGGGGGGGAATCCCATCTCTGATCTTAGCCTTTTGCTTATTTTAAGTAGCGCTCTAAAACTTTTTATTTTACTTATTTTAAGTAGCGCTATAAAACTTTTTATTTTTTATAAAGTTACATGACTTCCGAATTCTCTTGGAAACGTTAGTTTTCTGCTACGATAAAATTATAACCCTCAGTGATCTTTGATTGAGAGCCTTGAAGAGGTTGGAGAGCAGTTTTAAAATGTAAGGCTAAGGCGCCATGTTACGGTGCAAACCACCCACCCAACCTCCTCCCGTCATAAACCTCCCTCTCCCCTTTCTCTGCGTACACACACACACCACACACACACGCACAACACCACCACGCACACGCACAACGCACACACGCACACGCACACACACGCACACAGGCACACGCACACAGGCACACAACACACACACACAGGCACACACAGCACACACACACACAGCACACACACACACAACACACACACACACACACACACACACACACACACACACACACACACACAGGCACACACAGGCACACAATACACACACAGGCACACACACACTCACGAGGCACACACACATACACAGGCACGCACACACACGCACACAGGCACGCACGCACGCACATGCGTGCTCACTCGCTCGCGCATGTTTGTGAGCGTAGGGCGCGTGTACGTACGTGTGTGTTTTATCAGTCGTCATTTTTGAGGTGCATGTATGCATGGGGGGAGGGGGTGGAGCAGAGAGAGAGAGAGAGAGAGAGAGAGAGAGAGAGAGAAGAGAGAGAGAGAGAGAGAGAGAGAGAGAGAGAGAGAGAGAGACATATGTATGTATGTTTGTACGTATGTATGTATGCATGCATGTATGTATGTATGCATGTCTCTGTATGGTGATGTGATGCGATGCGATGTGATGTGCTGTGCTGTGCTGTTGTGATGTGATGTGATGCGATGCGATGCGATGCGATGTGATGCGATGTGTTGTGATGTGATGTGTTGTGATCCGATCCGATGCGATGCGCTGCGCTGCGATGCGCTGCGATGCGATGCGATGTGTTGCGATGTGTTGTGTTGTGTTGTGATGTGATGTGATGTGATGTACCAGGGCTGACGGTGGGTCGAGCTTTGGTGTTGCTTGGTCTGACCTTCGTCACTCTGTCCCTGATCACGGAATTGGCCTGTGTGATCTGCATCGATGACGACTTCGTCAAGTGCTTCCGAGCATCCACTTTTATAGGAGGTCAGTACTAACCCTCACCCTCACCTCCACTGGCTGTTTGCGTGCCCTGGCTCCAGTAGAGTCCCCTAGTTCACCCAGCTGTAAATGGGTACCTGTCTCTTTAGCATCCACTTTTCTAGGAGGTCAGTACAAACCCTCACCTCCACTGGCTGTTTGCGTGCCCTGGCTCCAGTAGAGTCCCCTAGTTCACCCAGCTGCTAATGGGTACCTGTCTCTTTAGGGTCAGGGAAGGTGGAAGGAGGAAGGTGGCAGAATGGTTTAGACGCTCGTCTGCTTGTGTTGAAGACGCGAGGTTCACCTCTCCCTTTCTCCCCAGTCTGATTGGGAAAGTGGACTGAGCGTCTAGTCCAGCAGGTGGACAAAAAACACGTAAGTCTTAGGTTCAATTCCACCCCAAAACACACGCACTCTCTCTCTCTCTCTCTCTCTCTCTCTCTCTCTCTCTCTCTCTCTCTCTCTCTCTCTCTCTCTCTCTCTCTCGCCCTTATATATCCCTAAGGGCGGGGACTGGATGTAAAAAAGCACATGGGTGCGTATTCATTATCCTCGAAATAAAAGAATTTGTCATTGTCATTGTCACTGCCCCACCCCCCATCCTAAAGAGACCATATAGTTTCCGCACTCTCTCTCTCTCTCTCTCTCTCTCTCTCTCTCTCTCTCTCTCTCTCTCTCTCTCTCTCTCTCTCTCTCTCTCTCTCTCTCTCTCTCTCTCTGTTTCATTGTCAATCATATGTTTCCATACGTGAAAACTGGTGTTCTCAATCTAGAAGCTTTCCGAAGGCAAGATATTTTTTCTATCTTATCGTCCGATGATATTGTGATCAAATCGGTTGCAAAGTTTATTGCTGAAGCACTGAAATTAAGACAATTACAGCTAAGTTCCAATTAGCTTAACATTTGTGACTAAACTAAAGTAACATTTATATTATGTAAACTCCAGCATTTTGTGAAACACATAAACATTTATAATTACGCTGTAGTCTCCAGCAAGAATATTTTTTGAAAATTTCACATACAATGTCAATGGATGGTCTAATATAGCATTCTAGAATGTTCTTTTCATTATTTTAGTTATTGCTTATTGGTTCTTATTGTTCATCCTTGTTATTACTTTGTGTTCATTTTGAAACTGAGTTTACGTCACAGCTTAAAGTCGTATCCGTTCATAAGAGCTCATTTTTGGTTTTTTGGTTTTCGTTACGTTAAATGCATCATGTGATTTTTCTTGTATTTGTTTGTATTTACAAAAGAAAGTCGTGTATAACCCCCCTTGTCAATAGGCCACTTTGGGCAATGACAATAAATTGGTCAAAGCGTCAAAGCGTCTCTCTCTCTCTCTCTCCCCCCCTCTCTCTCTCTCTCTCTCTCTCCCCCCCAACCCCCTGTCCATGGAACATTTCTTCTTCATCGAACACCCACTCAGACAGCAACTATTGTTGGTCATTATTATGAGCAAAACTTAACGCGTTGAACTATACTGTTAGCCGCCTGACACCTCGGACCCAGTGCATCCCACTTCGGTGTGTGGAACACTTATAAATTGTCAGTGTTTCTGCAGACTGGAAATAATGATGTGGATATTGCCGATTCCTGGGAGTCTTGCAGTGTATTTTTTGAGTAGTTGAAGCCAAACAGCTGTTTTGTGTTGAAATTGGCATGGTGTCGCGCAATTTTTCCTTTCATTTAAAGAGGTTTTAGAGTAGCTCAGTGGTTGGAGCACTCGCTTTCTTTCCCCCAGCCAAGGTTAAGCAGTATCGAGCGTGGTTACCAGTTGGATGGGTGACCGTTTGCGTGCGCGCCTTGGCTTCAGTAAGGTCCACTAGTTCACCCAGCTGTAAATGGGTACCTGCCCTCTTTAGGGTAAGGGAAGGTGAAGCAGCGAGGGAGAGGAGATGGGCGCCGCCCTCAATATGCTGGCCCCTAGAGAAGTGAAGTCTCTGACGCCTCGCTCCCCTACGACCTTATAGGTTATGGGACACTTTTACCTTTTTTTACATTCCATAAAGATTGTGTGTGTGTGTGTGAAGTCAAGATAAGTCAAATTTTTATTTCCCTATGGTACATTGACTAATAATAATACTAATGATAATAATGATAACAATAATAATAATAATAATAACAATAATAATAATGTATAGAATTTATATAGCGATGAATCTTGTAAAGCAACAAATCAAAGCGCTCAGATTTTTTTTCGATTTTTTTTCCCGAGGATAATGGAATAAGCACTCGTGTGCTTTTTTATATCGAGTCCCCGTGTGTATGCGGTTTTGTAAATTTTGTCATCTGTTCCCACCGGCACACAATGGCCTACTCTTTCGAAAAACGGAACAGGATTTAACGTGTGCGTAAGATGTTCTGCATGCATTCGCACACGGGGCCTCGGGTTTATAGTCTCATCCGAAGGACTTTGACATTCAGTTCGATTAGTTTGTCAAACTGGGAAGAAAGGGCGCGGCTGGGACTCGAACCCAGTACCTCACGGTTTACTTGTTGGCAGGCGAACGTCTTAACCATCCTGCCACCAATGATTTGGGTTGGGTTTTTTTCCATCAGTGTGTGTGTGTGTGTGTGTGTGTGTGTGTGTGTGTGTGTGTGTGTGTGTGTGTGTGTTAAGTAAGATCAAGAGGCGACTAAATAGGCCCTATATTTTGTAATGCAAAAATATTCATAAAACATTTTTATTTTGTATTATTGAAATTGTGCAGTGATAGACATTCTAAAAGGTGACGTTTTTGGAAGTACCGGGTCTTCTCTTACTGTGCACTGTGTGTGTGTGTGTGTGTGTGTGTGTGTGTGTGTGTGTGTGTGTGCGCGCGCGCGTGCGTGCGTGCGCGCGCGCGCGTTAAGTTTTCTTCACTCTTATCGGGATAACAGGCAGCATTGATAATTATTCTCTGGGCGAAACAGCTCAGCGGTCAGAACATTGTACTCAACATACACAGCGGGCCCAGGTTCCAGTCTCCATTGAGCAGTCCAAGGGATTAATTTTCCCCTGGGGAGCAGCATAGCGTAGTGGTTAGAGCGTTGCGCCCGTGATTTTGACAGGCCGGGTTCGAGCACCACCCTGGCACCAGTCCAAGGGGATTTTTCACTGGAGTGAACAAAACTGACTCCATTTCCCTGAAGGTCCTTCAGATGAGACAACAAACCCAGGCTCCTGTTTGCGCAGAACATCTCGCATATTACACGTGAAGTCCCGTTCTGCCTTTCGGAGGCACAGGTCATTTTATTTTATGCCTGCAAGAACGGATGACCGACAAATATTTGTAAAAAAAGCCACCTCATATAACATCTCTGGTGCTGTTTAGATATAGCCCTTTCAGTCGGAATGCAGCAACATGTATTGTGGGCTGAAACGGTCGCCTATCCAAAAAACCCAAAACCCTCACCAATGGAAGCTCTAGCCCAGGAACGATAAAAAAAGAAAAAAAAAGAAAATGATGAGCATGCACTGATAGGGGAGCCTACCCCATCTGCCCTTCCTTGGAGGGCAGTCGCCTATGGCCGTGGATGGCTGGCTGGCACAAACCTATCCAACATACACCCAGCAAGTTTTGGTCTAAATCGCCAAGTAGCGAATGGACATTAAACAAAACTAAAGAAACACCCAGCGATCCAGAGAGGATCACGGTGTCGCCAGGTTCAAGCTGCCCACAGATAGCATTGCATGGAAAGGTCACTGCAGAGCCCCAACCACTTTTCTCCTGCAGGATTTTAGGGAAAAGGCGGCCACAGTTTCTGGAATGCCTAGCACGAAAATCAGCCTAATTACACAGTGCTCGCTAGAGGTGGTGTTACAACATTAATACATGAACACGGATTAGCATACATTCCTACGTCATTACCTAAAATGTACATCCTTAGTATCATATACTCAACGTAAGGGGAACTGTATTACTGAAGACGATTGTGTCTGCAAGTCTCCCCACAGCTCAAAACTTCTGGTTTTTTTTTCTTCTGGTTTCAGCTTTAGTGGGATTTCTGGGGAGCCTGCTTAGTGTGACGAACATGCCAGAACACGACATTGCAAAGATGGGCGCCATGGCCATCACGGCTATCGCCAGCTTCGTCCTGACCGGGATCCTGACTGTCCTCCTGGCCGCCTTCTGTCACGACTGCTGTCCCAAGCCTGCCAGCTATCTGCGTGGAGATGCTTACACTGACCAGGACCGGGCAGCCATGACCCGAATCCACATTCGCGGTGTCGGGTACTGGTTACGGGATAAGGGTAGCCAGGCCCTATCGCCTTTTCGAAGGCAGGGCAATTACAATCCCAACATTGAAATGCAAGAAGCCGCGCTGAACTTGAACGGTCCAGTTGGGAATTTCGTGGGGCATGGGGGAGTCGGGCAGGGTGCTTTGCCAGGCTACCAGCCTGTTGCCCCCAACCCCGGCCAAGTATAGCTGCCAACCTCTGAGACTCAAAAAATAGAAATTCTGGTGGGGGTGGGGTGGTTAAGAAATATACCCTCCATTAAGCAAACATACTTAGAGATTCAACCAGACTGAAGTTGGAGTAGCAATTCTGGTCTACACATTGCCAATATGAGAATGGAGATTTCTTCTTTGTACTAAAGTTAACACTTTGATAACAGTTCACTTGGACTGGTTCCTCTGGCCCTGGGGCAGCTGACGACACAACATGCCAAAAAATATGAAAGAAAATTAACCTACTTCTGCCCCAAACAAACAAACAAAATCTCTCTAAAAAAAAAAGCCATGTTGTTCTGTACATCTCCTCAAATTTAGGCTAAACCATTTTTTTCACCATTTGGGAGGTTGATGACTTCGCTTTTTTCAAGAAGTCCTGGCTGAACTTCTGCTGGTAGCAAAATACATGGTTTGCCTTTGCAACCATCCTGTTGTTCAGCATGTCTGTTCTGAGGGACCCCCTGAAGTCTGGTGTGTTTATTCGGACCTGACTGAACAGCCGCTCACAACTGACATTTCTGTGAGGCAGGAACAAGATTCCCAACATAGTGAGCCAGTCTATCAAAGGCCAATATGCCAAAGCGTTTTTCTTTAGCCAGCAAAGCCCATCTTTTAAAAAATTCGGAAACCGGAATTTTTTCTTATAAACGGAAAATCGGAACCGAGATTCGAATCCGGAAGAATTCCAGAAAATCCGGAAGGGTTGGCAGCTATGGTCATGGAGACCCAGAGCAGGTTCAGAAGGCGGGAAAAAGGCCTGTGTACAAACCAAGGATGGTCCCAAGGCAATGAGACGCAATCGTAAAATGCCTTCCAGTTTCGCAACAGAGCGGAAATAAAACATTTTTTATTCAAATTATATAGACCTCTATACAATCAGGCAAATATACTTTGACAAACACTGACTGGAGTACATTATTTTTAGTGACCATACGTATTTTTTTACTCTGAAAATAACTGAATGCTAGTAAAAGGAACATGACAAGGGACTGACTGTCTCGTAGGACTTCATGAACTCTTTGGGGCCAGCACACTAATGTTAATTCATCAGAAGAACCTTTGACAGGAGGATTTTTTCTTGACTTTAGGAATCAAACTTTTCAGAGGGAAAACTAACTGGAGAGTAATAGTGGTGTATAAACAGTCTGTATTTTCTCGCAGTAAAAAATAATGAATGGACAATTCGTTTAATGTAAATATTTCCCCCCACAGTTTTTGGGTCATTCATGCCATACTTTTTACCCAAATATTTAGATACTGATATAATAGCTATGTGAGTCAACCAGTCATACTTTTTACAAAATGTAACCAGACCAGGTATTATGGCAAGCAATACATAACTGTAAAATAGTCTGGCCAGACAGGATCATAACGGAGATTGCAAATCCATATGAACATAATGTTCACCATGCAGTGAGGTAGGCTATCAAGGAGATAGTGCCTCAGTAAACCCAGGATTACCCAGTCACAGGAAATGTGTCGGTACACGGTAAAGGGAGACTAATGACGTGTACTGGTATGGATCTAGTGTCAAAATTCCAGCCATTCACTTGGTTTCTCTTTTCTGGTATCTTTCCAGTATCTTGTACCAGGCATGAAGTTTCTTATCAAAAGTTATATTTTTTATTGGCAAAAGCACCTATGTTTTTTTCTCTCTCTTCATTCTGCTGCAAGTATTCCTGATCATTTATCATTTAACTCTTGAAATTTGAGCATGTCTGTGGTTGTGACAATTCAAATATCTGTAAAATAATGGTGTTCAATGTTTTATGGAGCATACTAGTGAGCTTTTTATACTGATTAAAACAAAAAGTTGATAATCATAACTAAAACTTTCCACGGTTTTCGCATCCTCAATTTTGATGACAATTTGGCATAACTTGGAACATTTTTCACTGGTGAAAGAGCACTGGGTCAAAATAAAATAGGACGATTGTATATTGTTTCAAAGGCATTTTGGAGCGTTTTTCACAACCTCAAAAAGAAAGCATTGCTGGCATAAAAAGTTGCCCTGCTTATCAAGACTCCAGCTTCTCACAAACTACATTTTAAAGTAATGGAATTTTATCTGTGCAACCTTTAATGTTTATCCTTTAAGTGTCTACCAGTCCAGGTTTTATTGAAAAGTTGCCCTCTTTTCCACATTCATTGTTTTATGTGGTACTCATTTTAATAAGTAGTTATTGGAAAGTTGAGTTTAGATAGGTGCATTCGGTCATACATTTTAACCTCTGGTTATCTGAAGAAAACCTTTGCATAGCAAAGGAGCCATGCATGAACACAGACACACCTGTGTGTGTGGTGTGTTGTGTGTGTGTGTGTAAAAGGTCAAAAGTATAATGGAATAGTACAAAATGCATTTTATTTCCCGCTTTTGCCAGTCTATTTTGACTTAAGACCTCTGTTTTTGTGTTTTAAATTTACTTATGCATTGATGGTACTGATGTGCAATATTTTTTTTTCTGCATGTGTGATGATTAAACGCCATCAAAATTGGCATCCTACTTCTGCTGTTTCTTATGGTGTGTTATTTTCTTTACAGTGAGTTAAATCCATGTTTCAGTGTCGCAACCAGTCTGTGGTCTGATGCACCATGCATGTCTTAAAATGAGTTCCCCACAATTTGCAAGTGAGAAAAAACATGTTTGGATAGGTACATGTACCTATCTTATTCCATTATTTTGAGAATGGAATAAGCACTCATGTGCTTTTTTACATCCAGTCCCCGTGTGTATGCAGTTTTGTCAATTTGTCATCTGTTCCCTCTGGCACACAATGGCCTACTCTTCTGAAAAGCAGAATGGGTTTTAACATGTGTGCAAGATGTTCTGTGTACATTCGCACACGGGAGGTTGGTTTATAGGCTCATCTGAAGGACTTTTAGGAGGAGTGAAGTCAGCACTGATGTTAACTCCAGAGGAAAAATCCTCTTAAATGAGATTTGAAACCAGGTCAGCAGATCACGAGCGCAATGCACATCTATCTAACCATCGGGTTATCCTGTCCCCCCATGTATAACACATCAAGAGGGTGTGGGTATAGAAAAACACCCCACCCACCTAACCGAACCAATAACTGAAATAAAAATAACTGAAATAAAAATGATGTAAAAAACACCCCACCAACCTAACCGAACCAATAACTAAAATAAAAATAACTGAAATAAAAATGATGTATCTGTTCAAAACAGAAGGCACTTTGGCATACCTTTCTCAACCTGCAAGGCAGCAGTCACTTTGAACTGAACATCTTTGCTTCTTAATCGATGCTACAGCTTTTATGTTACGACCATTTCAGCTGCTGATGCTACCACCATTACTACTACTACTTGCTTTTAATGGATTTTACCTGTAAAAGCTCTAAGGCACTCGCAAGACTATTTTCTTGTAAAATACAAATGCATGTGCGTCAGCATATAAATGCGCATAATCCATGCACACACATGCATATTCTTTTGTTTCAATATGATTTGCTAAAGTTGGTTCGTGTGCTTTATGAGGCTTTTTTTTTGGTGTGTGTATGGGTGTGGACAACCTGGACATTGACTGCTGAAACAGCAAAGCGAATCCAGTCATTTGAAACAAATGCCATAGAAAACTACTGGGCATATCCTGGAGAGAATGAAAGACCAATGAATTTGTCAAGAGTCAAATAACACAGCTGGCAGGTCCACAGGAACCCCTTCTCACCATCGTCAAGAAGAAAAAGCTGACATGGTTCGGCCACGTCACCCGCCACAACACTTTGCCAAAAACAGTACTGCAGGGAACACTCGAAGGTGGCAGAAAGAGGGGAAGACAGAACAAGTCATGGATGGACAACATCAGAGAATGGACCAGGATGAATGACTCGGCACTACTGCGCAGAGCCGAGGACCAAGATGGATGGAGGAGGCTTACCACGGCATCGTCTTTCGTGTCTCCCCACGACCAAGGTCACGGGTCTGATGATGATGATGATGGGCGTGTGTGAGGGCAAGATGAAAAAAAGCTGACTCTTTTACCCTCAATAAAGATCCTTTTCACTTGACTTCACACACACACACACACACACACACACCACACACACACACACACACACACACACACACACACTGAGTTGTCTAAAACTAGAATTGTACACAAAATCGAATATTTTGTTGGTTTTATGTGTGCATACATGCAAACCTGTATTCACAATACACTGATACTGTCAAAGTCCGGATGAGACTATAAACCGAATGCATGCAGAACATCTTGCGCACGCGTTAAATCCTGTTCCACTTTTCGAAAGAGTAGGCCATCGTGTGCCTGTGGGAACAGATGACAGAATTTACAAAACCGCATACACACGGGGACTGGATGTAAAAAAGCACATGTGTGCTTATTCCATTATCCTCGATATAAAAGAATAAATAAATAGAATATTAATCGTCTGAAAACTCGTCCATCCATACTCGACTTCCAGAAAAAAAGACACAAAATTCCAATGGTTTTCGTTCCTCTGATATTGTTCAGTAAAGTATACAGGTATAGTGTATAATTATATCATAATAATGATATAATAACAGGTAAAATGTCGCCAGTTACTGAGCATCATTTTCATCACTAGGTTAAAGCGTATTAAAATCCGACACTAAACGTCTTCGTCTTCAGCTGCTGTGAACATCGTAATAATGAACATAAAAACAAAAGTTTTCTGTTAAAAAGGAGAAACATGAAATAGTTAATAAGAGAAAACATGAAATAGCTGATGATAAAACGCAAACAAAATTATCTTAAAAAATGGTAAAGGTAGTTTCACAAAAGTGACATTTATGATAAAGATAAAATAATAAATCAGAAATAACCGATTCAAAACTATTTAAAAAGAGGGCAGGGTGAAATAAAGGAGATATTCATTAGCGCATAAGTGAAAATAATTCAAAACTAGTAAGGTAAATAGAACAGAACTGGGAGACAAAATGGATTAAAAATGATAAAATGAGAAAAGTGAACAAACAAAACCAACACAAGTCGTCACAACCCTAAAACCGAAATCCACTAATAAACAACCTTGCTACCTACAAGAACTGCAATCCCCACAGAAAGAAAAAAATACCCAGAAAATTTTTAAAAAAGATTCATAAGGAAATACAAAACAAAAAAGCAAAAACCATCTCACCTCCCCCTCAAATATACCCCCCCCCCCCTTAAAAAAAACACCCCAAACCAAACCCAAAACATCCCCCTACACTTGAAATCATAATATGGAGAAAAGTAAAAATGAAAAGACATCACACTCTTTATTCCTTGTCAAAGAGACAAAAATTGAGACTCCCAAAATCTGGGAGCAAAATAGGACACACAAAGATGGACACAAAGGAAAAGGAAGATTGGATGATGTAATCCCCCCAAAACAAAAAACCTCAACAACCCCCCCCCCCCCTCCCAATTCAAAACAATAGCAAAGCATATAGAAGCTATGCAGCCGTCATATCAAATAACCTGTCACAGGGTGAGGAGGGGTAAGGTGGGGAAGAAGGGGAGGGAAAGGGAAGTGTGTGTTTTCAAACACTTTGGGAGCTGGGAGGAATGGGAAATTGAAAGATGTTCAGAGAACATGTATCCAGAAACTGAAAGACTGGTGTCAAATAGTGTGTGTGTGTGTGTGTGTGCGCATGTGTGTGCACAAGTGTGTGTGTGTGCATGTGCACATGTGGTTGTATGCATGTACTTGTGTGCAGAGTTTAAATGCAGGTAACTGAACAAGCCCTTCTCTGCATGTCATATTACCCCCCCCCCTCCCACAAAAAAAAAAAAAAATCTCCAGACTTTACACTAAAGTACATGAACACATACATCATCTGAACATTTCCATAGCCCAAACTCATCATTTTCTAATAATGTTGTGTAGTCTCAATAGATAAACCACAATCTAGGGCAGGAAGGAGGGGTGTGGGGAGAGACCAGGGAAAGGGCTGATAATGGTACCACCAACAAGGATTCAGGAGAGAACAACAGTTAACGAAACATCAGCTCATGCTGACTAATCAATAGTCTAGTCGCCGATCCTAACACTGCCTGCCGAGTTCGCTCTGTGTGAGGCCCAAGTGTCGAGTGATGCAGCACACGTACTACATCTCTATCACACAAAAAAGCACCGAGGACAAGAAACACACAAGTCTACATCTGAGGCTTCAGAAGATGATTTTGACGACAATCTTTTACAGCACTGGACTTACTTTGCATTTTATCACAATGTTGTATTGTAAAATGATAAAGGTGGAGACAACACAGATGGTTAACCCCTTCCCTACGCGTAACCCTCTATAGGGTAACCAACCATCTACTAACCCATCCCTCTGTATCACCTACTACTGGGTTGCTGTATCATACAATTAATGCCCACAGTGCACGTATACTGGCAAAGAGGGGTTCTCTCCATTAACGTAGGGATAGTGTAAAAAAAAAATCTTCATTACGGTCAGTCTCTAAGCTGGCAGAAAAAAAGGACCAGGCAACCAACATAAATAGAGGAAGCTGGAGCATAGCTCTTCAGTGAATGCAGTGCTCCAACGATTCTTCAAGGAGTGGAAAGAAGATGTTTGCAAACCACAACTTTTGATGGTAAAGTTAGCAAGATGGATCTTCACATCTGAAATGAGATCTACAAGTGCATAAAAATCTACCAAAACCACTGGGCCTTTTGGAAGTCAGTCGACTATTGTGAAGCAACAACAATCCCATGTTCTCTGGCACTACAAAGACCATAACTGATGCAGGGCACTGTCCCTGGAAGTAAAAAGGATCAGCAGACAAAAACAAAGTGGTGAAAACATCATATCAGGGAGAGGAAGGGGTTCACCTTAGCCAACTTTGAGTGAGATGCAGAAGAGCTACGAGGATAGTAGCTAACTAAGGGACTGACGTTCATAGGAACTCTACCCCTTGAAGGAATGAGGCAGACAAACTGACTACTACACTACAATTTCCCAAGTGTAGATTGCATACAAAAGTCTGCTTAAAGGTAAATGCAGAATTTTTGTTTTATTCAGGTAATCAGATAGAGCATGTTCAGTTACAGATAATACAAAAGCTTTAAATTAAAATATTTATTTAAAGAATTCTACTACCTGGACGAATGAGGAAGACTAACTGACTACTTTACTACAATTTCCCCATATGGAGATTGCATACACAAGTCTGCTTAAAAGTAATGCAGAATGTTTTAAAATTTTTTTTTAATTCAGGTAATTAGATAGAGTATGTTCAGTTACAGGTAATACAAAAGCTTAACTTTTTTTTTTTTTTAATTGAGTAATACTTTTTTTTGTTTGGGGTATGAGATTCATTTTAAAAAAGCACAACACATATCACCCCCTTCCCCCCCACTTTCGCTTTTATTCGTTTCTTACTCCAAGGTAATAAATAATATTGCTAAAGGAAACAACAGACTGAACTGCATAAGTAGTCATTATCCTCAAAATAAAATAATTCAAGTTTGAAAAAAGTATGATATGTCGTCCTCCTTTGTATTTCACACAACTGGTTTTCTCTCCGGGATGTCAACTTCACTCCCCTTCATACAATAGAAACAACTAGTGCTGAGTTGTCCACCTTTGCTTGGCTTATTATTCCTTCCAATCCAATCCAATCTTCTTGTTTACAGCCCTGCTGACCACGGCGGCCGTGTCAGGGATAGCTGTCACCTCGTAACATTGTTCCTTTCTCTACTCTCTACACCCTCATTTCCTATCAAGACAATAATTATGTAGTAGCCCCAACTATTCAGGGACTCACAGTTGTGAACACGGATTTCTTCTCCATCTTAGTGCTACGATGATGATGAAAGTATTCATTAAAGAAAGAAGTAGCCTCATCCTCTGTGAAGCTGCATTTCTTACATATATATTGCACACAGAGGAGACTGCACATTCAGCGGTTCTCTGTCCTTACCATGCTCAGTCTTTGCCACAGAGATACAGAATGTATCACTTCCACAATATTCATACAGCAGTCACAAAGAAAAACAAAAAATCCTAATCAAATTTTCTACTATCCACAGCTAAGAGACATACAAAATTGATTGTCCAGTGCCGCACAAAACGTCACCAAAATCATCAACTTGACCTCTGTCGTCGATAAACATTCCATGACAATAACCATCATAATAAATAATCACAATAAGCCTGTTGTCAGTCACGCTAATATAGCAGGGGACAGTGCAAAAAGGGGGAGTGGAGGGAAAGATTGATAAGGCACATCATCAGTTAGTCGTTTTCTCAACAAAGCTAATAGCCAGGCGTCATGATGACATAATTAGTGACAATGAGAATGATCAGATCCACAAGCATTCAGTCATGTCTACAACAAAACACTCTCATTGAACTATCATATACATATTTCATATATATATATATATAATCCCAATCACTTCTCTCCTTGAGAAGAGTCTATAGTGTGCATGAAGAGTAAAATGACCACCAAAAAATGATAAATTCATCATCTCCAAGCACATAGCCTACACTTGTGCACTAACTGGAAAAAGAAATACATCTCAAATCCCAGATGTTAAGCTAATACATAGTATCCTGCACATATCCCATGCAAAACACGACTATACAGTTTGGTAACAGACTAGGAACCGTCGCATCGAAACTTAGGTGAAAAGCCACGCTAAACAGTCAGAAACACAGTCAAGAATCATACTGAAGCCAATACTATTCGTCATGGAATGCATGTCAAGCGATTGATGTCTGAAACATTCTAGTTCTGTCCTAGATCAGCAACAGAGAGTAGTGGACGAGCGTGAACTTGGCTTTTGTTTTTTTAAACCAGTAAAAACTGGTTAATAATGACCGCAATGCAAAATATACAAGTTTGATATCCGTATCATGCTAGCCCCCAAAACATGGATCCTCTCATAATTAAACAGATGCTGAGTTCTCTTGATTATACACAAAAAAATCAATGATGGAGATTTTGTTAATATTTATATCAAACTGTTTCATGCAAGGATGAAGTTCTATCAATTAATTATTAAAAAAAAGAGACGGGTTTCTCTCTCTCTACACACACACATGCACGCACGCACGCACACACACAACATAAAATATATCCATATGAAATAGTGCTGGCACACTTTCATCAGCAATTGCACAATGTTTTCTTAGAATGCTTGCACATGCACATGAGTGCATACACACACACACGAAAATGCTTGCATACACGCGTGCACATGTAAACACACACACATCACACGCACGCACGTACGCATGCATGCGCACACACACATTGCATTATTGCGCTCTGTGTTTGATGATGTTGGTCACCCCCGTTCAGACACAGCGAAGGCTGTTGCATCATGGCATGGAGACAGTCTCAGCAGACAGCTTCAGCAGTACATGCCTGATCCTTCCTTCCTTGCCTCGCTGCCATGGTCTGTGTGCTGGGTGCTGTCATACTGCCTGATCTCTGGTTCACACACACACACACACACACACACACACACACACACACACACACACACACACAGATAATACTGTTTACAACATTTTTTAAAATCCATGTGAAATCAAACTAATCCATGCTAAATCAAACTAACACGTGATATTAAAGTCAAGCATCAACATCTTACACATAAAAATGATTTTTCACTTAAAAAAATGTCGAAGAATAATTACAGATTTTAAAAAATTGACCTGCACATGTGATCTTGTGCATGCACGCTCATAAACATGAAAGGAAGAAAGATACAGGCAAGTTGACACAAAAATTGGCCTGGGAGGTTGTCAAATTTCAAGTCCAAAACTAAACAGGTACTGCCCATATTTAAATCTGTGACTTCAGGATTATTTGGATCACAAGCTCTTACCTTTAATAGACTCACCTGACTGTGTCTGTCTATGAACAACAGACATATCTATCTATTGAGTGAATTGATCGACTATTTATAAATCTGTCTACCTACTGACCTATCTATCAAACTATCTATCTCCCTATCTATCTACCACTTCCAGCCATGCTATCCTTGCACTGTGTTCCAAATGGCTCAAAATACAGCACTCTCCCTTCAGATGAGACTATGAGTCAAGATCCCAGGTGCAAACGCACGCATACATGCAGAACATCTTGTGCACACATTAAAACCTGTTCTGCTTTTCGGAAGAGTAGGCCACCATTGTGTGCCAGTGGGAATGAATGACAAAATTTACAAAACCACATACACACACGGACTGCATGTAAAAAAGCACACGAGTGCTCATTCCCTTATCTTCAAAATAAAAATTAAAAAAATAAAACAAAAGAAACAAACAAAATAAATAAATAATACAAATAATACAACAACAAAAAAAATAAACACACACCACACTACTACTACTACCCAAGGAAAAGCCTTACTCACGAAGTGACTTTAGGCGAGATTCTCTCCTTGCTGGAAGTGATGGTGGTCAAGGGCAGCGACTCGCGGCTTTTCTCCTTCTCTCCCTCGCTGTGGCCCGAAGCCACAGACGGGGCCACAGACTTGGAGGAGGAGGAGGAGGGGGTGTCTGTCTTCTTCCCCACCGCAGCAGCAGCAGCAGCAGCAGCCTTCAGCTCTGCTGTCTTGGAGGAGGAGGAGGAGGTCTTGGTGTGGGAGGACGACTCTCGCATCCTCTCCTCCTTCAGGGTCAGCTTGTCTCCCCGCCCCGAGTTCTCCTCCATGGAGTTGGATTTCTGCGGGGGGACGACAGACAGAATGTTTGTTTATTTTTAAATTTTTTTTATTTATGTTATTTATTTATTTTATTTTATTCTTTTATATCGAGGATAATGGAACAAGCACTTATGTGCTTTTTTTTTTTTTTACATCCATCCAGTCCCCGTGTGTATGCGGTTTTGTAAATTTTGTCATCTGTTCCCACCGGCTCACGATGGCCTACTCTTACGAAAAGCGGAACAGGATTTAACATGTGCGCAAGATGTTCTGCCTCGGTTTATAGTCTCATCCGAAGGACTTTTGGGGAGAGTGGAGTCTGCACTGATGTCAACTCTAGGGGAAAATATCCCCTTGAACGGGAATCGAACCCGGGTCGACAGATTGCGAGCGCAATGTTCTAACCACTAGGCTATCCCGTCTCCATGAATGTGAAAGCACTGGGTCTGACTTGTCAGGTACTTAAAAGCAGCACACTGCTTTTTCGAGCACATGACAGACAACAATAGTTGCTGTCTGAGCGTTTGACGATGACGGTGATGATGATGAAGGTGAAAGATTTTAGATTTGAGCAGAAAGGAGAGGGTTTTATGAAAGCATTTTGCTAAGGTTTCCTTCAATCAGGTTTAAAAGATTAGATTTGACCAGGTTAGGAACAAGTGTTTGACACAATTCAATTAATACTTTTGTATCAGTCATACACATGTACACAGGCACATACTTGCAAAAAAAACACAATGGTGGCTTCTCCTGGTGCATTAGTCCAAATCTTATTTATGAATTGTGTTTAAATATTTGAAAGACCAAACAAGGAGGCTATTTCTATAACGTGACATATTCTTGCTCTTAACCACTATCTCATGAACATGTTTCTCAGAGCTTAATTTTACATTCAAGCTATGAAGAAATCTAGCACTGATATATGGAAATCGAATCTGTTAATGCGATTTCACTCAGGTATCATTGAGTTAGATTTATTTCTCAATTTGTTGAAAATGTATTATTGCAAAATTCCCCAACAACACCATCACCAATAACAATGCAACATCAAAAACAGTAACAACACTTTACATACCTTAGCCTGTACTTTACAGACGATATCATGCAGAGGCAGAATGATGCCGTGATCTTTGGTACAGAAAAAGTACCGTTTCCCGTTGAAGAACCCGTCATGTCGGCCCACTGCAAACAACATTCGCTACAAGTCAGGACCAATACTGAACAGGCTTCACTGAGTCAGTGTTCACTTCATTCCCACACTTTGAAAGAGGGTGGATTAGCCTAGCGGTTAGAACATGAACTTGAGGCCTGAAATTCACCTGAGGTAGTCATTTGAGATTTCCCATGGAGTTAATACTGGATCTGATTCCTTCTCTCTTGCAAGTACTTTGGATAAGGCTATTAACCGGAGTCTCATGTATAATGAACACAAAACATCTTACACATTAAAAACCCATCCATTTTTCATACAGGGGAAAGCAAACTTTGGCTGAAGGCATGGATGATACAAAACATACTCAGCATGCTATCTGTACATGGACTCCGCCAGATTTAAATTACACTAAGACACAAAGCCTGGTGACTCCAGCACTGACTCCTCAAGGAGGTCAGGCAAAAATCAAGTCACAAGATGAACGTTAAGTCTTACTAGTCCTTCCATCAACACAAGTTGTGGGTTCAAATCTCAACAGCACACAGTGGATTAACCGCTTGTTTCATGGTTATCACAATATCACTTTTGGTACCCTGTGTGCCCATATTCCTACTTTGCATGTTATCATTCTTTCAACAAAGCTTTGAAAAAAACACACTGAATGTCACACATCAAACAATCTCCGTGGGGCTGGATAGCCTGTGGTTAGAGTGTTGTGCTCATGATCTGATGAACCAGGGTTCAAGCCATAACCAAGGCACCTGTTCAAGGGGATTTTTCTCTGGAGTGGCAACTCCACTCCCCCCAAAAGTCCTTCAAATAAGACTATAAACTGAGGTCCCGTGAGTGAACATATGCAAAACATCTTGGATGCATTTTCAAAACCTGTTCTGCCTTTCAAAAGAGTATAGGCCATTGCATGCTGCTAGGAACGGATGACTAATTTGAATTTAAAAAATAGTATGCACATTGGAGTCATGTTTAGATGCCATCCTGTAAGTCAGAATGCAGCTACCTTAATGGTGAGCAAAAACAGACGCATGTCAATACGTGGAATCTCACCGCTGGGGAACCTCAGAGCTCTAGCTGAGGAATGGGCCCCCCTCCTCCCAAACAGGTGCAGCCTCTAGGGGAATGTCTACACTGAATATTATACTTTGAACAGGTCCAGTATTTTCCAGTCTCTCTGGTGAAGTGTCTAACCACACACACATGTGCCACAGTCAGTCACATGGTCCAGTTCTCGGTGTGTGTGTGTGTGATTGTGCCCATACTTGTATGTATGTGTGTGCAGGTGAAGAAGTGAGTATATATGTACATGTGTTCCTGTGTATGTGTAAGAACATGTATGTATGTGTGTCTATGTGTGTGTGCAAGCATGTCTGTGAGTACATGTGTGCTCGCTTGGTTGTTTGATCGCAAGGTTGCATGCATGTCTGTGTGTGTGTGCACATGAATGTATACATACGTGCCTTTGCACAGAAAGAACAAAGCTTACCCGTCAGCTCATTGCAAACGATGCTTGTTCTATTGTAACGAACACAGAACATATCAAATCATAACGTCTGATATAATAAGATAGTTTCATCAACAGAATCACTGACAAATAGATTCCATAAAATGATCAAAGAAACTTGTATCATTCAACACGATTCTTCCAATGGTTCTCCCAAAACACACATAGGTTGAAATCAAATGTTTTCTTCATTTTTCAAACTGAATGTAGGGAAGATGAAGTCCCACTCAATATGAATAAGCACCACTCTGTACTACATCCCCATCCCTATGTATTTGTACAGTACAGGAAATGTCTAGTGTTTAACACAAACATTGCCCATGCAAAGCCCACGACTGTTTCCAATCACAAATGTTTCTGTCATGTGCGCGCACAAACATGCACACACATACCCATGGACACACACAAACATGTACCCCTACCCCTCCAAATATGTATGCATGTAAGAGCACATGCTCACACATGGTCACTATAATGTCTCCACTTGTGTGGCTTTGCTCTCGTTTCTACCCCCCCCCTCCTCATCTTCTTGGTTCTTTCTCTTCTTTAGTTCAAGCTCAACTCACACCCCCACCCCCACTTTCCTCTACAAATACACCCAATACATACACATAGACGAGTGCAAGTTTATGCTATTTCATTCTGACGGGAGGAGTAGGGGTGTGTGTGTATATGTGTGTATGCGCAGGCATGCACATGGGTGTGCATGAGCACACACACACGTGAGAAAGAGTGAGTATGAGTAGTGTGTGTGTTTGCATACTTGCATTCATGCATATAAACACACATGCAAGCACAGATGTGACTGTGTGCATCCTTGCCTACATGTGTGTGTGTGTGCTAGCAACTGTAAGAGTGTACACATGTGTCTCCTCTGTGGGAAGACATTGATAATAAAAATCACACATACCCCTAAAAACCCCCAACAAAAAACAAAAAAAACACCCCACCCCCCAAAAAACCCCTACAAAACAAAAACCCCAAAATTCCTTTGACTTATTATTAACCGTACATATTTTTAAAAAAAAAGATCATATCATAGAATAAGTCACATATCATTTATCCTACCATACAATTTGACAACATGTCATATCCTAATCAAATCAACGCGCTCTCTCTCTCTCTCTCTCTCTCTCTCTCTCTCTCTCTCTTCTCTCTCTCTCTCTCTCCTTCCTCCTCTTCTCTCTCTCTCTCTCTCTCTCACTCTCCTCTTTCCTCTCTCTCATGCTCTCTCCTTGATACCTCTGTCTCTCTCTCTCATCCTACAGGAGCGTCGCTCGATGCACAAAGACCATGTTTGGGGTTGACATCTTGTCCAGGTGACCGATGTACGGATGCGCCGTTGCCGCTTCCCTTGAATGACCCACTTCCCCTAGCTGCCCTGAAGCTGGAGCTGTCACACACAGAACATCACTTGTACTTAAAGCCTTGGCTGGTTTAGAGCATGCATTCATGGTCCCTGACCCGGTTCCAATCCCTTCACGGTGATATTCCCCTGGATTAACACAGTGCGACTTCATTCCCAGATCTTCGTTGAGACAAACCTAGGTCCAATGATCTATACAAGGGTAGAGACATCATTGTCACATAAAAACCCTATGTTCGCTTTTGACAGCTTGCCCTATTGCAATGATTGGTGGGAATGGAAGACAAAATTGACAAAACTGCTTACACACGGGAGCTGGATGTAAAAAAAAGCACGTGAGTGCTTATTCCATTATCTTCGAAATAATAGAATAAATAAATAAATATCTATTTAAGAAGGAAGACGACAGGATGGTTAAGACATTCACCTGTCTCACAAGAAAACCGTGAGGTTCTGGGTTCAATTCCCAGCCTTGCCCTTTTTTCCCCCAGTTTGATGACAAAATTGAACTGAATGTCAAAGTCCAGATGAGACTACAAACCGAGTCCCTGTGCGCGAATAAATGCAGAGCATCTTGCACACACATTAAAATCCTGCTCCACCTTTTGGATGAGTAGACCATTTCATGCAGTTAGGAACAAATAATGCACATCTCATGTTTAAACAACAACCCTGAAGTTGGAGCGCGGTGACCTAAATGGTGAAGGGGGATGGGGGGGGGGGAGGGGCAAAAAAGGTCGCATACACAAAAATCTTACCATTGGTAAAGCCCGGTTGTATATTAAGAAAAATGGAATCATGTGCCCTTCTTTTTTATATCCAGTCCCTGTGAGGCAGGGACAGAGGAATGGATCTCTCCCCTCCTCAAACCCAAATGACCTCTTTCTCCCTCCCCTTTCTCTCCCTTTCTTCTCCCCTCTCCATCCCTCCTCCCCCACTCTCTCTACCCCTTTCCCTCTCTCCACCACCCACTCTCTCGCTACACTTACTTGACAGGGAACCTGGGCAGGTCCTGATTCAGTGTGCAAGGCAGGGAGGCAGGAATCTCCACCCCTTGGCTTTCTCTTTCTCCCTCCTTTTTCTCCCCACCACTCCCTCTCTCCTTGCACCCAACTCTCTCCCTGTACTTACTTGACAGGGACCCTGGGCAGGTCTTGATTCAGGATGTGAGGCAGGAAGGCATGTATCTCTCCCCAGTGGCTTTCTCTCTCTTCCTCCCCTTTCTCTCCCTCTCTCTTCTCCCCTCTCCCTCCCTTCTCTCCCTCTCTCTCCCCTCCCCCTCTCTCTCTCCACTCCTTCCCTGTACCCACTCTCTCGCTACACTTACTTGACAGGGAACCTGGGCAGGTCTTGGTTGAGGGTGTGAGGCAGGGAGGCGTGGATCTCTCCCCCCATGGCCTCCTCACAGGCCGTGCACTTGCAGCCGTACAGAGGCTCTGCGTACAGCACGCTGCCCGGCACCGGGGCAAAGTGGCAGTGCAGGCGGCTTCGGCTGCTCCTGGAGTCAGACAGAGAGAGAGAGAGAGATGAACAGACAGACACATGCATATGCAGTGCATGAGATGAGATAGAGAGAGAGAGAGAGAGAGAGAGAGAGAGAGAGAGAGAGAGATGAACAGGCAGACACATGCATATGCAGTGCATGAGAGAGAGATAGAAGAGAGAGAGAGACAGAGAGAGATGAACAGGCAGACACATGCATATGCAGTGCATGAGAGAGAGATAGAGAGAGAGAGAGACAGAGAGAGATGAATAGGCAGACACATGCATATGCAGTGCATGAGAGAGATAGAGAGAGAGAGAGAACAGAGAGAGATGAATAGCAGACACATGCATATGCAGTGCATGAGAGAGAGATAGAGAGAGAGAGAGAGACAGAGAGAGATGAACAGGCAGACACATGCATATGCAGTGCATGAGAGAGAGATAGAGAGAGAGAGAGAGACAGAGAGAGATGAACAGGCAGACACATGCATATGCAGTGCATGAGAGAGAGATAGAGAGAGAGAGAGAGACAGAGAGAGATGAATAGCAGACACATGCATATGCAGTGCATGAGAGAGAGAGAGAGAGAGAGAGAGAGAGAGAGAGAGAGAGAGAGAGACAGAGAGAGATGAATAGGCAGACACATGCATATGCAGTGCATGAGAGAGATAGAGAGAGAGAGAGAAGAGAGACAGAGAGAGATGAATAGGCAGACACATGCATATGCAGTGCATGAGAGAGAGATAGAGAGAGAGAGAGAGAGAGAGAGAGAGAGAGAGAGAGAGATGAACAGGCAGACACATACATATGCAGTGCATGAGAGAGACAGACAGACAGACAGATAAGAGAAAGAGATGTGATCAGGCAGACACATGCAGTGCATGAGAGAGAGAGATGAACAGGCAACAGACAGACAGACAGACAGACAGACAGATAAGAGATAAGAGAAAGAGAGAGAGAGATGAACAGGCAGACACATGCATATGCAGTGCATGAGAGAGAGAGAGAGAGAGAGAGAGGTGACAGACAGACAGACAGATAAGAGATAAGAGAAAGAGAGAGATAGAGATGAACAGGCAGATACATACATGTGCAGTGCATAGAGAGAGAGAGATGAACAGGCAGACAGACAGACAGATAAGAGATAAGAGAAAGAGAGAGAGAGATGAACAGGCAGACACATACATATGCAGTGCATGAGAGAGAGAGAGGCAGCAGACAGACAGACAGACAGATAAGAGATAAGAGAAAGAGAGAGAGAGAGAGAGATGAACAGGCAGACAGATAACATATGCAGTGAGAGAGAGAGAGCACAGACAGACAGATAGATAAGTGATAAGAGAAAGAGAGAGATGAACAGGCAGACACATCCATATGCAGTGCATGAGAGAGACAGACAGACAGACAGATAAGAAAAGAGAGAGAGAGAGAGATGAACAGGCAGGCACATACATATGCAGTGCATGAGAGAGAGATAGAGTGGCAGACAGACAGACAGATAAGAGAAAGAAGAGAGAGAGATGAACAGCAGACACATGCATATGCAGTGCATGAGAGAGAGAGAGAGTGGCAGACAGACAGACAGACAGATAAGAGAAAGAGAGAGAGAGATGAACAGGCAGACACATGCATATGCAGTGCAATGAGAGAGAGATAGAGAGAGAGAGAGAGACAGAGAGAGATGAATAGGCAGACACATGCATATGCAGTGCATGAGAGAGATAGAGAGAGAGAGAGAGAGAGAGAGAGAGAGACAGAGAGAGATGAACAGGCAGACACATGCATATGCAGTGCATGAGAGAGAGATAGAGAGAGAGAGAGAGACAGAGAGAGATGAATAGGCAACACATGCATATGCAGTGCATGAGAGAGAGATAGAGAGAGACAGAGAGAGATGAATAGGCAGACACATGCATATGCAGTACATGAGAGAGAGATGAGAGAGAGAGAGAACAGAGAGAGATGAAATAGGCAGACACATGCATATGCAGTGCATGAGAGAGAGATAGAGAGAGAGAGAGAGAGAGAGAGATGAACAGGCAGACACATACATAGCAGTGCAATGAGAGAGACAGACAGACAGACAGATAAGAGAAAGAGATTGATCCGGCAGAAAACATGCAGTGCATGAGAGAGAGAGATGAACAGGGAGACAGACAGACAGACAGATAAGAGATAAGAGAAAGAGAGAGAGAGATGAACAGGCAGACACATGCATATGCGTGCATGAGGAGAGAAGAGAGAGAGAGGTGGACAGACAGACAGACAGATAAGAGATAAGAGAAAGAGAGAGATAGAGATGAACAGGCAGATACATACATGTGCAGTGCATGAGAGAGAGAGAGATGAACAGGCAGACAGACAGACAGATAAAGATAAGAGAAAGAGAGAGAGAGATGAACAGGCAACACATACATAAGCAGTGCATGAGAGAGAGAGAGGCAGCAGACAGACAGACAGACAGAAAGAGATAAGAGAAAGAGAGAGAGAGAGAGAGATGAACAGGCAACAGATACATATAATAACAATAATAATAATAATAATGAAAGGAATTTATATAGCGCTGAATCTTGTAAAGCACAAATCAAAGCGCTCAGATTTATTTCATACCACTTTAAGTCACGGCAGATTTCCTCCTGAAATTGGGGCTGCTCTCCCCCGGGAGAGCGGGAGAACGCGTCGCCACTTAGTGCTGCGCCACCCTTTCACCCTTTTTTTTTTTTTTTTTTTTCTGCAGCTGTATTTGTTTCCCTATCAAGTGGCTTTTTTCTAAGAATTTTGCCAGGACAACTCTCTTGTTGCCGTGGGTTTTTTTACGTGCGCTAAATAATTACGTGTAACACACGGGACCTCGATTTATCGTCTCATCCGAAAGACTAGCGCCCAGACCACCACTCATGGTCTAATGGATGGGGGGAAAATTTCCGGTCCAAACGGGGTACGAACCGCCGCACACTTCAGACCCGGACTTTTCGCTTTCTAGACAGGCGCGTTACCTCTAGACCACCGATACATATGCAGTGAGAGAGAGAGAGGCAGACAGACAGACAGATAGATAAGTGATAAGAGAAAGAGAGAGATGAACAGGCAGACACATCCATATGCAGTGCATGAGAGAGACAGACAGACAGACAGATAAGAGAAAGAGAGAGAGAGAGAGATGAACAGGCAGGCACATACATATGCAGTGCATGAGAGAGAGAGAGAGTGGCAGACAGACAGACAGATAAGAGAAAGAGAGAGAGATGAACAGGCAGACACATGCATAGCAGTTGCAGAGAGAGAGAGAGAGTGGCAGACAGACAGACAGACAGATAAGAGAAAGAGAGAGAGAGATGAACAGGCAACACATGCATATCAGTGCATGAAGAGAGAGAGAGTGCAGACAGACAGACAGACAATAGAAGAAAGAGAGAGAGAGATGAACAGGCAGACACATGCATATGCAGTGCATGAGAGAGAGAGGCAGACAGACAGATAAGAGATAAGAGAAAGAGAGAGATATATGATCAGGCAGACATAATTATATGGTCAGATATACACAGACACACATGCAGTGCATGAGTGAGAGAGACAGACAGAGAGAGACAGAGAGAGGGAGGGAGGGAGGGAGAGAGCGACTGATTGATTTATTCATAATCTTTATTCCCAAAGGTTACAGATACTTTTTTTCACACCGCCCTTGCCCTGTGTAGAGACTATTGTTATTTATTATAACTAATGATTTCAAAGAAATAGAGAGAGATAGAGAGAGCATGCATGCACACATGTTCGCACACACACAGACACACACACACATGCACGCGCACACACACATACACAGACACAGTCAGAAACAATGAGACAGAGATGTAGCTGTATGCTGCTCACTCACTCGCTCGCTCTTTCTCTCTGTGTTGTTGTTGTTTGTTTATCTCACCCATTCAGAGAGTAGTGACGCTTGACTATGACACTGTAGGGGGGGTCGAGGGGAGGAAGGGGGCGCTCGTCCACACCACCCTCGTCACACTCGTCAATGTGGTGATACTGCTCTCTCCAACATTCCCGCGCCAGCTGGTTCATCTGGACCAAGTCAATGCATCCATAAGTCAAAGTCAAGTCAAAGCTTAAACATGAACCAAGCCAATCTGTAAGTCAAAGCGTAACAAAGGAATAAGTCAATTGACAGGTCAAAGTCAGGTCAAAGGTTAAGAAAGGAATTGTTGTATTGTATGTTTGTCCGTCGTGTCCGAAGATGACCTCCAAAACAGCAGAGGAGGCAGCTGCTGTTTTGGAAACTGGGCAGAAATTTGATTATAGTGGAGATGCCTTGCCCACAGTACATCCCCACTCTCTCGGCCAAGTGGGCATAAGGACAGTCAGCGTTGGAGATGCTCTCCAAAGGCCAACCAGCCCCCAGGGCTGCAGCACATAAGGACTGTGCAAGTCAAGCCTCTTAGTCAGAGAGTCATAGTCGATCACTAAAGACTAAGCTGTAAAGTGGAATTCCATGAGTGGGAAAGCCACTGGTCATACAGCCTCTCACTTTGCTGTTGCCCCCAGCGTCAATGGTTTCATCAAGAACTGTGATAGAGCCCAGGCAAGAAAGGAATAAGTCGAACTAAAGGTCAAAGTCAGATCAAAGCTTAGCTAAGGAATAAGTCGATCTAAAGGTCAAAGTCAGGTCTGAGGTTAAGAAAGGTATAAGTCAACCCACAGGTCAAAGCTTACCTAAAGATTAAGTCAATCCATAGGTACAAAGTCATATCAAAACTTGACTAATCAAACCGCAAAGTCAGACATTCAGGGACAGACTTGCACATGCCAGCCTGTTGGCTTGTATCTACTGTTATTTACGGCATACTTTCACTTTCCATGGTCACATAATGAATACTAAAGCCATTGCAGGGCAGCAGAAAGGGTTGAAGGTCATTCTGCACACATGAGCAGCAGGAGTTTTGATTGGTTTAGTAGAATTTAAAAAAAAAAAGTTTTACCTATCACGTTTATCCATATCTCAAGCTCAAGAAAAATGGCACCCAGCTTTGTACCTGAATGTCCTTATGTGTTTCACGAGCTTTTCATCAATATTGACAGTGAATAGGAGTTTGAGAGGCTCAGTTTGGAGCGAATATCATTACTGCTATGGCCATGGAATTACATTTATAATAAAGCTTATAATACACGCTTTCCAGTGATTTATAACTGTACATACTCAGTTCAGATGTAGATATTTATGTTAACACTATCCCTACATTAAGGGAGATAACCCCTCTTCCCCAGTACATGTGCACTGTACGCATTTGTATGCTACCGTAACCCAGTAGTGGGTGATACGGAGGGAAGGGTTAGTAGATGGTTGGTTACCCTACAGCGGATTACACGTAGGGAAAAGGTTAAGGGTGTTTGATCCCACTCGGCTTCAAACTTATGCTGCCCAAATTACACTGTTTTGTTCTAGAGATCTTTTGTGATAAGCTCTGATTTTACATACATCAACAGTTTTTTTTTAATTACTGAAACATGTATGTGTTATGTGTACTGAGCCAGCAGCACTGAATCCTCTGTATTGTTATCATTGTTATCGCAGTCACAGGATGCATGCTGGGTATGTCTAAGTCACCAGCCATAGCTGACCTGCTCTCCTATGAGAGACAAATTAAAAAAAAAAAGGCGCATGCCTAAATCATTGCTCTCATACAGGGGACACAGGTTTGTAGTCCCATTCGAAGATCTTTACATGTTTCAACAGCTATGGAAAGATGAAAACTGTGAGGAGTGGAGGAAGCTGGTTGCAAATGCTTCAATGGTGCCCCAACAGTCTACTAGACTGTGGGATAAGTGAGGTGAAGTAAGGTGAAAGGTTTAAACAACTTTTATTCAAGAACTGATAGCAAAAACCATACGTCCATAGTAGTACAAGAGGGGAAGAACATCAAGCCATGGCTTATTTTAGTCCTGCATGTATGAGTGTATGTGATGTTGGTTGGTTTGTTAGTTTTGTTATAGAATTCTTTTAAAAAAAAAATTCTTTTCAAGTGATTAGTTCTGTCTCTAACAGCATCAACAGTTTCTTTATCACTGAAACATACATATTGCAAAAGTACTAGATGATGACGACGATGGTGATGATGACAATGAAGATGATGGTGATGACAACAAAGATACTACTGCACATGACAACAATGGTGATTATGATAAAGATGATGATGTGCTGCTGCTGATACTGACAATGACACAATGATGATGGCACGGCTGACAGTAATGATGATGACAATGCTGAAAGTAATGATGATGATGACAATGGAAACAAACACAAACACAAATACACCAACTCACCTCAAGTTCTTTCAAACGGCCTTTTAAAATTTCAATTTCCTTTCTTGCTGATCCCAATTCTTCGGCTAACTTTGAATTTAAATGTACAGCTGCACACAAAAAGGAACATGTATATATAAATAAAGCCATAAAAACATGAACATGCTGCAACTCTGTGTGTGTGTGTGTGTGTGTGTGTGAGTGTGTGTGTCACTCTACTCCCCCAAAAGTCCTTTGAATGAGACAATAAACCAAGGCTCATGTGTGAATGCACTTAGAACACTACGCACAAGTTAAAAACCCATTCCACTTTTTAGAGAGAGAAGCCCATTTCATGGCGGTAGGAATAGATGACAAAATTGTAAAAAAGAAGGCATGCACCCAGGTGCCATGCTTAGACATCATCCCTGAAGTTGAAATGTGGGTACTTTGATAGTAGGTAAAACGTTGCAAATATTCAAAATCTCACCATTGGTGACCCTCAGAGGTCTAGCCAAGAAACAGGAAAAAAAACAACCTTCCAGGGGAAATAATCCTCTCATCCAGAAATCTGAGCGGAGAGACTCCAACTCACATCATAAATTGCCATAACATTTTAAGGATGATGCTCCCAGACAAATTTTCCTTTCATAGAGAGACAGAGCACACAAACTGAAAGAAAAGAAAGAAACAGACAGACACTGACAAAAGATAGAAATATACAAGCACTGACAGAAGACAGAAAAAGACAGACACTGACAATTTGGAACTCACTCTCAATAAACTGTTCCTCTAATGGAGAATCATTATGTCGCAACAGACTGCACTGCGTTTCTTTCGATATTGTAGGGCTGAAAACATAAAGCATACAAATCATTATCAAACAGTCTGCAGTTTGTCTCCAAACATATGATTTACATCTTAATAGCATGAGCTTACCTCCAAACAGTATGTTCTCAACATCTTAAGAGTATAAGCTGAACAAAATGTGAAATGAAAATCACTGCCATGAACAGAACGACTCTGGAAGTGATAAAGTTCTACAAATTATACTGTACACTTTCTGCAATATAAGCGAACAAATAGTAGTGGTGGAAAACAAGTTCAGGTAAGTAGGTGCAACTTCATCAAAATTATGGAAATGATTTAATACCAAAAATACCTTTTAGTCCAAATGCTTGCAAAACCGAGCATGCCTTTGCTTTACATGCTATACATAAAGACAGAGATAGTTACTGCAAAGTATAATGATTGATTAAAAAAACCCCAAAATAAACCCAAACCAAAACACAACACAACAGGCATCTTCACTGCCTTCAAATGAAATCAGGTCTACCCTCCAGCTCATTCCTTGGCCTAACCTCCAGCCCCAATGGGTAAACCCAAAACCCCGCACCAACGTCCTTCCTCTCTCAAACCTCACTTCTGCTCCACCACTCCACACTTTCACCCACTCCCACCCAACCCCCTGGCCATAAGAAAAAAACCCCTATAAACAAAACCTCCCCCACCAAAAACCAACCAAACAACCTATCCAACTCCACCTTCCCAAAAAACAACAACAACAACAACAACAACAGCAACAGCAACAAGCAACAACAAAACAAAACAAAAAGTAAAGGAGTCCCATAACCTATAAGGTCGTAGGGGAGCGAGGCATCAGGGACCTCACTTCTCTAGGGCCAGCATATTGGGGGCGGCGCCCATCTCCTCTCCCTCGCTGCTTTACCTTCCCTGACCCTAAAGAGGGCAGGTACCCATTTACAGCTGGGTGAACTGGGGGGAACTGTACTGAAGCCAAGGCGCGCAAACGGTCACCCATCCAACTGGTAACCACGCTCGACGCTGCTTAACTAGGCTGGGGGAAAGCAGGTGCTCCGACCACTGAGCTATCCCGTCCCCTTTAACAACAACAAAAACCCCAAAAGCCAACGCTGACTCACCTCACCCGGAAGACCTGCCCGTCAGGCTCGGAGATGATCTCAGGGAGGGAGTTCTTGCGGCCGTTTCCTGCCGCGGGGCTCCTGCCCTCCTTACCACAGCCGCCACCCACGCCCGGACCCGAGCCCAGGTCCTGAAAGGTGGCGTCCGACACGGTCTGCACGATGGCCTGGGTGGTCAGGCCGTTGGGAGGTCGACGCGACACGCGCGGGGAGCGGCGGTTGTTGCGGGCCTCTGGCGGGGAGTGGAGGTAACTCTTGAAGCTGTAGGTCTTCTCCAGCTGGGGCGAGGAGTTGCTCATGGTGCTGGAGCACTGGCTGCAGCGGGAACAGGGGCGGGAACGTTCCTGCAGGAGAGAGAGAGAGGGAAGGGGGGGATAGGGAGATGGGATTAAACAATGCTTTAATCTACACAGAAACAGAGGGGATAGGATTAAACAGTGCTTTATTCTACACAGAAACAGAGGGGATAGGATTAATCAGTGCTTTAATCAGTGCTTTAATCTACACAGAAACAGAGGGGATAGGATTAAACAGTGCTTTAATCTACACAGAAACAGAGGGGACAGGATTAAACAATGCTTTAATCTACACAGAAACAGAGAGGATAGGATTAAACAGTGCTTTAATCTACACAGAAACAGAGGGGACAGGATTAAACAATGCTTTAATCTACACAGAAACAGAGAGGATAGGATTAAACAGTGCTTTAATGTACACAGAAACAGAGGGGATAGGATTAATCAGTGCTTTAATCAGTGCTTTAATCTACACAGAAACAGAGGGGATAGGATTAAACAATGCTTTAATCTTCACAAAAACTGAGGGGACAGGATTAAACAGTGCTTTAATCTACACAGAAACAGAGGGGACAGGATTAAACAATGCTTTAATCTACACAGAAACAGAGAGGACAGGATTAAACAGTGCTTTAATGTACACAGAAACAGAGGGGATGGGATTAAACAGTGCTTTAATCTACACAGAAACAGAGGGGACAGGATTAAACAATGCTTTAATGTACACAGAAACAGAGAGGACAGGATTAAACAGTGCTTTAATGTACACAGAAACAGAGGGGATAGGATTAAACAGTGCTTTAATGTACACAGAAACAGAGGGGATAGGATTAATCAGTGCTTTAATCAGTGCTTTAATCTACACAGAAACTGAGAGGCTATGATTAAACAGTGCTTTAATCTACACAGAAACAGAGGGGACAGGATTAAACAGTGCTTTAATCTACACAGAAACAGAGGGGATAGGATTAAACAGTGCTTTATTCTACACAAAAACTGAGGGGACAGGATTAAACAATGCTTTAATCTACACAGAAACTGAGGGGACAGGATTAAACAGTGCTTTCATCTACACAAAAACTGAGGGGACAGGATTAAACAATGCTTTAATCTACACAGAAACAGAGAGGACAGGATTAAACAGTGCTTTAATCTACACAGAAACAGAGGGGACAGGATTAAACAGTGCTTTAATCTACACAGAAACAGAGGGGATAGGATTAAACAGTGCTTTAATCTACACAGAAACAGAGGTGACAGGATTAAACAGTGCTTTAATCTACACAGAAACAGAGGTGACAGGATTAAACAATGGTTTAATCTACACAGAAACAGAGGGGATAGGATTAAACAATGCTTTAATCTACACAGAAACAGAGAGGATAGGATTAAACAATGATTTAATCTACACAGAAACACACAAACAAATCTGACGACAATAGTTCTCCAAGGTACTCTGGTGGCGAATTCTGGGTGTTACTGTGTGGATGGAGCTCCTACCAATGACAGTGATGATGGAGACAGTGGAGTTGTTGAAGGTTGTTTTTTTTAAATGTAAGGCTGAGTGCAGAAGGAAAAGAGGCATACCGTCAGCATCCTACATTGCCAATATCATTGAGATCAGTAGCCTGGGAGGGCTATAGGAGATCGTAGAACTGAGAGAGAGAGACAGATGGCAAACTCTGGTGGCATTGTGTGAAGTCAGAGATGATAGAGACAGTTGTGTTGCTGGAGTTTTTTTATGTACATATTTATACACATGTCAAGCTGCTAAAGGCAATTGTTTCTTATTTGGTATATTTTTTGGTATCATTATCATATAGATGTTGAATCATATAGTATTATTCATATTCACAGCAGGTATTTTGTTTTGTGTCATTATATTCACAGTAGGTAACTGCAAAGAACTTCTCAGGCTGATACACCCAGAAAAAAACCTGTTGTCACAACAGAAAGCCGTCCTTCGGTTTTTTTGTTTTGTGCCCCCTCACACGTAGCCAGGGTATTCAAAAGCATCAACGCCCAGTTGTGAATCAGTGCATTACTTTTGTTTGTTTCTTTGTTCTTGTTTTTAAAGAACTAGACACTAGAGGTTACAGACCTACAAAATTTGTTGGTTTTTGCTCTTACACATGTAAGATGAACATTTTCTTTGCAAAAAAACACCACCACCCACCCCAAATTATTTTTTTTTAAACACAATATTCCAGACAAAACAAAACAACAACTAATTGACTAAAAACCTAATCATGAACTCAAAACAATCAAACACCTTCCCCAC